>NDFZ01005054.1:163181-188604 GCA_002192655.3 Mamestra configurata
CGGCCTTGAAGGTAGCGAATGAGGCCGCATGGCCTTCGATGGGCTGCGAGCACTTGCGCTCTACAGAATAGAGCTGCATAGCACCAACCACGCGGTTCTGCTGCGCTGAAATACCTGAAAAGTAGAAGACAAGGTTAGCATAATGAGCGAGTGAACAGTGACCTCCTGATGGAATTTCAACGGTCCAAATTCAACGGAGATTGGCCAAGTACGCAGAAGACAATATTGTGTAAGTGTGTGCGCGACAGTGTGCTTGCAGAACAGATGGTCGATGGGGCCGAAAAGTTCTGGAGTGGCGACCGCGTACCGGAAGACGCAGCGTTGGAAGGCCTCCTACAAGGGGGACCGATGACCTGGTGAGGGTCGCGGGTAGCCGATGGATGCGAGATGCACAGGACCGGTTGTTGTAGCGACGCTTGGGGGAGGCCTATGTCCAATAGTGGACGTCTTTCGGCTGATATGATGATGATGATGTGTGCGCGAACACAGATGCACTATCTGTTCCTTTTTCTCGTCCGATTGCAGGGCAATAAGACACGACTGGGGCGAGATCAGGCTCATTACCAACAACTTTACATGCTTTCGAAAGCACGGAGATGTCACATTGCTCACTTCCAAACTTCGGACTGATACTGAGAAGTACCTCATGGAAAAATCGCTTTGCCCGACTTGGAAATCCAACCCAGAACCCCACGCTCATGAGTGTCGCTTTTGCGATCACGAGATCATGTTTTTTGCATCCATTTATATGAGCGACAAAGGCATTATGATGCGCAAGATTTACAATACCAAAGTAGTTGGTTTATTTATGTTTTGCAATAGTAATTTCTGGCGTGAAGGGATTTCCTTACATATTGGCTTTGGGGATTCAGCTAGGAGATGTGATGTGACATTCCTGTCTCCTTGGCTACCTCGTTTATATTTTAGATATGTGCAAAACTAAACTTATTTCAAGTTTTTTTTTTTTTTGTGTGGCCTACAGATGTAGGCCATACAAATATTCGTTCCGGGTGCAACTATCTAGTTGTTCCGGGTCTGGCTGTTTGTGTATGTGAGTTTGTATGTTTGTAAACGTACCCACGGTACAGGAGAAATTCTTAGAGTGGGGCAACGTGTTTTTCAAAGAAAGAAAAAGAAAGGACTTACCAACAAGCAGCAACCACTGTTGCTTCGGATCAGTCCTGTAGTTGATGATCTGACAGTCAGCCAGCGACGAATGTCTGTCAAACATTTTGACAGGTGTCGAGTCACCCTCCATAGACCAGTGGTAGACCGACATCTTGGTCACCAGTGCGAGGGTATTTAAAGATATCCACTTCCAGAATACAATGTCTTCAGTCATAGTGTGTGCCTTCATTTTTGATTTCATCTCGATGTTGAAGATTTGCAGGGTCTTTTGAGCTGCTGGCAATGTTAAAAAGTTTTCTATAGTTTTTATCTTTCGGTGATTTTTTAAGTGCGATAATTATTTGTAATGATGAGTTAATGTAATGAGTATGGTTTGATGCTAAACATGTTCAGACCAGATCCCTAAGGAAGGGACCGGGACCCATTAACCCAAAAAAAAGAAAAAAAAATTAATGAACGAAAAAATACATAATGGGTTATGAAGTGTATAGGGTTGCGCACGAATCCGGCTCGCACTTTGCGGTTTTTTTAAAATATATTTTAGAGTGCCAAATTAATTTTTGACCTAAAAGATGAACCCCAACACAGTGACACGAATTTTATCAGATTACAAGTCTCAACACTAAGAAGCCAAAAATATGCGTTGTATTTATTATATAGGACGCAACTGCTATACTTTATACAGGCCAATAATAATTTCTATAACAAAGTCAAAGCATTTATTTCAAATAAACCATTAACAGGTACATTCGAATTGTCAAAGTCAGTCCGTCAAAAACATGAAGCTATTTGCCCGTTCCATAGCGTAGATCTCTATGGACAAGAATCCTGGTTACATTAACCTTGTTGCTTCTATAATTATGTAAGAACAATGTAAAGAATGAAAAAGCAATTTCCAGTACCAAATATTAATTAAAATAAGCCAGTGCCAACTAAGGGATGACCAGTCTCCACTGACAGCGCTCGTTCACGAACATGACGCGTGCATCAGCACCATTCAGCTCAACCATTTTGAAGGGAACCGAATGATCCGATACACGCGCTACCATAAGCGAGATATTGTTAACCCCTATGTTCTTTGAAAAAATTGATTGACGGTGTTTTCCGTGCGGTATTAGATGATGGGAAGGGACACATTTTGAACGTCCCAAATACGTATTGTAGAACAGCCTTGCCCAATCTTTCGTAACGGCCTGTCTCAATAACGTATCTACCTTTGAACAACTGTCAAATTACCTACCAACAGTAGCTGAAACGCTATATTTGAAAGGCAAAAATGACGTTTCAGCTACTGGTGGTAGCTAATGACAGTTGGTCAAAGGTAGATCCGTTATTGAAACCCGCCGTAATACAATAAAAGGGTCCACCCCTCAAGAGATCGAAAGATAATAACGGAACAATTGGATTTTAAATAATTAATCAGTATTCAGTAGTAATAGTGTTGTACTTTATATCTTAGTGGAAAAATCAACATAATGTGAATACGGCGCCGTCGCTAGGAAAGACACACTATGCCCTCTGAGGACCTAGTGCCGAGTTTTCTCGTCAACGTGAACGTTAATTTCATATCGTGTTGAATAATTGTGTTTCTCTATATCATCACCAGTGATCGGATAATCGGGCGCTAATATACCTAAACTTGACTTTTAATCCCACGAAAGTATAATACGGACATGCTTTTCAGCATCCCGGATCCCGGAATCGTTCGAAATTCCTGAGATTGCTAAAAATCCCGCATACAAAATATAGTTCGAACTCGTTGTGAACTCTCATTGTATTATTTTTAATTTTAAAAGCCGATTCTAATGGAACTTTTAATTTACAATGAAAGTTTTAATGATTTTCCATTTGTTTTGAATAAAATAAAGATACTAAATCAAAATAACCACTGCAATAATTTCATTAAGTTTGTTATAGTTGTTATTAAAACATTTTTCAATCCCGGGAACCCGGGATTACTTATTTATTCAGAAAGGAATGTCCACATTATTCTTTCACGAGAAGAAGTTTTGGTATATAAGTGCTCGATTTTCTAAGTTCTCGAATCACTGATCATTACAATCACCAGACGGCGCCTATCCTGTTTTAATACAAATTACCGCTTTCGTTAATGAGTGTTACTGTTATTTAGTTCAATAGTGTTAATACTATTCCTGTAAATTTCTCCAATTGAGTAACAGCATAGAATTATTTCTCTAGTTTACCCGTATCTCAATTCTGCGCCAACAACAGCTATATCCGTCGATATGTCCAATAAATCCGTTTACGTTAACGCGATCGAGAACGTTTAAAAACGCACGCACCCTGCCACAGACCCTTTTTAACATTACCCACATCCACCTAAGGTTGGCATTAGCCTCTAAGTAGCGCTTCGGTCGCGTCGGGAGCATTAGCTGGAGCACTGACCTACTTTAATTAGTACCCATTAGATAGTTTCATGTTGCTTTGGTCAATACTGTCTAGTACATAAGAAGGCGATAAGTGCCTAGGTACTAAGTTTAACGGTACTGCAGGTGCATTGCAGATTTTCAGTTTCGTTCTGTTAGAGTGAAAAGGTTTTTGTATTTAATTAAGAAAACTGGTAACGGAGCAACACCTCCAATGTATAGGACATTTGTGAAAATAAACAAAATAGCGATGACCAATCAAAAGAGAAAGAGCACGGTTTAGTCTTGTGTGTTCAACACTCCAACCAGAACGATTGCCACGTCCTATCATAGCAGATGGCGTTCTGTAGGTTCGCCAACACCCATGAGAAAAAATAGTGAGTTTATGTATCTAATTCTTTTAAATGAGCAATTCTTGTATACACAAGAATTGCTCATTTAAAAGAATTAGATATGTAAATATATAAGCTGAATCTCGGAAACAGCTCCAACGATTTTCATGAAATTTAGTTTGCAGGGGGTTTCGGGGGCGATAAATCGATTTAGTTAGGTTAATTTTTAGAAAACGTTTACCAAAAAAAAAAACGAGCAAAGCTCGGTCATCCAGGTACTGAGGTATTATCACGTCCACATGGCACATAGAAATATAAAAAACTTGTTTATTATATCTATGACATGGCATGATAGTTACATTAACCTTTTGAACGCCAGAGCATAAACGCATCGGGCGTGCCCCCGACGCCGACGCCAAGCCACAAATTCGCCGTACTTTTTGTCACATACTTGTGACGTTTGGCGTACAGAGCACGCGCTTGCTTGTCATGTATACGTGACAATGGTGTTTAAAAGGTTAAACCCCCACAGGATTAGAATGTATTTCATCTTAACACTTTCAGTGCCCAGAACTCAGCATATGGGTCGAACAATAATTTGTTTCTTGTGCCCACGAGTCGCCGCTGCATATAACGACGACTCGTACTCGACGGCACGAACAAATTATTGTTCGACCCATAAGCTGAGTTCTAAGTCAAACCAGCATACATCACAATTTTTCTTCGTATAGTTCAATTTCCTAAGTGTTTCACACCCATACGTCATTGTACCGTCGACGCGTCAAGTTCGAGAGTGCTGGCGTTGTATGGGCGACGTGCGATACGCGAACACCTTAGGAAGAGGGCTCTTAGCACCCTTCAGGCGTTCGTAACGATTTTACCAACATCTGACGGACATTTTCGTACCTATGTACTCGCTTGAAGGAATTTGAGACAGTGAAATTTCATTTGACCTAACTTTGTGTCTATTTGGATATACTTATTCTATTTTTAGGGTCCCGAATTATTATATAATTATGAAAATTTACTTCTTTCTTTACTTGTAGACTACAGGAAAACCTATAAGAAGTATGCATATAATTCTGAAGTCAAAAACATATGATTCGTTCGGAACCCTTTGCGCGCGAGTCCGACTCCCAATTGGCCGGTTTTTTGCAACTTCTGTCTAAAACAAATTAAATTAGACTTCATTGTTATAGTCATAACGTGTTCAGTTCAGTGACAACATTGAAAATGGTTATCAAAGGCCCAGCGTTATCTGATAAAAAGTGATTTGTATCAAAGATGAGTAATAAAATACATGTGTATGTACATCAAGCTACCCAAAACTGTCAAATTGTCCCAATCAATCTTGAACCTAATGATTTGAGAAATAAATTTGAAAATCTATTCAAGAAATTTGTCAGATTGTTGTAGCTTGATGTACATGACGAATGACTAAAGAGCTTCTCGGTTATTTTTTTAAAATAAAAATTTCTATCGGCTAGTTTTAACTAATTAATTCTAAGGAGACAAATCTATCGAATTAAAAATAATTTATAATGGACTATTTGACACTACTCTTCCATACTTCCCTATCATATTCCAAGTAACACAATTATATCCAAAAAACCAAATAACTATGCAGTTTTCAGTAAAACTTGATACCTTAACTTTACGACGCTTAAGTTCTATGCTTACAAACTGGAGCTAGTCGGAAAAAATATTCATCACATACGTCGTTTAAGTAAACTCGATTCGGTCACTCCTATGAGTCATGGACGGCCTCTAGTCTCTACTGAGTTACACAGCGCGATATTATCTCACCATCCTCTCTCCAGTGTGGCAGACGATCAAAGAGAAGTGTAGTGGCGAAGGACCGCTTTATTTAAATGTATCAACGCATATTTATACAGACAGATATTTCTATCAAAGACGTGAGTTTATGAGTGATCGTTCTCGTTCAGCCGCATTCAACTTCTAGCCAAAATCTCTTTTCGTAATCGAGATGGAGTTAAGTGCACACTCCCTCTGGGCAAGAGGACTCTATATATAACCTCTTTTTCAGCGTATCGTTATCCTCACCCAAGGTTTAAAAAACGAACAATCGTTACCAAAATACTGGAACGAAAGGAAGTAATGAGAAGTCATACTATGACCCGACTACTCGACGACAAAGACAGTACAAATACAATTCTCTTTCCCTAGTCTATAAAACGGCGAATGAACTTGTTATCACGTTATATGAATGGGTCTTCTAAACCTATTTATTTCGTGGCACGATGGTTGCAGTTTGACATTAAACGCTCCAGATAATATCGTGTTACGGGTCTGAGCCAGCAAATTGTGCACGCAAGTTCCGTATGGCGTTTACGTAACCCATAGACAATGAGTTGTTGTAACGCTTTGGGGCGGAAATAAAAAAAAATACGAACGAGATTAGTTCGAGTTTTATAAGTTGCCAGGAAGCTGTTAAGCGGGTTAGTATTATAACTTTTTAGTATTTTTAAACGAATGAAAAAGGAGCAGGATCTCAATTCGACTGTTTTGTTTATATATATTTTAAGCCAATTCTTAAGTGATTGTGAGTGGCATAAATTCGAAAAAGCTAAACCAGAAACACCGACTTCCGAAACGAAGTTATTGAACACTTTGTAGACATTGTTTTGTTATAAATGGTGGTTGATGCGGTTGACTGATGTTTGATGATAAAAAGGCAAATATAAACTAAGAGCAGTTTAGAAGAAAACATCTTCCCAGTCAGAAGTAAAGGACCGAGGAGAGACAGTAGAAGCTTATGCAACGCAAACGAGAAGAACATAAAAAAGTCACCTTTCGGTGCAAAATGAGTATTTTGTGGATTTGGAGAATTTCCGAGGATCGATGGTAAAGGTATCGATCCTGGAAATTCTCCAAATCGGTTCAATTTATTTTATTTCGCTTGTTACACCAACGGCCATGTTATTACTTAATCCGAACGTATCGCAATAAAGACGATAACAGGTCGTTTAACTTATTCGATGTTTACATTTTTTGTCCAGTTTTTACGCCTAATAAAAAATGCCAAATACCGCTCCTATTATTTGGTAAACTTGGTAAATTTGGTGCTTTGATCATGTAAAAATCGGACGTGTCACGTTGTCGTGTGACAAATTAAAATATGGGTCCCCATTTGTATTATCATCATTATCATTGGCCTACAGCTGTCCACTGCTGGACATATATCTATAATAATATCTTGGGACAACTCACACACGGTCATCCGATCCCAAACTAGGCAGAGCCTGTGCTATGGCAACCAGACAACTGATAAAAATACTTATATATTTCTAAATACATACATATTATAGACAAGTTACACCCAGACACAGAACAAATGATCATGCTCATCACACAAAGATTTGTCCTGGGTGGGAATCGAACCCACGACCTCCGGTTTAGCAGTCAGCGTCACTAACCACTCGACCAACAGGCCAGTCATATGCCAATATGCCTCTAGAATAGCACGCAATTCATTTAGAAAGAAAGAAAAAGTATTTAATTGCCACAAAACGACATACCCACATACATATTTTTTTACAGACTCACCAAATAATCATACCTTCCACTCACTTTTATTTCGTCGAAAGTATAATACGGACATGCTTTTCAGAATCCCGGATCCCGGAATCGTTCGAAATTTCCGAGATTGCTAAAAATGCCCGCATACAAAATGTAGTTAGAAATCGTTGTTAAATTTGTATATTTTTTTATAGGTATTCCATTTGTTTTGAATAAAATAAAGACGCTAAATCAAAATAACCACTGCTAATTTCATTAAGTTTGTTTTAGTTGTTTCTACAAAATTGTTCAATCCCGGGAACTCGGGATTACTTATATATTCCGAAAGGAATGTCCATATTATTCTTTCATGAGAAGAAGTTCAGGTATATAAGCGCCCGATCATCCGATCACTGCTAATGAGTAATTCATCACCTCATAATTATGCCAGGTGAAAATTCTTTAAGTGCACAGGATCTGGAAGAAACTGTATCATGTCATATTCGAGACGATGATTTTTAGTATGGGAACCTGTTCTCTCTAGGCTTCATTCCAACAGTTTACATCTTTAACCCTAATATTATTCTACCAAAACCCACGATAATTTACGAGACCAATTTCCCTAAACCAATATTGGTATGCTAACTTCTATATTGGTAACTATTCTATGTTATAATGTCAAAGTTGAATTTCAACACTCCCATCGCAACCTATGTATATTCTAATCAATCCCTAGTAAGATAATGGTATATAGTGCCCATAAATATGTAAATGTCATCTAGTTCACTACATCAGAGACTATAGCTGTCAAAAGGTCAACAACCTCCATTGATTGACTAGGTCGTATTCGTGGGAAAATATTGATTATGCGTGCTGTACGTATTGTTTCATCTAAGAAGGTATGATATGAGGATCGATTACTTTGTTTAATGGCAGGACTTTGATGTTATTCATCGGAACTTTTGGTGACAAAGATACCTTTTAGAGAAAGAAAAAAAATTTAGAAAAAGAAAGTGTAAATTCGATTTTTTGAAAATAATAATCCTATACATAAAATAAACAAGAAGTACAAAACATTGTTAGCCGGTAGAGTTCTAGGGCAGCTCATAATAATGAAAGAAAGCAGCATAATGTATATCCATAGACAACAAATTAAGGTCGCGACTGGACTGGCAAGGCGACGATGACACAAACAAAATCCGAACGCCGCTCAACAATGAGGTCACAACCATAAGTCAAAGGGTCTAATGGTGCCTTGCCAATGCGAACACAGCCTTACGTTCTAGCACAGATGCACTGTTCTGAATTTAAACGTCATACGATGATGTCATACAGGGTTTTTATCGACTGACCTATATTTTTATGAGGATCCCGTATCTATTATTGCGCCTTAGTCTAGTCACTGTCTATTCTTCTCCATTCCGACAAAACGTGTTCTAGGTTAGCTATCCTAGATCTATCTCAACGACAAAAATCTAGCCATTGTCGACGAATGTGAGAAATACATATTTTTTGCGCATCCATTTGACATTCGTTGTCAGTAAATACCAGAAACGAGTAAACAACGAAAAAAGTCATCTTTGGGTGAACAATGAGGACTTAGTGACACGCAAAGCCATTTTGCACGATATTTTAAGAGCAACCGACGATTACGTATTGGAAACAGCGTAATTTAGAGACTTTCACTTTTGAATGCTACCTCATTTGAAGTATAGGCTGTATATTACTCGATTGTTTTCCAAACGTTTGAGACCAATCGAACTTCGAACGGAGGTCAAGGATGATGACGTAATTACAATTATCACTTTAAAGAATCCGTTATGTAAGAGCCCTTAAGATGGTTTAATTTGAGACTTCGGAAGATTTATCTTTATCTACTAAAAAAAGAACCTCGGATCCGAGGGGATTTTTAATTATATTAAAACGTTTATTTCACCTACTTTTTCACGAAGTGATGAAGATACTTATGATTCAGCTGTGCCATATTTCCTGGAAAAACTAAATGTCCTATCAAATACTAAAAATAATCAAGTGAAAATGTCTACGTTTTTGTACAATTATAAGTTTTCTTAGAAATTCCGACAGCCCCTTAAAATTTTATTTTATTTATAAGTACAGATGAAACGGGACTCAACATGCATTTCTTACAAAGTACATCAACTTCAGCAGAAAGATTCAAAGCTCACGCCTCCAACTACCCGTAACGAGTAAACTGAGCCAGTGGAGCGATGATGCGTGATAGTTAGAGTCAACCTGCCTCCACCGAGACCTTTAAACTTTGCTTCTTATTGGTAGAAATGCTGCAGGTACTATTGTTACATCCATCACTACTTGTACCTACATGACAACGCCCATTCACCAAGTATTTGCATGTGTGTTTATGTGTGATTCCGTGAGTGTGAAATAGGTTTATATAGCACACCAAATAAAAAAGAAAAGTTCAAGTTTTTAGAAAGAAAGAGTGCTATGCCAAAAAGTCAAGGAAGCCTTTGTTAAATTGTGAATATATGTACATGTAAAGCTCTCGCGTCGAACTGAAGCGTAACCACTTAGCTGCGGCAGTGGAGCGGTGATGCGCGATAGTAATGTGCCAACCTGACTCCACTGAGACCTTTAAACTTTGCGCCTTATTGGAGGAGATGCTGTTTGCACCGTGTTTCATACGGCACTACTTGCACACCGCATATTACTTGTATTTGGTTTTATAGAATGTTAGAATGTGTGTGTGGGCGTCATAGCAAGATTGAAAAAGGCTTCAGACATTCCATTCATGAAAGCAGCAGTGCGATTCTGTAAACATGTCGAAGTGAAGGGTTGGGTGAAGTGATCACGAAGTGAACTATCAGTCCATGTAATCAAGCCTTCACTTCGACATGCTTACAGAATCGACCGGCTGGCTTCTTTGTAAAATTGTGAGTATTTTGCGATACTGCAAAAACTTCCCTTTAAAGTTTGAGCCTTATAATAGCTGATGCTTGTTGTACCATTGTCTTGTACGTCACTGGTTGCACATCTCGTAATGACCTAAGTATTTACTTAGTGTTTTTTCACACTGATTATGGAAGATGGTTTCGTTCCGAGTTTCTACGTAACTTGTCGGAAATAGCGTCTAAACTTTTCCTAATTGAAGGGAGATTTTCTGTGTTTTTGGGAGATAGGTTTATGAGAGTTAAATTCGGGAGCACTATAGAAATAAGGTCGTAATGAAGTAATATGGGGTTATTACTTTATATAAAAGCGAGGCCACATCCTCTATATCATAGTACAAGTGCATCGACTCCCAACATTATAAAATTATACGTACATGATGTTATTGTCACATCCCTTAGCCACCGCGTTTAATGCCAAGAATATAAAAGCCGTATACATACAAACATGAGTCATTGCCAGAACGGAACCGACCGCAATGGTCGACTCTATGCATGATGCAATCAATAAATTAAAACAGCGCAGTCATTTAAATTTGAAAAGCTGCGTGAAATGCTCTATTTTATGGATAACTAGCTGCCGTCCACGGCTCTGCCCGCGTGAATTTCGAAAATATCACAAGAGAACATACTCCAGGTATAAAAAAGGATCATATGTCCTATTCCAGGGCATGGTCTACTCGAGTGCCATGTTTCATCAAAATCGGTTCAGCGGTTTAGGCGGTATAGCGTAACAGACAAGACAGAACAAACAGACAGAGAGAGTTACTTTCGCATTTATAATATTAGTATGGATAGACTAGAGACGCGCCCCGGCTTCAAAATCTGCCGCGTAGTCTAGAAGATATTGTAAGAGGAGAAACAGACAAAGGCAAACAACAAATTTTTGTTTTATTTTATTTAGACATTTTAAATATGGAACGAATGTTTTTGTGTTTTTGGAAGACAAAAATGGCAAAATGCCCAAGGTTATTGGCATCCTAAGTTCGCACTCTGAAATTGATGTACGTCGTTACATGAAGATGATACAAAGTCGTTTAACATTGCTGTACTTGACCCACGATATAATTATAATATATGGTTTATTCAAAATCATAAGGTAAATAATAAATACAATTTGGCTTAAATCTATGTCAAGTTCACAGATGTTATGTGCCTGAACTAGGAAAAAAAAAACCCTGTTCTCGCTTGATACATAGGATATGTATCAAGCGAGAACAGGGTTTTTTTTTTAACAATCACTAGTTATATAAAAGTAAAACTATATTGACCTACTTGATATGATATATAGTTCCCTTTTTGATGAAATGCCACTGAACAACAGAACTTGATGGTGCTTGGCTTATTAATTACAAAATCCAATTATTTTTCCGAGTGCTGCCCTTATTTCAAGGGAAGACACGAGAATGGCCGTCGAGCAATACAAATAATATAGAGTAGAAAACGTAAATAAAAAAACATCAAATACAGGGTCTTAGGCAATGCTAAAAACCATCTGTGAAACAACATTTATTTGAATGAATATTAATCAAGGGACATTGACGAAAACTGGTGGAAACAAACTGGGAAAACAATTTAACCAGGAATTATGTACCTACTTGAACGCATTACCGAGATATTAGCGTCCATAAAAATATCAAACCTCTTTGACCATCGACAATTTAAAAAAAGAACTTGAGTTTTATCTTTATTGAATAAACACGACCAAAGCAGTGTTTATTATTGTGTCAACGGTACTGATAAAAACAATAGATTTTTGCGTACAGTCGAATTAGATTCCATTCAACTTCCGTTTAATTATGACTTTACGTCTGTTTGAAAATATTCGTGTGATTTAACTTTACTTTTGCTGTAAGCCGATCGTCCGCACAAAATAATGACGTGAGCAGATGTTGATAATTTTACAACGAAAATGTTATCTTTAATTACTGGTTGAACACAATGAGTGAGAACTTGGCAGCGTGTTCCTTGTGGAATCGTTTTCTAAAAAAACATACAATTAAAAAAAATACAGACGAACCTCCTCCTTTTGGAAGTCGGTTAATAAGGAAGACCGCGACGCACATTCATCCTTTGTTGTCACTTAACGAACAGCGTAGAAAGCGATAGTATTAATGATTATTAATAAACTGCATTGTGGACTATTAATAGTTTATTTTTCTAGACAGAGATCAATAAAATTACATTCATCCCATTCTCGCATCACACTTCATTGCATGCTACGGCTCGCATGATGACGATATTCAGTCGGATATTAGCATTTCATGTCCATATTGAGCAGAACTTTCATTACAACTATCTCATCTTACGGCAGAAGTCCAGGGTTACACTTTCAGGGCTTCAGCGACTGTGTTGTGGCGGTGAGTATAGTTAGTGAAGATTCTCGACATTTATTTTATGGAGAATACCGACATTTCACGTAGGTAGTCTTAGAATTGTGTGGGTGGTTCACACCCACTCGTCATTAAGATCTAAGTATGTATAAAATGTCAAGGGTTTAACGAGAGCCCCGGTATGAACGTACACTAAATTTAACCATTCGACTGTACCTAATTGATATAATTTTTACAAGCAGGATTACGATTTAGAATAAATAAATCTTCCTATAATTTAGCTTTCTAAAATGCCTTTATTAAACATGTCTCCGATACGTGCTGGTTTTCCGGCGCATGCCACGCCAAGAGTTGGGGTGAAAACGTCAGACCGACTGTCGCTCTACTTAAAATACTGGTATTCAGGTGAATCGGGTCAGACTGGAAACTGACCCTGAGTTCGAAAAAGGCTTGGCTGTGATATTGAGGAGCATGCATGTCTATGACGTAAGCTATCTTTAGCAGTCTAATCTTTGGTCAAATAAAATCTCCTTCCGTCGGCTGTTGCCAAAAAACCATGCAACCGTGCCTGCAACTTGCATCAGAATACAAGCACAGGGACATAGACCAATCAGAACTTTTATTTGGGGCTTTTCACTGCGTCCGATTTGTCCATTAAAAGAGGGGGCGTGCCGTTTTCAAAGGTCAGCCATTGAAAACAATTATACTCAGAACTAACACAGAATGTTAAACAGACCTTTTATCCTTTTGTCCCGAAATTAAAATCGCTCATTAATATTCATGAGGAATAAAGAGCCCAGTCCGGTAAAGGCCGCATGAATGACGTGTATTGGTAGGCGTCAGTAGATTTCTGTTGTGATATCTGTCGTACCGAAGAGGGGGCGGATCTAGATGATATTGTTATGTGCAGTTCAAAGCACTATGGGAAGATTACATATGAAGGTTTACTTGAATTTTTGTTTAGTGTTTTTAAATGCGTAACGCTGAGTAATAAATACGTATTTTCCCATGTGTTGTTTCTTTAAATGTTTTGTTAATTCTTTTTTAACTATAATAATTTTAATTCACAAGAAATCTGAAATCTCTAAAGCAATGACTCAATAGCTAGGTAATGTTGTGTCTTGTAGTCAAATGGTACTTAAATATGACATTTAAAAAATGTAGGGTTTACAAATCATTAACAGCCCTAATTTGGCTAAGATCTAGCAAAATTTGCTGTACTTGATCTAGTCAAAACACTTGATTACATAACACGACTTTTACATCTTACAAACTAGAAATTATGATCGTGCCTTCACTGACAATGCAGAGTATGATCAATAAACTAAAACTGACATACCTTCAACCCCTGCTTTCCCCTTCAGTGCAATAACTTTGCTGGCCGGGTTCATGATGGCAGAGTCCGCACTGATCGGCCGACGGATGGGATTGGTGGGGTCGGCCATATCGATGATTACCACCTCAGCTGTCTCACCAACCTTCTCACGGACACAGATGAACTTGTCCGACTCCATCGTGAGTGTATTGAAGGATATGGAGGCTGGATTGATGCCCACATTTGTGAGCTGCAAGAATAAGGGTTATGTATTAGTATTATATAAAACTAAAAACAGCACAGTTGTCTATTTTATTGTTAAAACAAGCAAGCACCCCTAACACACAGGTGCAACATGCATACACAGATCTTCCTTGTTTATTGGTATTTTTATTTGTGAAAACTATATAAAAATTCATCATCATCACACGGTTAAAAAGAAGTAAGGGGAGAAATAGACAGGTAGGTAGATATTTTGTTTTATACTATTTAGATATTATGATGTTTCATAGTAAAATGTCATAATAATGTTTTCACTCAGGACATTAAAGAGAGGTCAGACCTGTCTTTAAGGGACAAGTATTTGTCAGACAACTAGTCATTTCTTTAGGTTTTTGTAAGGCTTGTGATACTGACATTTGTTTGCAGCCATCTCTTTTAATTCTAATATTCACCTGTATTTTGATATCTTGGTCCCCATAATTAAACCTAAAAGATCTTTGTTTAAATCTCAGTATTCCTAGCTTTGACAACATCTACTATGACATTTCTTAGCTATACAAATTATTACTATAGGTAACTTACTATGTTCATTTTATTTATGAATGAACTGGGTGGTTAATAATAGTTTTTGTTCTCACCGTACACATAATAAATGATACAGTTATAAATTACAGTGTTTTCATTTGCATACTTAGTCATAGTATTTAGATTTAAGATATTTAAATGTAATCAGTAGCTTGAATAGTCATTGATTGCTCATACATCTTGCTAATTGGGGATTCCTTTTTGAAATTCTTTAACAAATATTTTCTAAATGACTAGCATTTGAAAATGTTCTTAATTCAGTGTAGCTTTCTAATTAAGTTTTTGATCTGTGCTTTTCAGAAGGCTATAAGTAATTTTAAAACACTTAAAAATACAAATGCTTAATTTTTATAGAACAATGGAAGGGGTGCAGACAGGATTCCCATTAGTATTGTCATTGTAACTCAAGATGAACTCTTGAAAATGTAGCAGTGACAAAAATCTCAATTATTTTTAAAATGTTTTGTCTGTTTTTTGTTTTATTAAGGGCTTTGTACTTATGATAAAATAATAAGTTCAATGTCTTGAATCACCTATAAAATAATCTAGTCCTTTACCTTACATGATAGTAAGATAACAATGTATGTTTTTTCAAAGTCATTATTATGACTAACTGAATATGCTTTCAGATTTTAATTATTACATTATTTGAAGAAAAGGATGTTAATGGTTTTTATTGTCAATTGTTGTACATACTCAGCTGTGTTGACTAATTGACAGATAAAAATTAACAATGTTTGTACAATGATCAAGCAAAATCTATAATATCAAATGTTTTCTTTCAAAATCCCAGTCTTATTAGGTTTCCTTAGATCAGATTCTAATTGGATTGACATTTGTTATGATTAAGTGTGCCATGTATGTTCCCTAATACCTGCGAGTTATTTATAGTGTGAATAATACCACGAAAAGGCATAATTTGCTCTTACTTTATGAAAATGGAGGTACTTAGTGCCATAGTAGGATGTGTAGACTACTAACTTTGACCTGAATGAACGAAATTTGGCATTGGCTCCCAGACCATATGATCCAAAGGGAATGTGGAACAAATCAATACCGGCCGCTCGTCCCGTGGGCTCGGCGCCTCGGCGGATAGGGGGTGGCAACTGTCACTATGATAATTGCGCAATGCCATAACAACCGCCACATAACCACCGAACCATACAAAGAAACTCACTAAATACATCCCCTTACATCCCCCTGACGTAAACTGGTAAATTGCTTCCTCAAAGGAAACGCTATCGGCAAATCCAATAAACCGATGGGCGTACTCACCTGTAAATGCTCCTGAAAACGTATTGGTAATATTTGCGCCATCGTTGCGGTTTTCCCACGCCCTAAATTAAACGAACCGGACAACAAGCGACCCTTAGAATTCACCAACTCTGAAAAAAAATCACAAATCAATTCACTGCTGTCTCATCCGAAAACACTTTTGACAATCAACATGGCGTTCATGATCGTAAAGAAAATGACAATGACCGAAACGCGATAATTAGAATTAACATGGTGAAAGTGTGAATCCCGAATTTACTCACATTTTTTTAAATACTACATTAAGATAAAATGGGGGTTCTCAAGTTTTGCTATTTCGGAGAAATATGACGAACTATCTACACCCGCGGCTGCCACATATACAAATGAATGAAATGGCAGATATTGTAAGAAAAAGAAAGCATGAGCTTTGCGTTTTTTGGCTGCGTTCCTATTTAGTGTTACTATATAAAACCTTCTTTCTCATTTCATTCATAACTTCGAAGATAAATCAATAAAAACCTATTGGTATTTTTCTTAAAACGATTAAAGATTTAGTGTCTGATTAATTTATAATAGAACAAATTTCCAGAGGTCAGTGCCATCCATCAAAAACTTAGTCAATGAAATTTTTCGTTCCTTTTCTTTTCGTGGTAAAATCTTCTTTTATGATTGAATAGAACGTCATGTTGATCCAAAAATGTTTCAACTAAGAATCAGAAATAGTGTGTAATTGCTTTTTCAAAACGTAGCTTTTTTTTTCAAAGCATTCAACAGAACGCAACTATTTCTTATCTGTTAACATGAGCGTTCCGTATCAGTAACTGCTGAGATTTCTTGAATTCTAAGCATATTTTTTCTGTTGTTTCTTTTACTCGTAACAGGACTCGTATTAGTTGGTCTCGCCCATTCCACTACCACAGAGAACAAAATCGAAAATTTGGATCTGACTGAATGTTTTTCCATTTGACAAAGAAAGGTGTCAAATCACAACAAAGGTTGACTGGAATTGTTTTGAGTGTGGATTGCATGATTTGCATTTATTTTTCAATAAGTCAGATATTCAAAAATCAAATAAAATGGTAAATTTCGTCAGAACCTATAATCGTGGATCAATTACTAATAATTATTTGCTTAACGTACACTTCTATAGTTTCAGTTTGGATTCAACATGTTTCACGAAATCAGCAGGCCCTTTAACATGACCTACAAGTGTTATTCTGTTTCTATGTTGCCTGGGAATGAGAGACAAGATGTGGAAAGAGGAGGAAAAAGTAAGATCCTATTCTGTATCCCTCAAAACTGTAACAGTAGAAAATATTGTCCATCCCCTTAGTCATGCTGATGGTGGAAATTTCTAATATAAGGGGCAAAACATGTCCATGCAGGAGAACCAATAATTAAATTTGGTCTATAAAGTCATTACTTTTTAGTACTTTTACCTATTGAGATTACTTCTACATCAATACACCAATAATTATAATGATACTTTGTCTATAGCAAGCTAGTCAAACCTTGATAAACACACTAGTTTATCAAGATTTATTCCCTTATGTCTACTCTTTTTGAAGTAATCTCTTTGTAATTTCCATGAATGACTCAGACTTCATTCAATAAGTCATCACTTTCCAATGATCAGGAGGATCAAGGACCGGTCCCCTGACACTGCCTTTTTATTAGAAACCATTAGGGAGCGTTCAAGTATTACGTAACGCAATTTTTTAAGATTCTTGACCCTCCCTCCCCCCCATATAACGCGCCGTAACGTTTATCTGTACCCCCCTCCCCCTCCCCAAACGTTACGTATCATCCAAATGACAATTTTTACCTAAAAGTCACAATTATGTCTACTACTCTCATGTTACCAATTTTTTAAATTAAGTAATAAATGTCATTTCAAGAAAAATATTGATGTTTATTTTTGTTTGGCAAAATGACTACTGTTAAGTGACTGTGTAACTCGAAAATATGTTTAGTGAGCTAGCGTTAAATAAAAAAAACAATGTTACGTAACGCGTTTTTCGAACACCCCTCCCGCCCCTGTAACGCATCGTAACGTTTTACAAGACCCCCCCTCCCCCCAAATTGCGTTACGTAATACTTGAACGCCCCCTTACTCAAAATAGCCACCATTTACTTTTTAATTCTGCCATAGTATTTTTTTACACTGAGTATGCATATTTCAAGCAACTGCATCACCTTTTTGATCACACCATAATTATTTTACACCTATTAGTTGTACAGTAGTACTTAAATATAATGTATGCAAAATATTGTAAAACTTTTATTTGAAAAGAGAATCATGGAGTTTCTTGTCCATTCTTCTCCATAGGAATACTTTTTACCTTTGCAAATAGACAACAGTATTTTTTAATGTTTACATTCAAGTGCTTTTAATGATCTTATTAAAATAAATTATTTGATTAATTAAAAAACGTTGACTGTTTGTTTTTCCAGTTATTATGCCACCTTCAGCATTGGAACAGCTGACAAGGCTGAATATTGAGTACCCCATGATATTCAAGTTGACTAATAAAAAAACAAAACGAGTCACACACTGTGGTGTGTTGGAGTTTGTTGCTGATGAAGGAAGAGTTTATTTGCCACACTGGGTAATATATATTTATCTGTTGGTCTAGCAGCTGGAACTGCAATAATTGAGCATGGGATCTTGGGTTTGATTTCTGGGTTGTGCAAAGTGTTTTTGGGTCTTTTCATATGAAATTTCTCACTAGCACAAAAGTAGCAGAGCACAAACCCCATGCCTGGGAAAGTATGTTTAACCATTAATCTTATCCCTGATCTCTTTGTGCAACCACAAAGAGTCCGAAGGTCATTCTGACACAACTGTCAGAATGACCTTCGGACTATGACAGTGAGGAACAGATAGTGCACTTGTGTTTGTGCACACATTCATGCACTTTAAAATCACACACATCAATAAATAGTCTCTGCAGAGATTTAATAGAGATATGCCATGTAGAAAGACAGACAGCACGATTGGCGCAGTGGTTGAGCGATTGACTGTTGCGCTGCGTGTCGCGGGTTCGATTCCCACACGGAACAATTATTTGTATGGCCTACAGATAGTTGTTCCAGGTCTGGCTGTTTGTGTATGTGACTTTGTATGTTTGTAAACGCACCCACGATACAGGAGAAATTCCTAGAGTCGGGCAACGTTTCTTTAAAAAAAAAAAAAAAAAAATAATCTGTAAACTCTTTAAAACTTATAATTGTGCTTCTTCTTGCTATTTCTCTTTAACCTTTTGAATGCCAGTATCTTATATATGTGACAAGCAAGCGCATGCCCTGCACGCTAAACGTCATGAGTTCATGACAAAAAATATGGCGAATTTAGAAAAAGGAAAGAAATTAAATTGTTTATTGCCAGATTAACATCCAAATATATACATAAGGACACATAAATAATGATAAATAATAAAAAATAGTGGTACAATTTGTGGCGTGGCGTCGGTGGTACGCCGAGTCATTCAAAACGTTAAAGTCATATTGATCCTTTCAGATGATGACCAACTTGGTAGTGGAAGAAGGAGCACTGCTTCAAATCGAGAGTGTGTCGCTACCAGTTGCAACATTCTCCAAGTTTCAGCCTTTATCTGAAGACTTCCTAGATATAACTAATCCTAAAGCAGGTATGTTTTGGCCAGAGCTAACTACAGTAATTTAATTATAATAACTAAGGCCGTGTAAATCAATTCAAATTGTAATATTCAAATTCTCTCACTGTAATATGTTACTTCTCGTGAAGTTAATAAAGTGCTACATAGTGTCGCGATTTAAATAAAACAGTGTGGTCAACGTTGCGTCGTATCTCTGTATGGGCTGACCCTAAGGTCATGCATACTCTTCACTCTACAAAAGTAATGTAAAATTATTATGGAATGGTGAAAACAATACATAAACATATGACTGCAGCACTCGCGGATCACTTGCTTTTAAATTACTAAAATCCCATCCAAATCGAATCAGGAGTTTTTGAGAAAATCGCGGACATACATACATACGGGTCGAATTCCATAACCTCCTTTTTTTGAATTCAGTTAAGATAGAAGTATCTATCTTCACAAATTGTCAATACACCTCTTGTATTGCAGTGTTAGAGAACTGTTTGCGCAACTTCTCGTGCCTGACAAATGGTGACGTCATCGCTATCAAGTACAACTCCAAGGTATACGAGCTGTGTGTGTTGGAGACGAAGCCGGGGAATGCTGTCATCATTATTGAGTGTGATATGAATGTAAGGATACTATTATTTCGTTTATTCATTTTCTTTACTTATTAAAACATTTTTAAATGTTCAAAAACATAATAAAAAAAACTAAAAAGGTTTAGCTCATCGAGATCGAAAACAGAGACCACGATGCAAAGAGAGGAACCTCCTAACAATGCGAGCCGTGTCCAGAATTACTGCTTTCTAAATCAAGCCCTTGATCCAAATGCCTAACGAGAGCCTCCTAAGGTGTAGGTTGAGGCTCGTGGCTATTAAGCCATTGGCTGACACGCCTATGTACAGTGATTGCTACTACCATACTATTTTATTGTTATTATGAGCAGGGCAAAGACCTCCCTTCCGTCCTACCTTCCCCAGTCTTCTGCAGTTTTGGGCCAGTCTTTTGAAAGCAAGAGTACAGCTCATCCGCTTGCCGTGTTCTCGTTCCTTTGTGATCCAATCTGTTTGGGATCCACTGTGTAATCTTCGCTTTGTATTAGGATATAGCCTCACTTAAGATTTCTTTGTCCTACAGGTAGAGTTCGCTCCGCCAGTAGGCTACAAGGAAGAGGAGCGTATCCCACGTGACGACAGTGGGGCCGCCACGGGCATGGACGAAGACCCTCAGAGTATGATGCCGGAGCCCAGCGGCTTCATCGCCTTCAGTGGAGAAGGTAACCGCCTGGATGGGAAGAAGAAGAAACTCATCAGTGAGAGCGAGTCTGAGCCTTCGGCTTCGCAGTCCAGACAGGTGGGTCCATAGTTGCGGAATTGTTCAAAAGTAGATTATAGTCTAGAATAACACATACTTTATGGATTATTGTTCCGGAATTATGTTTCCTTGGCATATTTTTTTTTGCGAGTGCCGCGATTGCCTAAAATATTTGTATTCAGCTGCTCCAAAATAAACTGGAAGCCGACCCCAACATGGAAGTGAAAGGCTAGGCTTATTGCAATCCGGGTTTCGGAATTGTTCGAAAGAGTTACCGCGACCCTGAAACGCAAAGGGCATTTGGAGGAACTGGTGTGGGTCAGTAAGAGTCTGACACTCCCTTCCGCTACGCCCAGAATGGGAGGAGTCATTTGATGACTTCCCATAAAAAAAAAGATTGGTCAATGGAACACCCATTCAACAATGGGTTCGTTATTAGTATATTACTACTAGCTGTGCCCGCGACTTCGTCCGCATGGAATAGTGTATGGGTAGCATTTTTTTTTGGTTTAGGTGTTGTTTGTTTTAGATATCGAAAATGGCTGCGGCTTATATCGAATCAACAGCCAAAAAAATAAGTTTCAAGCTTCTAGCGCTAAAAATGAAGATACTTCCATACAACTTTTCACCGCATAAAAATCGAATGTTGTTGTATTTTTTTCTTTCAGCATTGCATTTGATAGACGATGTATTTGATGTCCAATTACCAAATAAAAAGTAAGGGCATGTATTGCAATATATACCTACTTAATATGCAATCTACATGTTGACTGCGCACGCATAGCGGGGAAGACGTAGGTACCTACATCGTAAAATTCGTAAATCGTACGCTTTACGAGCCCTCTAAGTTCTCATTGTAAAGGTATTTCTTGAAAGGGTAGAAGAAAAGCATTGAACTCTATATTTGAATTTAGATTTAATTATCGAATTTTGGAACAACCAACCAACGAACTTCTATGTCATTCAAAACAAAAGTTCAAATTCCATTGAAATCCATATAGGACCTTTTCAATACAAAGTGGTCACCTTAAACTCGATTTAAAAATACACAATGAACCTTACGTTTTCTAGAATTGATGCCTCGAAAAATTGTAGGTATGGTTATTTCCAGACATTAGGTATCTGGCGCCCTCAATAATTATTTCCTCACCGTTTTAGGAGCAGTGTTTATGCCTTATAACTATTAAATAAACTGCTTTCTCATAGATGTACGTGCGAGGCATCCCAGACTATGACTACGTCATAGGGACCCTGAGGTTCATCAGGAACTCGCGGCCGCCCAGCGCCAAGGAGGACACCCCTACGGAGCCCTTCACCGCCTTCAAGGGCGAGGGCTTCACGCTAAGAACTGCCAAGTCCAAGAACTGACTGTAGTACATAGTTGTTAGATTTTTTACTCTTAATGTTGCCTGTAGATGGAGCTGTTTTATTTTTTTTGAGGTGGCAACTTTTTTTTGTTTATATACTAGTTTTAGGTCAATTAATGTGTCATTTGCCCCTGGTTTTGGGAAGTGTGATCAGGATATTTGTTGTTAAATCTTATCACCTACCGCTTAACTGAGATGGTGCCTGAGGTAACATTGTAGCGGTATCTATGCTTCCACAATAACTAACGTAGCGACATCTATACAGCAAGATAAGAACTAAAGACGTGACGCCATACGAATTCTGCATCACGATATCAGAGTTTTCTGTGCAGCCCAAATATCAACCAGTCACAACAGCCATCTGGTCGGAGGATCCTCCCTTTTCAATGGAGGTTTGCGGGACTTTATGCCCTGTTCCGAAAACCTCTATAACAGCACGATGCGTGAGTGCAGGGTGACGTAAAGGTCGAGGCGAGCGCTCATTCATTACCCATTGGTGGGCGTCTTACCGCCTACCGCTTCAAGAGTTCATTGATGCGGTGCCTTGGGTAGATGTGCGGAGCGGGTGGTAGGGGCGTGGACGCCCGTCAGAGGGTTGAGACTGAGCGCACGTACCACGATACCACGCCCTAACGCATCCTGGCTGCTTCCTCCTGAGGTCTTAGTTAAACGGTAGCTATTTTGTTGGTTCGCAAAATTAACAATAAACAGCCCTAAATACTTTAGATGTGATTTGATTTCAAAAGCTAGGGGTAAGAAAACTTTGCTGAACTCATTGACTTAAATAGTAAGTGTGAAATTACAGTGGCAGCGGGCGGGGCGGATGAGCGGGTGACGCGTCGAGCAGAAAACGCTCATTTCAATAGATGAACACAGTAGCAACGGAGCGTTTGAGCGGTTTTTACGTTTCTCTTATGTTTCGTGTGCAATTAATATTTGCTTAAATTAAAATGTCCGATTATTTGGAAGCTAGCGCCTATATAAAGTGGGACCTTTTTTTTTCTAAAAGCAATCGTCACGATATTAATAGTGATCGGTATAGACATGGTGAATTTCATACTTTATACGAAAGGCTACGAAACCATGAAGATAAATTTTATGAATACACTCGAATGACCGTAACAACTTTTGACTACATATTAAATGCTGTACAAACACAGTTATCGAAACCCGAAACTAACTTCATTGCCTTAACAATATCTCCTGCGCAGAAACTTTTGTTGACTCTGAGGTAAGAAATCAAAACTATAATAATCATCAATGAATTTTTATTATTAATCAACAATGCCAGACATAAAAAGTAATCAATAATTATCTATATTATCTGGAGGTGCACTGTGATAACCATATTGTGTCATAATATATGGATCTGAAATACTTCCTGCTTGCATCTCGGCCATTATAATTGAATTTATTTTGTTTCGCACTCGCATCTTTTGGATTCCTTTGAACTGTTCCATTTGTGGGAGTAAACTCATCAAATAATGATAATCATCTGATTTTGGAGGTTCATGTGCAGGCGTCTTTTCTTTGTTCTGAAGTAGTAAAAGTCGTTTTTTTTCTATTTCCAAGAATTCAGAGCGCAGTTCGTTCGTTAGCTGATTTCCTCTTTTTTCCTCGACTGGATGTTGATGGAGCCGATGTTGATGGTGTTGGTGAAGATACTGATATGCTCGATAAAGGCGATGCCACATTTATATCACTTATAATGGAGTCTTGCGTGTCGTCATTTTCGTCACTGTCACTAGTTAGATGAGTAGTGATATTAGATTCACTTCGGCTAGGCTGTATTTGATCTTTCATAAAAGACATTTGGCGGAAATGTTTCCAAGTACTCTTCCATTTACTCTTCAACACATTAACTGTAAAAAAAATGGTAAAATGAATATGATTTAGTCTGTAACTAACTGTACGTTTTATTTGCAGGTACTTGTCTACAGGGATGTCATTCAAATCACTAGCTTGTTCCTTCCGACTAGGAGCTACTACTGTTGGAAATATTATATATACTACATGTGAAGCAATCTGGGATCAGTTAGTACATATACACATGCCTCAACCTACAATGGAACATTTGAAGAAAATTGCAAATGACTATTATGAAAAATGGCAATTTCCTAACTGCATTGGGTCAATTGACGGGAAGCACTGTCGTATAAAGAAACCAAAACATTCAGGATCTGAATACTTTAACTACCGAAAGTTTTTTTCTTTAGTGCTTCAAGCAGTTGCTGATGCTGATAAAAAATTCATCGTTATTGAAGTTGGTGGTCGAGGCAAACAAAGTGATGGTGGCACGTTTCACTACTCGAGATTAAATAGACAACTAGAAAACAAAACGTTCAATATGCCACCTCCTCAAGTGCTTCCAAGCACCGACAAGCAGCTACCCATGGTCTTAATTGGCGATGAAGCTTACCCATTAAAATAATATCTCATGCGCCCATATCCCCAACGAAATATTGACCAGAACAAAGACACATTTAACAAGAGGCTGTCAAGGGCCAGAAAGTGCATTGAATGTGCATTCGGAATTCTATGTGCTAAATGGCGAATACTTAATAAATCTATAGAAACAAATGTCAAACATGCACGTTTAATAATAAAAACTGCTTGTTTGCTTCATAACATTACTATGGCCAAAGATGTTTACGCCGAACGCCATTTGCATTTAATCAATCAAATAGCTTCACAAAACTTAGAATCAAGTACAAGACAAAACAATAGTTCCACGGTGAGAGCTAGAGCAATACGAAATGACTTTAAAGATTACTTTAATAATTACCATCAAGATAACCAATAAATTTTATTTACCATCAGAATCTCCGCTTATTACTTGTATTTCTTCCCATAGTTTTTTAATTATTTGACGATTCGAATGATTTGAATCGCTACTATTCCACAAAGGTGGCCGAGCCAATACGGCACTTATTAAATCTTCTGTCGACAACGGCATGACGTCTGAACAAACCGAGCGGAAAACGCAAACTGACTTGCGTCCACCCGCCCCGCCCGCGACACACGCTTCTCCCGCCGCGATACCCGCTCGCCCGCCCCGCCCGTACTTGGTGCACCTTGGTACACAAGTATGTGCTTGTCTTACACGCCAGC
>NDFZ01005054.1:188697-214020 GCA_002192655.3 Mamestra configurata
AAAAAAAAACGGCATTAAATTTTTCGTCCGATCGCCAACCAAAAAATCATAAATAATTAGCACTATGACCACCTCCAAGGATAGTACGGTTAAACATGCCGTTTAGGAGATAATTCGATTTTTCATACTAGCTTCATACAAATTTTTCGTAAAAAAATTATATTTCCTTCGTTTTTGGGCAGAATTAACTCGGGTGTCATTTTTGTACATAGTAATGACTAATAGAAGCGATATCCGACATAAAAACAAGCACTTGCAAATTGAAATCCCTAAGTCTATGAAAGCCGATTTTCAGCCCACCGTGCGACGCTTTAAACGACACGATAATCTGTCGTCACAACATAGTGGGAACGCGGCCTAAGGCCTTAGTACCTGGCCGTGAATCGAGGTTTAGGGCGAAATTCATAGACAGCACTTGAGATAAAAGTTTTCTAAGTAAATTAAGCGTTTCATTCAAACATCAATAAGCATATCCACAGAATTAAGGTTTATATTAGTAGTAACTCTTATCCACAGTCGCTTATCGGAATATAAATCTCATCTTCATCGATTTATGGTTCATTAGCTGCCGCCCGGCCGCGTGAATGTCGAAAATTATCCCAAGGGAACATACTCCCGGGGTAAAAACTATCCTATGTCCTTTCCTGGGACTGAAACAATCTCTATACCAAATTTCATCTAAATCGGCCCAGCCGTTTGCGCGTGAAGAAGTAACAAACATTCACATACACTCACAAACTTTCGCCTTTATAATATTAGTGTGATGTGATATTCGTATGAAACGCTTAGTCGAAGTCTGTGAATTTAGACCATAAACTGGAAATAATTTGGCTCTGTAGAACATCAAGTTTGTTATTCAATCGTGTGATAAGATAATTGTTTTATTCGATGTGTTATGAACTTTGACTATGACGCCCAGGTGCAATGCATCATTTTTAGATAGGTAATTAAAACCCTGAGACTTCATTTCCGTTTTGATTGTACTCTTCACAAGCACAGGACAAACACTTACACAAACAAGTGTACTTACAACGGTCAGTCTTATCGCCCTCGCCGAATTGTTTCAGAAAATTGCGTGCCTTGTCGCCATTTTACAGCCCGTGGTAGGATTATCTCCGACTTCTCCGAGTTATGTACCATTTCTTCGAAAATGAAAAAATATCTTAACCGCGAATTTAAGTACCTATGAGTGTTAGCTTTACAGTGTCGTAACTTCCTTCCAAATTAATCACAACTTAGCGTTGCGATGCAGTCGGGCTGAACGCATGTTAACTGAACTGGAACTACAGTATGCATTTCATATATCACAGCGGAGACTACGTCATGGACTGCATTGTGTGGAGTCTTGAGGTAGCAGCATTTTGCGTATCTGTCAAAATATTCGCGTTACTTGGGAAATATACCCTAAATTCTTCGGGATAAAGTTCATTTTCTAACAAGTTATCTGATAAAAAAAAAACCGGCCAAGTGCCAGTCAGACTTACACATGAAGGGTTCCGTACCATAAGCCGAACAAACACGTTTCTTGTATGGGGGCGCCCTTTTTTTATTTATGTATTTCATTTTTATTATTGTTGGGAATTTTAACTGTCTTCCTATTAAGGTTCATGAGATACAGCCCGCTGACAGACAGACGGACAGTGGAGGCTTAGTAATAGGGTTCCGTTGGTTACCCTCTGGGTACGGAACCCTAAAAATGAACTTTATCCTGATGAACCTTTTGCCACAAGGATGAGACACGTAATTTTCTATCTATCTAGCCTATTTTGCCCCACTGCTGGGCTCTGGGGGGCTACTCTCTAAGTCCGAAGTCCGCAGTTTCGGGCTTAGATGCGGGCGTATTCTAGTCCGTATCACCTAACCACTAAGAATGAATGACAACACGATATGACAGTTACTGTCAAATCATGTTGTCATTCATTCTTAGTTCGGGTGCGGAACTAATCGTAACACCGTAGGTGATACGGAGTAGAATACGCCCGCAACTAAGCCCGAAACTACGGACTTCGGGCTTAGAGAGTAGCCCCCGTCTCGAGTTTCCACATAACTCTTTTGCTAGTGTACAGACGCCAGCACATCAAGCTACAAACATCTGTCAAATTTCTTTAATAGATTTTCAACTTCTATCGCCAAAGAATTAGATTCAAGGTAGATTGGGAAAACTTGACAGTTTCGGGTAGCTTGGCTTAATTTATACCTTACAACATTCCTTACACCCCGTAAGGAATGTCGAACAGACGCCAGCACATCAAGCTACCCGAAACTGTCAAATTTTCCCAATCAACCTTTAACCTAATGCTTTAACGATAAAGTTGAGCATCTATTAAAGAAATTTGACAGATTGTTGTAGCTTGATGTGCTGGTGTCTATATAATTTTATGCTTGGCCTTAGGTTTGGAATGTGTGTCCTCTCTATAGGGAGGGTCAGCCATAAACAATGGGGAGGATAAGAAGCCATGTGTCGTTCATAGACGGAACTCACACCTACAAATGCTTTTACCAGTGAAGTCCTTCCCTGGGAACACTGATAAGCCGTTTGTGAACCACTGAGTACAGACATCTTAAGTGGCCTTTATGTATATAAATATGTGTTTATCAAAGATTGTAACCAATCACTTTAGGTGTCTGTACAAGGCTGTTGAGTTCCACACACTTAAATTCTATTATATTAGGGGGTTTGGTTTCCTCACTAAGTCCTTATAGTGGAACATTGTGCATGGGCCAATGGAATCCACACCTCAGGGGCCTTGAAATCTATCAAGTGCAGTTTTAAGCTAACATCCTTTACAGATGCATTTTTGAGAAGAGAAGGGCATGTACCTTAACCATTGTAGCTACAGAAAATGTTTTTAGGACATTGTCTGTAGCTCTTGAGTAATTGCTAACGGCAATCACAAAATTTTGAAGAAAAAAAGCATACAATGAAACAATGAAATGGGCAAATGATCCTGTTTCTAATATAAAAAGTCTTGGACCAATTGAAGTAATATACTAGAAAAACCACTAATCACAAAAAAGACCCTCAAAAATCCAACCTGTTTGGGAGTTCAAAGCTTCTGATTTGTCATGGTAAGGTATAGTTTGCTCAATCTTTGTCATTGATCTTTATTGTGCCTCTATGGTCCTGCACTATGCTGTATTCCATTTTCAAAGCAGATTTTTTTTTTCTATCATAGTTGATGTAATAGCAGACTTAATTATTTGATATATTATTGTTTCAAGTAAAATTCTTTGTTATAGCAAGAAATGTAAGTTGATATTAATTAAATAAACATCCTATTAAAATCCACTGCACTTGTTTCATTTACATAAAGACAATATTATTAAAAATAGTTTATTAAAATGTATAATACAATGAATCATTTACAAGTCAAAAAGAAATGTTAAATGCCTTTAAGTTTTTGGAATTCTTTTTTATATTTATACTCTTATAAATTAAAATTTTAAATGAATGTTTACAATACTAAGCTATCATTCTGGTTTCATTACAATAACACAATACTGCTTATAATTAAAAAACATTAACACAAATCAATGCAATAGTGAAAGCATCAAACAGGTATTTAATATATTGAGTAATAACAGTTCATGATTATGCTACTCAAACCATTACTAACATGCAGGCACCCTTCAAATACAGGTTAGTTTATGGTACCAGTAAGCTAGGAGTCTTTCCATAGGGACTGGCTTAATTACTATCTACAAACGTACATATACTTAACAGTCATAAGGAAAATTATAACTTATTCACCATTATTATAGCACTAAATAATATTACTTTAAGAATTTATTAGTCATACTCGTGCGGTTAATTTAAAGTTTAGAATCTCTTCAAAAACTCTTCTGAGCAGATTCTGGCGCGCGCGTTCACTGCAAGTTTCATTTCGCTAATTTCCTTATCAATT
This sequence comes from Mamestra configurata, assembly GCA_002192655.3. Classification (NCBI taxonomy): domain Eukaryota; kingdom Metazoa; phylum Arthropoda; class Insecta; order Lepidoptera; family Noctuidae; genus Mamestra; species Mamestra configurata. The sequence continues at coordinate 192,603 of NDFZ01005054.1, forward strand.
TCCTCCATGAAGTATATCACGAAATCGACCAGTTTATGTTTAAACATTTGCTCGGTGTGGAAATTTGTTATTAGGAAACTGATATGATATCCGTCCACCGGTTTCCGCCTCAGTACGATAAAGTTTTCCGCTCTCATCATCATGAACCGCATAAACTTTTTGCACAGAATCTTTTCGATCTCATCCGCCTGCTTGATCATAATGCTCACTCTAATAGAGTTTATTGATGACTCGATCAACACTTTCTCGTTCGCATTACGAGAAATTACCACTGGATTTAGTAGGAGCTCTTTGCTTGTTCTAACCTCGACCTCCGGTTTGTTGTACCGCTCCACTACTTGCGACGAAAAGTGCTCTAAACACATCGCCGCAGTTAGCGTATGGCGCACCGCTGTTAAATATGGCTTTAACGTTGCCGACATTATCGAAATTTAATAAAATTTGGATTATCCGTACCACACCTAAAGCGTTTGACACCTTATTTGACAGTTTTGACAGATGATTTTGATTACTCATACAAAATAATCGCGGACACGCACACATCACGAAAAAGGTGCGTCACATTCACATGAAATGTTGCCAGAATAATAGCTTACTAAGCTTTGAACCGATAAACTGTTCGAGCTGCAGGCAAGGTGTTTATAGTGGCCCATGTCATGAGCTCATCATGAGGGTAAGAGGATGAATCTTACTGTTGTGCGGCCTGCAAAGACGAAAAGACGTTAGTGTAGCAAGCAGCAAAAGCCGATCAAATGTCTATTTCGATTCGAATATTCCAACGTAGTTCATACATTGAAAAGGTTCTATTGGTTTTCTATAATTGGTAACGGATATAAGATTTAAGAGTTACCGTTATTTGTTTTTCCTGAATTAAAAAAATTATTCCTTCTTGTGACTGTGATATTCCAAGGTTTTCACATACCATAAACTTATAGAGCAATTTTATTTTCCTTTGTCATTTTTTTTACCACTGGCAATAGAAAACAATGATGGCGACCGATTGTAAAGTGATGGAAGTGTAACGTTAACGGCATGAGTTTTATTAACATTACCGTAGTTAAAGTTGTACTAAATACATTTTTAACATTAATAGTGAACATATGACCAATTAGTGTAATAGTTATAACTATTTGAAACCATGGCGCGAGAGTTTGACCACCTTTTCAAACTGCTGATTATCGGTGACAGTGGTGAGTGGGCGAGGCCTGTGGTGTTATAACTTCACAACCGATATTCGGGTCTATGCAGCTTAGTCAACGGTCTAATGTTGATATGTTTTAGGTGTGGGTAAAAGCTGTCTTCTCCTGCGATTCGCCGACAACACATTCTCCGGTAGTTACATTACTACGATAGGGGTCGATTTCAAAATAAGGACTTTAGAAATAAACGGTGAGCGAGTGAAGCTTCAGATATGGGACACGGCGGGCCAGGAGAGGTTCAGGACTATTACCAGCACGTACTACAGAGGAACACACGGCGTCATCGTGGTGTACGATGTCACGAATGGGGAGTCCTTCGCCAATGTCAAGAGGTGGCTGCACGAGATTGAACAGAATTGTGATGTTGTTAATAAAGTCTTAGGTGAGTGGAATAACTACTGCGAACACATCTTACAACCAGAACAATCCGATAATTCCCTAATTACTTGTACCTACACCATCATTATGTGTTAGAAGTCAGATAGACAACTAATTAAGGTCTAATGACGTTAATTTCAAGCCATGATGTGTAATAAACTGACGAAACAGCAACATAAGTGCTATTTCTCAATTGTGCTGTGCATTTGGGCTGTAACACTGACCAAATGTTTAACAACAACAAAAAGAATCCTCTGTCACAGTCTAATTCTTGTGGCCAGACAGTTAAATTCTTTAAAGTAATAATTATGTAACTAACAGCTTTCTAAAGGCACTATAAAACTGACCATGCTGTAAAAAACATGTTTCTAAATCTTTTTCTTTCTGCTAATCTAATGTTGTTTTTGTAGTTAAGTTTTCTTTTAGTTTTTTAGCCAGACAATCTTATTTATAAGGATCTAAACATCCTCCTTATTATTAATAATTTAGCACTGCTCTATTATATTTATTAAAACTTCACGCAACACACAAGCACAAATAAATAAACTACATTTGAAATATTAAAAATTATCAATAATAGTACACCTCCCTAAATCGAAAAAAGGTCTCAAATAGAGATGGAACAAACTCGCTAAGTAAATAATACACAAACATTACATTATTTCCATTAAAACAAAGAACAAGGTTCTTCCATCCCTATTACTTTGTGGTGCTATTTTAAGTACACAGTGAGAGTTGTATCTCAGCATCAGTGACTAATCTATTATGTTCACGGCATAAATTTAAGATCACTCTTCACTCAGCAGTAGAGATTATTAGCAGAATTAAAAAAGGAAGTCTGTTACTTCCTGTATGATTTAGGATGTGTGTATTTGTTATCTCAAAAATGCTGTATCAATTTGGATGGTTTACAATGTGGGTTTTTATTAACTTAATATTATAGTGTTACAAATATTAGTATCAGCATTTACTTTTTTTACAATTTATTGATGCTTTATTAACTCATTCAATAAGACTACCTAAAGTACTGAAGGTTGTCTTTAAAAGATCACTAGCTATAAGGTCACCCATTTTGTCCCCCTATGTAGTGTTTTCTTCATTTAAATTTTCTGTAATTTGTGTGGAGTACATACTAAAGAGTATTCTATTCTTTACAGTTGGTAACAAGAATGATTGTCCATCAAGAAAAGTAGTTGTGACAGAAGATGCACAGAGGTTCGCCAATCAGATGAACATACCACTTTTCGAGACAAGTGCAAAGGAGAATATAAATGTCGAAGAAATGTTCCTCACTATCACTAAAATGGTAAATATACTCTCACTAATTTATAAAAGAACTCTAGATTTATCCAAGTATTATTTAATGCCGGTTAAAAGGTATGCTCTACATAAAAAATATTAACCAAAACTATGAAAGAGGATAAAACAAATTTAAAATTAGGTAAGAAACCAGGTAGCCGTGGTCAGACCTGATTCACACTATAGTAACTATCCTGCTATAATAAAGATGGCCATGCATAAGGTAGTGTGCATTTAGTCTGTTGAAAGCCTAATTTAGGCACAACATTTATAAAAGTAACAAAATTTTGTCTGTGGTTTTTCCAGTAAATTTGAAAATTATCTCATACACTATAATATTATAGATTTATAGTGTTGTACTAAAATGTTACCTATACTTCTGGGTTATACAATTCATAAGCACATTAATGCCTTGGAAATGATGAGTCAGATTTCTGGAACTACCAGTCGGATTTGGAAAATTCTTTAAAGGCTATACAGTAACGGGAAATACGGGATTTGCGCATAATAAGCTGTGGGCAAAAGCTAGATATGTTAATTATACCTGATAAATACAACTGAAACTTTTGGTAAAGCTATGATAATTAAAACAATCTGCCAGTCCAAAATATGTTGAGGTGCAGGAGGCCTACTATGAAGTCTTGAAACGATCATGATTCCGCTCTAAGAGGGAGACGGAGCTATACATAGCGAATAGCACTATCCCGTTTACATCATCGGAATTGGATGGCATTAGTACGTCATAGTAGGGCTGCAGCTCCCAGTCTAAGCATATGCAGCTGAATACCAGTATATTACATGGAGTGATACTTATCTGACCTGTACCATCAAGTCGCTGGGTACTGCACAATAATTGATATCCCTTGACAAGACTGCTATCTGATTTTTGGCTTGTGACTCAAAGATTTCCAAGCAGCCAGCCATACAGCCGAAAACACTTTGTGTGCTCTTCGAGGCACGGAGTCAGTCTTTGTGATGGACACCCAAGTACTGTTCTCAACAAGCGTTTCTTGAAGGTCAACCCGCATCATGGCTGTTATTACTATAACCACAAACTCCCCTATATTATAGACTAATTAAACAAATCCTTATAATGTTTTTTTTCAACTTTAGTCATGACCATGGATATAGAATCCTTCAGTAGTCTTTATTACAATACTAATCTTAAATTACTTTGTTTAGTATTAGAATGCGGATGTAACAAATTCTAAAGTTTGTTGGAGCAGGTATTTGGCGGTATGTAAATATATCAAGTTAGTGGTGATATATGTCATGGCCATATCATAGAATTGGCCATTTCATGAAATGGCCAGCGAAAAATGACAATATCGTTTAAACGTCATTGTTTAATGATACTTCAATCCACGTTTGGCCATATCATGAAATACCTGACTACATCATGAAATGACAATTTCAAACGTAACTTAAGTGGTCCGGCCCGGTCGACGGAGCCTCGCTCTATGAGGCTCCTAATTGTAGGTGCTTTAAAAAAAAAACCGCTAATGGGATGGCGGGCTTTCAGACCCCGCCATCCCCTTCTAACCTAACCTGTCCGAGTCGGGGTGCCCCAAGTCCCGCACCCATAGTACTGGCCACTCATAATGTAACTATTTCACGATATGATCACTAATGTTGGACCATATCATGAAGTAGCCGTGTGTAGCTGTTTATATAATTAAAAATCGTTATCATTGATCTGGCCAGACCATAGCATGATGTGGGCAGCGGATATTTTCCATTTCATGTCGGCCACATCGTGAAGTGATCACTTCTATGATCTGGCTACGACTTTTATAAAACCTTCCGTTACTGAGTGATTGAGTGACTGACAGACAACGCACAGCCGAAACTCCTGGTCGTAGAAAGCTGTAATTTGGCATGTAGGTCCCTTGGGGAGTGTAGGGGAGCACTAAGAGAAGGTTTCCAGAAATTCCTACGAAAAGGGGATATGCGCGTACGAAGTCGCGGGCAAAATCTAGTACTACAATCAAATTCCACATAGGGTCCAGTTGCGTGGACACCTGATACACAAAACTACACCAATTTGACATCAAAATATCGACTAGGAATCAATCTGCGAATAATTTTATTAAAACATCCACTGAACTTCACTCGAAAAAATCCCGTCAAAAACTCCTTACAATATAAAAGTGTTTTTTCTGTAATAGCTTACAAAAACAAAATCAAACTAATAGAACAATTCCTATATTCCAGGTCCTAAGATCAAAGCTTGAAATGAAGGAGAGGCAAAACGTAACAAAAGACACGGTACACCTAAAGAATAATATCAAGACCAAAAAGAAATGTTGCTAGTGGTATACGCAGCGCCTTGTGCCACGGACAATGTTCTCGATGCTCAAATATAGAGAGATTCGTTGTACGACCTAGCAGGTTATGATCACTGGGTTATATAAAACATGCTTTTGATTTGTAATGAGGTGTTTTTTACTGGATACACTGTTGGTAATAAAATGAAAGAGTATGGAAGACTGTAGACTTTTGCACCAGGTTCGTAAATTGAAGATTTCAATCAAAGTAGATGTAATGATTACCGCCCAATGTCTGATTTGATTGACTGTTTGTACCTGTGTAAAAATTTTATTGTCTTTGGTTCCCTTTACATTAAAATGATGCACTCTTTATGATATGTTTAACTTATAGTGGTGCTAATTTAATATTGATACTACTTTAGTTCTGCAAAGGAAATGCTTCTGAGAACATGCATTTTTTGGATGAGTACATCATATTTAATTTTATATGCAGTGTTATCTCGAATAATATAAGAAGATTATTGTCAAAATTGCTAAATAGGTGTTAACATCAGTGCTCACTTAAAACAGAATGAAGCTATCTGTATTTGAACTCAAAACTGACCAAGATATTAATAAGCAATATTGTGTAGTTTACCCAAATACTTGATAATATGTAAACAACTTGCTAGGTTGAACTGTCTCAAGAGCATGTACATACTATGGATTTATTTACTCCAAAAATTATTAGAATATAACGAATGCCTAGTAAATGAATGAGTGTAATCTAAGTATCAAAATTTATGTGATGATGGTTCGCCGAATGTATGCACAAGGAAGTATACCATTCATGTTATTTTTATTAAAAGATAATTAATCATTGAATAGTTAGGTACGTTTAGTGGGTTATCGAACGCTTTTAACGGCCGTGATTAACGCAGACTACATTGGAAAAGCTGTAATTAAAGCCAGGAACTTCTAGAAAAGACCACACACTGCTAAGGTATTCAATATTACTTTTTGTTGTAGTCCATTATTGTGCTCTAAACGGCGAAATGTTTGGCGTTGATAAATAATAATACTCACGCGTCTGGTTGCTCCTGTTGCCCAAAATCGTTTAGAGATATTCAAAGATGTTATTAGATATTGATAATCAAACTAACTAATGTTGGTAGATCAGAATTCTATTAAAGACCAAGGGTTGTTTGTGACTAGACTTTGCTATTGAAGTTCTTGGCAAACTCAGCTCACAACATGGCCGAAAACACTCATTAAATTTGAAAACAAAGTATTATTTTCTTATGAAACCTTGCAAGCATATTCTGATAAAGTTGACCAACCTTTTTATAATATAAAAGTTGAAACCAGTGTATTTTTCAATGAGATATATTTATTTTTATTATTTTGATGTTTGCACAGTATTCTGTATTGAAATTCCAAATTGATTTATTTTGTCTTAGAAGATATTAGTTACAATTATAATGAATAATAATCTCCGGTGGCCTTATTGTGTGAATTGTTTCGGCAAAGGCGTGCTCTTGCCGAAATTTGTAACTCAATTAGAGTGCGGGTTTCCATCAGCATTAAATGTTCATTCATGTTAATTTTTTGGTACTATTGACCCACTCGAGTTGCCAAGTTAAGGTTTGAACTTAAAAGACCCAATTTCTAGCAGGCCAAGACTTTTATACCGGAATGCCTCAATGGCCCAGCCACTACTATGTGAATAAATGTAACTCCTAAGTTCGTACAATTTGTGTTGAATAAGATTTGGCTGATTTGTCTCGTCTCGCTCGCAAGTCATACGACCGCAGCTGATATGGACGCAGGCTTATGTAATAGCAAGTTATCCCTAAACTATCTATACATATCAGAATGTTAGAAGTAACAGCAAGGGAATGGATTGATAATAAGTTACAATAATTACGTTTAAAGATTAGTACACAATGTGTAAGACAATAGTTAGAGCCTAAACACAGGAACAATATTCAAAGTCCAATGTAATGTAGAAAAAAAAAAGAAATTCTAAGTTCAAAAAATGTCCGTTACAGTGTAAGGGTGTGTTGACATTTGCCAAATGTGTTTGTTCGTTGGGATAAAAAAGCACGCATTCGGCGAATGAAAGATATGTGCTCACCCTTCACACGTCCATAATTCTGTTGTATTTTCAATGTAAAGAACATAGTAAGAAGTATTTTTGCAACGGCGTAACCTAGTTTATGGATAGCTTTCAGTAACTACAGTTTTGTATACATTTAACTACTAAACAACGGTTCGTACTACGGACCCTAAAGCTGGGTTCACATTAGTGTGTTGTGTCGTGTCGCGGCGCCATTTGACGCAGTTGATTGGCTACTAAACTCGTAATATGGCGTAGGCTCGAACGGATTCGTTTGATTGGTGTATCCCGCGCCATGACACAACACGACACGGTAATGCGTCCGTAGATTAACCCAAGCATTACTTCAAAACTCTACATTTTTAAACGTGTTTTGCGTAGTGCTGGAGTTTTAGGTAGACTCTGTAATACGACTGTGTGTCTTTCTATTATTTATAATCAAATATTTCAAATGGCGGAAGGGGAACTGTGTGCATGAAGATAATTTACAATCATAACTATAATGTTTATTTCTCTCTTATGTTTCGAATAAAACGAAAAACATAAATGTACCATTTATTTTTACGCTGAAAATGTACCGCTTACTAAAAATGCGTCGGATTATGTCTGTGTTTTAAAATAAACAATAAGTAATGTCTTCCCTGTATTTTGTGTCAAGACCTGTGTTATAATAATCTCGTATTTTCCTTCTAGACACTGTTTTCGACACATTTTTATAAGCCCATGTATCGCAAAACATAGTTTTAGCTTTGGACTGAACTTTATTTAACTGCAGTATAATATCTTATGGCATTTTTACTTTAAGATTTAACAGTATGAAACCCCTCGCCCTCGTTTGTACGACACATTTTTACATTTAATATTTGAGGTTGCCATGCAGAAGTAGCTTAACCCACCATGGTAAGGCACACTTACAACTGTAGTCTTTGTCAAGGACAACAACTAATTCTTGGAAGTCAGTAAAACAGCCGGTGAAAAGAATTCGAATTGCAATACTAGTATTATGGAGGTTATGCTACTTTTGCTCAGAAAAGTTGCCGAAAGTCTTGCTCGATTTTATTGAATTGATCATTGACCGATCGAAAAAAATCAAACAAGACTAGTAGTAGCCTTTAGTCGGAATCCAAAACATAATTTATAGTGTGGAAACCAAAAGAAAACTGTTTGCTGACAATCATTCCGTTTACAAGGTTTGTACAATCGTATATAGCGGTTTTATTTAATTATGCGTGATTGTAACACGCCATTACTCATTACCCGACCACGGGAAAGCTTTTTTAATTAATGAAAGAGGCGAAAATATTGCCTTAAAATATCAATTAGCCCAACAAAAAAATACAACCGAAATAAAAAGTATTTTACTGTTCCTGCTTTCATTCATAATTCGAAATCAATTAAATCCATCGTAACCAACGTTAGTATCGACTTCTATGTTATGTATTTTGAGTTGATTTTTATTAAGTACTAAAAAGCCCTCAAGTATGGGTTGCGATGGAATTTGAACTTTGTACTCTATGACATTGAGTCGTTTTTATAATTATCTCGAATTGTCTACAGTTCTGAACACCAATCGTGGTTTTTCCGTAGTCGGGTTTTAGTTTTTAACTTTATGTTACTTCTACTCGTTTATTATTTATGGAAAGTATTGTTCATGAGTCATCATTTTGTTTTAAAACATAGTTGTAAATATATCCCCTATTTTCATCATAATAATAAAGTGTTTTATTATCCTCAACGGATTATGCCCAACAGTTATTGACGCCAAGGAAATAAAATGGAAAATTGTAAAGGCACTGTCCGAGTCAGCGCCGCATGTTTTTGTGAAACGTCAAGTCATAGACTCCACCAGAGCGGAGACGTTGTAATCGAACAATAAAATTTCGTTATTAAACACGTCTCATCTGAGCCTTGCTTCTGTGGATATGGTTGAGGGGAAAGGGAGGAGATAATTATATCTTCACTCCTCATCTACCTAATCGATAAACTTACTTTTCATTAGATTTTTCTGAGGGCTTTTATAAGTGGCGAGCTTATTGACGTTAAATATAAACATAAGTCTAAAAGTAAATACGTTACTTCAAAGAGTATAGTAAGTAATACTTCAACTGAGGATACATTCTGTCTCCAGGCTGGTAATTTCCTGCCACAGTTGCGGGCGGCCCCAGAACGCAAAGGGCATTTAGAGAAACACGGATAACAAACTTAACTCCCTTCCGCTCCACCCAGAGCGGGAGGAGTCATATGACTATTTGCCAACCCCAAAAAAGGCTGCTAATTTAATAATTGAAACGAATAAGACCTAATACCTAACACTACGATTATGGTCCGACCATCTCTCATTACCTACGACACAATACTATATAACCAAACTAACGAGATGGTGTGGTGCAATACTGGCCAGTTGAAAAGTTTGACTTCTAATTTGCTGTTTTTGACATATTGTAGGATACTCTTTTGTTTTACCTATGTTGTGACCTATGTTGAGTAGGACTCAAGGGGGCGAACTACTGAAAATCTCAATAAGTTTGTTTAGGTAGGTACTCTAGTGCTGACAAGTATTTGTGTTGAACAAAAGGAAGCTGTGCATTCTGGAAGAATGTGTCAGTACTACAAGCAGCCGGTTGGCGTAAGCAGCATCAGGTAAGGGTAGTCTCTATCTCAACTTTTCAATCATGGCAAAGATATTATAGACTAGCTTATACCCGTGGATTCACGGCCCCATCTATCTCTTTAGGTTCCAAAATTCATCAAAATCGGTTCGTCGATTTAATTAAGAGTGAAAGCATAACAAACAAATTCACTACCTATGCATTATCTGAATGACACTACGTTTTGTTAATTAGTTTGTAGCTGTAGCCAGTTGAAATGAAATGAAAAACTTCATGGTAAAAAGTGTTAGTGCTCGTTTACGGAGACGCGGGGCATTGTCGCACGCGACGCGGCCCGCACTAAATTCAAACATATGCCGTTGTATGAGAGGGTTTACGTAGAAGCGATTTTACACGCGTTTGCTTGAAATGTAGGCGGAGCCCGGGGATAGAGCCGCGTCGCACGCAGCGTTTATAGCGGCGGCGCACGCAGCGTTGCGACCATCTAGTCCTACAATTCTCCGTTCACGGTAAAACGTAGCCGGGGCGGGCGGCGTCGCACGCTGCAATACGAACATACGGCGATACCCACCACCGTGGACGAAGCGGCGCCTGCGGTAGATCCTTCTGCCAGTCTTGTTTGGAAATCTCCCAACGCAGACGTGGGCCACCATCAGCAATGTAGTATTCTCTCCCAATGCCCGCCGCTTCCGCCGCAAGGATGCGTTACACGCCCCGCATCTTCATAAACAATATCGTACATTGCCATATGTTTGTGTTTGCACGTGTAATGAGATAATAATACACGCGCCGCCTGTCCGTAAACGAAGCCCAAGTCTTTTTAAGTATCAAGCCTATATTGCCCACTTTAGTGTATAACTGGGCACTGGCCTCCCGCTTCACTTGGTTTTTTTCTCTATTTGGCAAAATGAGAGTTTTTGTCTCTGCGTAGTCTTAGCTAAAAAGGCTGGTGATCCGGCCAAGTAATATTTTGACAAAGACAGACAAGCAAGACTCAAGAGAAAAAGTCATTTGACTTAGTCTGTGGTGCGCTCCTAGACCAAGTTCGACGAGAAAAGTGATTTTCTTGAATTTGTATCCACAATGTCTGCGTGGACCACGTTAAATCGTGTTGTGTTCAAGCGAACATCCACCTTTTTCCTGGCGGGAGCACTAGGCACTTTCTTCTTTGAAAGAACCTTCGATGTCGTCTCTGTAGGCATCTTCGAGAGCATCAACAAGGGAGTGAGTAATGTTATGTAATTTACTTTTGTATCATGGATTCCTTTTTTTTTCTTCATTATGTGTTATAAGTCAATCCATATCTATATCCTGTAATCTCTATATCCTACCACTTCACAATAACACACTTGCGATATAAGAATGTATAATATAGGGATAAAAAAATATATTTTAAAATAACCTCGCAAATCAATACTGAAGATTCAGGTTTTCATGTCATCATTGTAGTCTGATGCTTTAGATTTATTTCGCCAAACTAAGCCTAAAGTCCATTGTGGTAGCCAGTACTTGGCTTACCAAAAACAACCATCCTTTTCAGCTGATTACTTGTCAAGGCAATGTGACAATTAGGGAGGCTTGACATTCCAGAACATCAATTTTGGTTCCATTTTGTGGCGGATCTACTGAAATGAGAAGTGGTGGTGTACGAGGGTCCTTGAATGTTAATGGTGCCACACAAAGTTGGCAAAAGGCACATTTATGTCATTAGGCCTTGGGCCCAGTCCTCAAAATAGTAAACCCAGTCTCAAATATTTTTTGACATTCGCTTAGATTGTGATGTAAATACTTTTTCTGTAATGCTGTTAGTTCAGTTCAGCCTTTAAACTTTTTTTTAGGTTTCTCAAACAGATTCTAACTGATACAAATCTTTTAGAATGTTCATTAACAAGGATTTTTAACTAGGTGAGCCTCACAGCCACAAACAATATGTCAGACAATTGAAAAACCCTCAGGTTATTTGTAATCTCAGAATTTGCAGGAGTAATTATTTAGTGTGATCTTTGGTCCCGTGGAATCACACAGGCTGAGTTGTGGCCTGCCATTGTACAAGTGTTAAATAACTTGTATTAGACAATATGAGATTTAAATCTTTTCTAATAATAAGGGTCCAAAAAAAAGGCACCCATTTGTTTGGACCCTTATAAACTGCATGCTAACGAAAAAGTGTCACGTTTCAATGCATCAGCTGACATAGCTGCACCAAAATTGCCAAACAGCTGTCATTAGAAACACAGACTGTTAGCAGACTGCACAGAGGAAGTAAAACTTTATGGTAACAAACTTTTCATCTTTTGCTGGAAATTTTATCAGAGAAAAACATAAATAACATTTCATATGCCTTAGTTAAGGAAACATAGTTAATATTTCCAGGTACTAAATATTATTATTTTTTCTTTTCAGAAACTCTGGAAGGACATCAAGCACAAGTACGAGGAATGAAGAGTAAAAACAACAAAGCCAATTAAGATGATTTAATTTATTAGTTAATTTGTTAACAATTATTCTTGATTAAATTATGTCAAGTTAAAAAAATGTTTATTATTTACATCAGTCATACATAAATGAAGAGAAGTAATGACTAGATAACACTAAATAAATATTTCAATAAACTGCCATAAAGGACCATGGCCACTTTTATATGAACACTTGGCCCACTTTTCAAAGTTATGCAAAAGTGAGTTTAAATCCAGCGCAAAAATTTTTTTTAATGCGTTTTTTAAATTATAATAAAATTAGCTGTCAGTCAAGGCTGATTATAATTTAATATCAAAACAAACAACAGTAATACAATTCATCACTGTTGAATAATGTTGAAAAAGTGGGCCCAAAATGACACATGGTCCTTTGAATTCCAGATGTTTTATGTCATCATCATCTGCCTAGCCTTTTCCCAATTATAAAGAGGTCAGCTTCCAGTCAAACCAGCTTCAGCTGAGTACCAGTATTTTAATGGGTAATACGGTTTTTTTTGACCTTGAGTCTACGGCAAGACTGGGGGGTAAGAAAAATCAAGAACAGTAACTCTTCCTGTCATTAGGTACTTTTTTAACTATATTATCTGAAATTCAAATGGCAAATATAATTTGTAGAACAATATCAACTCTTCTGCTAGTAATATTAATATGCATACATTATTACAATCCAAATCTATTAACTAAACAGGTTAAAATTATATTATCAATAGACATAGTTGTATACATTCTAAATGCACAGCCTCACTCAATATTATGTACTGCATATGGGTACTTTTCTATATAGAATAATAATAATTCTTTTTAGTATGTCTGTTAGATTTCCGAATACGAATACGTATTTTTTGCCATTTCAAATCAATAAAATGATAAAGACAATGCGCATCAAAGTTAGTGAGGGGCTGGTGACGTCACAATTTTGGCATAAAGTACTAAAATGTGACGTCACGCGAGTTTTCAACGCACTGTATCGTCTTGTTTTTTTGATTACATGAAAAAAGAAAAAAATACGTGTCGAATATTTTTTAGAAGACCAATTAGATTTTTTTCCAGGAATGTACCCAATTATAATGATGTATGGATACAATGTGCAATGGTTTGTTGATTTAATAATTGACAGCAACATCAACAAAAATATCGTTTTTGCACTTGTACTACAATTTAGCTGAAGCTAGATATTACTCTAGTTTCAACTAAATTACTGCTTTTTGAATTAGAGACAATTCACGAAATATACAATCACATTATTACACCAAAATATACAAGACACTCAGATAGTCAAATTATAGTTTTCCACTTTCATGTTTTCTGAAAAATATATAGTGCGGCAGTCATGTATGGTGCTAGAAAAAAGCACTCATTTTTTTCGCAAGAGATTTCACTAAGAACTTTGTTAATCAGCGTTTTATAAGTAGGTTTAAACTTTATGGCGTCTCGGAACACGAGACTAGTCGCTGCGCAGCGCAGTAGCAAATTCATATTATGCCAGCGGGGTAGTACTGCGCAATGAAACACGAACTTCAGAGCCGCCATTAATTTTGAATCGGCAAGTACTGGATGTTATACTATTTATAACATCCAGTACTTGCCTTGCCTTTGAAAAGTGTCATAAACTGAGTCTATCATTACTGTCTTACTCAAATAACTAAATCAGTCTCCGCTTTCCTACTGTCATTGACACTCCCTTTATACCTTGTCCACCAGGTAATTCACTTTTTGCCTTAGAACGTAACTGTTGCAGATTATAGAAAAGTTAACTTTTAAATGCGTTGTAAAAGAAATATGTTAACCGCCTAATCTTATTTATGACTTCTTACAAACATTAGAATACCATAAATGTATAAATTTTTGCTAATAAATAGATTATTGTCTAACCTAATAATTTAGTTATATTCTATCTATCGTACTTAGTAACGGAATCGAATGTATTCGCTGCAAATGAATTATCCAAAAATAATAATTTTTCACTTTTTTTGAATTATTATAGAAAAATCTTGCATCCACTTAAATATATAATATATCCACTAATATGTATAAATTAAACAATCCTAGATATGTTAATATTTTGAAAACAAGCCAGTGGATTTTTATTTTGGATTTTAGACATCGAAAATTGAACAACCAAATAAATATTTAAAAGTTTATTTTACTTGTTATACGTATTATTAATTTAATATTCGTCGTCATCCGACATGGAACTTTCGTCTCATGCATGACATTAGTTTTTTTTTAAATTTAATATGGGTTTGCTCTTGACTCTAGTCTAGGTCATAGATGACAGAGACAAAGTCGATGATGAAGCGAGCGAAGCCTGTTCACTCTAATTTTGAAGATATTAGGGTTGTTCAGCATTTTAGAATGACCGAATACAAGCGAATTTTGAACGGCGAACGCTAAAGTTTTACTCAGGACGCACAAAGTAAATATGTACCGTTATATTCGACGGCGAATAATCGATACTTGAAACATAGTCAATCAAAGTGTCAATAATGGAAATGTTAGGTTGCTTGACTTACTACTTCCTTCTGTCAAAAAGTGATTGACCTGGTAGACAAGTTTGACAAGTCTACGACTTTCCGCATCTATGTCGTGAGTACTCGGGGTCGTCCGTCAGTGTGTCCGCCGACGAGGACGAGGGCAGCGACCTCGGCTGCACCGGGAGAGGAGAGTCGAAGTGCGGCTCCTCCGCCAGCGCCCATATGATGTCCACCAGGAGAGGCTGGGCCAGGTTCTTGATAGCGTCCTGCCTCGCCACCTGCGAAATGTAACCCTGTCTAATTGTAGATGGTTTGTTTATTTATTTTACGATTTATGTATACACATTTAACAGATAGATAAGCAGGAAGAAACAGAAAAATAGGTACCTACAAAGGTGATGCATCTGAAGCGCCTCGTTTAAGGGAATTAATTTACTGTTTTTACTTAAAACTGTGCTTTTTTTCGAATCGACTTCATTATTTACAAGAAATTATTAGCTGCGGTGTAAATTAAGTTTTGAATGACTATAAACTCATTTTTTTATCTTTTTTTTTTAAAACGTTGCCCCACACTTGGAATTTCTTCTGTATTGTGGGTGCGTTTACAAACATACAAAGTCACATACACAAACAGCCAGACCCGGAAAAACTGTCTGTCGGCCATACAAATATTTGTTCCGGAATCGAACCCGCGACACGCAGCGCAGCAGTCAAGTGCTCAACCACTGCACCAGCCGTGCCGTCAAAACTATTGAAGTATACTAAGAGTCATTTAAGTTTGCCACTCTAAAGTTCGTCACAATTCGCAGCGCAGTAGTCTATTTTACAACCGATCATAACACCGCGCATGCGCGGTCTCGCGGAAGCTGACGCATGTAGTGGCGTCTCAGTCGCTCGTATACCATCGATGCTTACTTGCGTCTCGCTTGCTCAATGCAATAAGACTGTCGATGCCATAAGTGTTACACATTGATATTATTTTTAATTAGTTGTTTTGTTATCTTCTTATTAATGCCTTTAATGGCCCCACAAATTTATTTATGGAAGGAGTTTCGGAAATTTTGAGCGATAGTGAGTAAATACTAAAAGACTATATTGACTTATAAACTTTATATTGAAATAGTTGGGTAATGCGCTGTGCCCCCGCTTGTGTCTGTGTTTGTGATCCACCTTCGACCTGCGACAATGAGTTAGCTGGCTATACTTCAAGTGAGTGCATGTACCTTTAAATTTAGCTTTTATTTATTTGGTGCGAAGGTAATAAGTATAGTTAATTGAAAATGAGGGATTGTGCCCTCATTTTCAATTACCTATACTTATTACCTTCTTATGTATTTCTACCTACTTATCTTACAATCGCAAACTGCTTCTACAACTTTATTCAAGTAAGTAAAAAAAACATAATACGTATAAATAAAAATATTTTTACGCGCTAACACTTTTTAACGCGATTGCACCTGCGCGGTCGTCACATAAACAGCTAACTTCAGAGAGGCAAAGATGGATTGCTAGCATTATATTCATGTTTAGAACGTTCAAACATTTATAAAATGTCTTTTCTTTGAAAAGTTGCTAATGGATACCTCATTTGTTAATACCTCATTATTGTTAAATTGTGTTTTGGATGAGATTGATAAAATAGTGTATGAAACTGTACATTCGTGTGATACTGATAAAAACCTCGCCTGAAGCTCGGTTTATAAACTCACACAATTTTTTCGCGACAGTCTCATAAACTATTATGTTCAACTTACAAGGCCAAAGTGATGCACGATCATTTTGAGCGCATATTCCTTGATGTCCGTCGCGCGCATACGGTCGGCCGCTTGCAGGATGGCGAGCACGTTCTCTGGGGACACGTTGCTCTGCAGGTTGTGCTTGCAAAACACTTGCAGCCGATTATTTGTGAAACCTGCGGGATTTGATACGAGTGCTAGTGTAAAGGTGCTGACAGACTTGAGCATTCACTTGTAACAGAACATCGAGCATAGAGCCAAACATTGCTACGAACATTTTCAAGATCATTCTAGTGAACGCTCTAGTAAATGCTCATCAAAAAATGTTTTCTTCAAGAAGATGTCAAACAATAATGACAAAATTGCTCGGCTCGATAAGAAGCTCAAAGCAAAACTGTCGTTTTCTAGAATGCTCGCTAAAACGAGTCCTGTTTATTTGAAACAAAAGAACATTCGCTAGAATGTTTATTACAAGTGACAGCTCAAGTCTATCAGCGGCTTAACTTAAAAGTTAGATTAAGGTAGAGTCTACACGCAATAGGCCCGCGTGCTGGAACTGTAGGTGGCAACACAGAAGTGGCAATGTCAGATTTTACGTGATGGACGTGGAGAGTGCTATCTAGTGGCGCAAATACGGAACTTTTACGTTATAAATATTAACATTTATTGACTGGATTGTGTATAAAACTGACCATAATATATCGGCGCTTGGAACAGATACAGCGAGTCTTCTGTAGGCATGTTGGTGTCCCCGTAGTAGATGTACCGCAGGAGGGAGTCGAAGGCTTCCTCCGACGGCACAGTGTCGCAGATCTGTATCTGATGGACAAATGCTATAATATTAGTTCATAGTTACATAATAATTGACAAATGCTAGGACAAGTATTCGTTCAAGTATTTATTACGTAAGTACCAAAGGGGGTGGAAGGGGGTTGCGTCTTCACATGGCTTAAGAGCTGTTGTGGGATGCATGAAGGACCTCGTGTAGCAATTTGTTCCATCAGGCGGGGGGGTGAGTACAAGACTTACATTGACGATGTTGTCGAGCGGTGAGAAGGAGCGGAACATGGCCTCGAAGTACGCGGCGCGCGCGGCCAGCACGGAGCGGTGCGCGGGGGGGTGAGTACAAGACTTACATTGACGATGTTGTCGAGCGGTGAGAAGGAGCGGAACATGGCCTCGAAGTACGCGGCGCGCGCGGCCAGCACGGAGCGGTGCGCGGGGGGGTGAGTACAAGACTTACATTGACGATGTTGTCGAGCGGTGAGAAGGAGCGGAACATGGCCTCGAAGTACGCGGCGCGCGCGGCCAGCACGGAGCGGTGCGCGGGGGGGTGAGTACAAGACTTACATTGACGATGTTGTCGAGCGGTGAGAAGGAGCGGAACATGGCCTCGAAGTACGCGGCGCGCGCGGCCAGCACGGAGCGGTGCGCGGGGGGGTGAGTACAAGACTTACATTGACGATGTTGTCGAGCGGTGAGAAGGAGCGGAACATGGCCTCGAAGTACGCGGCGCGCGCGGCCAGCACGGAGCGGTGCGCGGGGGGGTGAGTACAAGACTTACATTGACGATGTTGTCGAGCGGTGAGAAGGAGCGGAACATGGCCTCGAAGTACGCGGCGCGCGCGGCCAGCACGGAGCGGTGCGCGGGGGGGTGAGTACAAGACTTACATTGACGATGTTGTCGAGCGGTGAGAAGGAGCGGAACATGGCCTCGAAGTACGCGGCGCGCGCGGCCAGCACGGAGCGGTGCGCGGGGGGGTGAGTACAAGACTTACATTGACGATGTTGTCGAGCGGTGAGAAGGAGCGGAACATGGCCTCGAAGTACGCGGCGCGCGCGGCCAGCACGGAGCGGTGCGCGGGGGGGTGAGTACAAGACTTACATTGACGATGTTGTCGAGCGGTGAGAAGGAGCGGAACATGGCCTCGAAGTACGCGGCGCGCGCGGCCAGCACGGAGCGGTGCGCGGGGGGGTGAGTACAAGACTTACATTGACGATGTTGTCGAGCGGTGAGAAGGAGCGGAACATGGCCTCGAAGTACGCGGCGCGCGCGGCCAGCACGGAGCGGTGCGCGGGGGGGTGAGTACAAGACTTACATTGACGATGTTGTCGAGCGGTGAGAAGGAGCGGAACATGGCCTCGAAGTACGCGGCGCGCGCGGCCAGCACGGAGCGGTGCGCGGGGGGGTGAGTACAAGACTTACATTGACGATGTTGTCGAGCGGTGAGAAGGAGCGGAACATGGCCTCGAAGTACGCGGCGCGCGCGGCCAGCACGGAGCGGTGCGCGGGGGGGTGAGTACAAGACTTACATTGACGATGTTGTCGAGCGGTGAGAAGGAGCGGAACATGGCCTCGAAGTACGCGGCGCGCGCGGCCAGCACGGAGCGGTGCGCGGGGGGGTGAGTACAAGACTTACATTGACGATGTTGTCGAGCGGTGAGAAGGAGCGGAACATGGCCTCGAAGTACGCGGCGCGCGCGGCCAGCACGGAGCGGTGCGCGGGGGGGTGAGTACAAGACTTACATTGACGATGTTGTCGAGCGGTGAGAAGGAGCGGAACATGGCCTCGAAGTACGCGGCGCGCGCGGCCAGCACGGAGCGGTGCGCGGGGGGGTGAGTACAAGACTTACATTGACGATGTTGTCGAGCGGTGAGAAGGAGCGGAACATGGCCTCGAAGTACGCGGCGCGCGCGGCCAGCACGGAGCGGTGCGCGGGGGGGTGAGTACAAGACTTACATTGACGATGTTGTCGAGCGGTGAGAAGGAGCGGAACATGGCCTCGAAGTACGCGGCGCGCGCGGCCAGCACGGAGCGGTGCGCGGGGGGGTGAGTACAAGACTTACATTGACGATGTTGTCGAGCGGTGAGAAGGAGCGGAACATGGCCTCGAAGTACGCGGCGCGCGCGGCCAGCACGGAGCGGTGCGCGGGGGGGTGAGTACAAGACTTACATTGACGATGTTGTCGAGCGGTGAGAAGGAGCGGAACATGGCCTCGAAGTACGCGGCGCGCGCGGCTAGCACGGAGCGGTGCGCGGGGCGGTGCGCGGCGCCCACACGCAGGCGCACGTCCGCCAGCTCGGCGCCGCCGCCCAGCAGCACGCACATGTCCTGCTCCAGTGTCGTGCCTGCCACGACGCACACATTTCGAATCAATCATAAACAACGTGTAACAGAATAAACGCAATACCTCAAAAGGGGTCATTGTCATTATGAACAATGTTTATTTTGGGACCAATGCCGAAATCGCTAAAAAAATCGGCTGTACAGTCCATTCTGTCGAGTTATGCGCACATAAATGTGTGGAGCCGTCGATTGTTTTTTCACTAAACATCCTCGCAACTTCACACGTTTACGTAACTTGTCGATATCGAACCGATTAGTACTGACAGTGCTTGCACTGTTTTTCAGAGCCGTAATGTTCGTGCATGAACAATGGCGAAAAACACTGAAAGGATTCTAGAGCCCGACTTATTGAAAACTAATACTGCATCATTTGATTTTTGAAACATCGATATTCCTAGCCAGGAAGTGAACTGGTTGATTTTGTAAAAAAAACACACTGTATTATTACGCCATACGTAAGTGTCGCTTGTTGGATCAAATACTGGAAAGTAAAAATACATGACATACTACAGGAAAGCAGTCTGGACAAGGCCTAAAGGACCTGAGTTCAATGACACGATAATTTTACAGGTACACTCAAATGTATGGTGCTTACCTCGAAAGTACATTGTAATCGTATGGACTTTAAATAAAAGAGATTTTGATCTTTGTTTTTTTTTATCATCATAAGTAATTTGGTAGCTGCATCGACCTCATAATAATATAAATAACTAGCATTTGCCCGCGACTTTTTACGCGCATATCCCGTTCCCGTAGGAATTTCGGGAAGTCCTCTCTAGTGCTACACTCCCCAAGGAACCTACATGCCAAATTTCAGCTTTCTACTACCAGTGGTTTCGGCTGTGCGTTGTCTGTCAGTCAGTCAGTTAGTAACGGAAGAATTTTATATAATTACAAAATATCTTGAGAAATTCTAAAGTATCGATAAACAATTGTCAAATGAACATTTGTTCTGGAATAATATGAATTAAAATCATGTATTCTATAATATCTCCGTGGCCGTTCGAGAAATTCTTGACTGACATAAAACAGGGACCAATCAGCATTCTGGTCTACAATTTATCTGTTTTTGTGTGATAGTTTAATTGGAAACTTTGCCCCTCATGGGTTTTTGTTGGTGTGAGCACCTGAACAGACCAATGATGAGAAGAGTTTACAATCTCTCAAGACATTTTGTAATCTTACGGAGTTTGCAATTATACGGTGACATCTACAAAATATTGTTAAACTTTCCTTTGAAAAGAGTAACTATGAAGTTACATTACTTCTTTGCGAAGTAGTTAACCTCAAAAATGCCTTAACATTCCAAATTACTTTACTTTGACAAGGCATCAGTTGAATGTATTTGGGTTGCAATGGAATTTGAACTTTGATGTGCAAGACTCATTTTTCCAGTCCATTGTATCAAATTTGAAAATTATCTGAAATTCTGAGTTTAGAAATACAGGAGTAAGATATTGTGCCATCTTACCAATAATCTCTTCATCATACTCCTGCTGTACAACCGCGTTGGTTTGCTTGGGAGGCGGCTGCTGGCGTCGCCGGATCACCTCCACCATCAGACTCTGTTCCATCTCCTCGAACTCTTTCGACATCACTATGGGAGTGAAGTTATAGTCTTTCACCACGAATCTGGAGACAAGAACGAGTCTTAGAAATGTAGAGTACTGTCAAACGCGCGATGATGCGCAGCAACACGTTGCCGTAGCAGAGGTACACGGTATGTTACACTCACCTCAGACAGTACTC
>NDFZ01005054.1:216360-278101 GCA_002192655.3 Mamestra configurata
CGGTGGCCGGCGATGCGGGGTCCTCGTCTGCCGAACAAGTATGGTTCAAACTAAAAGATACCAATCCGTGTGATGCTCCTGCCCTTGCCCTGCGGTGGAACGCAGAGAAAAGCGAGCATCAAGCGAAGTGGAAAAGGCATTTTATCTACTCTCATATCGTAAAGTTCCAATGAGCCACAGTTGGCGCCACATAGGCGAAAGGTCCTTGAAAAAGTGACTTTGACGTAAACATGACGTTGGTATCAATTTAACAAATGTCAGAAAACATTCGCATTTTGACAGGTGCCTGGACCTGACTCCTGGTGCTCGTCATTCCAGGAAATCCTCATTATGAAACCAAAAGTTTACCGTATTGACAGACTTTATTCAGTATAGGGACGTGCAGGAACTGTCATTGGCGCACATCACGTAACTGGGGCCCGGCGCCATTCGACGATCAGCCGATCGTCGAATGGCGCAGGGCTCCAGTTGATTGGCGAAAAATGAATAAAAAAAACTTAGGAAACATTGTAAATAACCGGTGCATTATTATCAGAGGTCGGAATTAGGTAGAGTTATTTATGTACTTACACTGATTTCATACAGCTAAAGAATATAGTGGATATGCCTCAAATCCCGAGATTAATTTTAAAGAGCAGAAAAATCCCGTGATTTATTAAATAAAAAAAGTTTTTTACTTTTACAAAATTTAAACCACTGCACGCGCGACGTTGCCAAATTTACATCAACGAAATCGGATGTCCGAAGTTGCAAAATTCCAATGCGCACACGCGCGATGTTGCCACATTTGTAGTTCGCACAACGTAGCTTGTGAGAACAAAAGAAAAAATATTATTATTTATTTGTAATATTGTTGGCCACACGGGATTGTCTATTAGAAATCCCGGGAAGATCCATATAAATATCAACATTTTGATGCAAGAACATAAATAACTCTACCTAATTCCGACCTCTGATTATTATGCATGAATTCCTAATTTCGTATCAAAAGGTATTATGGAATCTACAAGCTTTTTTCCCCATAAATTGCGGAAATTTCCTATAATTAATAATTAAAGTGGATTTAAAAAAAAAACATCACTTTTTAATGAATTATAACTTTTCTGATCACGTGCAACTTAAACATTTTGATACGATAATCATCCACTTTTCCGAGGTGTAACCGTTCCGACAACCAACCGAACTTGAGCTTCTTGGTGTTACGTTAACATTTACCCTCAATTTTCTCCATTCATAGAAGCAAAGGCTCAAGTGGTTGCCGAAAAGATGGGACCCTGGCAAAGGTCAGAAGGTATTTCACGCCGGAACAGCTGTTCATACTTTATCAAGCGCAAGTTCGATCGTGTATGGAGTACTGCCGGTCGATTATGTAAATATGTCGAAGTGAAGGCTTGGGTGAAGTGATCACGAGGTGAGCTGTCAATCCATATAATCAAGATGGAATGACAGCTCACTTCGTGATCACTTCACCCAAGTCTTCACTTCGACATGTTTACAGAATCGACCGGCTGCTCTCATCTTTGGGAGGGATCTGCCAGATCCGGCTTGATGCCCTTGAGTCAATTGAGAAACGAGCATCGAGGATCATCGACAATGATACGCTCGTCGAGTCGAAGCTTTAAAGTCTTTAGCATCGACACCGATTTGCTAGCCAGTCGGTTTTCTATCGATTGGGGAGTGTGCTTTTCAAATTATTGCGCATCCAAGTTCAAGAGTGGGGTCTCTTGAACTATGATGCGCAATAATTTGAAAAGGCAAAAAATACGTGACCAATATTTTTTGAAAATGTAACAAACGGACGGACAAATAAAAATAATTATTATTTTTTCTATGTAGTAAAATACCCTATTCTAAGCGTTTGTCGCGTCTAAAGTTAACACAGTACCTTTCTCAGTGGGGTCTATTCTGTCGGTGTATATGTAGTTGAGCACCATGTTGAAGGACTCGGGCGTCGCTTCGGGCAGCAACACGCACAGCTGCGGCGGAGTCTTGTAAGAGCATACCTCTGAAGCTTCCTCCTCGCCCGCCGCTATGCGTTTCGTTAGTTCATCTCGAGCTTCCCTACAAAACATTAAAAGCATTTATTTCAAAATTCACTTTTGAATTGTCAAGGCGGGTCACTCAAAAGATGATGAAGCTATTTACACAAGAACTGCAGGAAACTCCACGAACACTCCTTTAAATCAGGTTATTACAAATTTACGCAAGAACTGCAGGAAACTCCACGAACACTCCTTTAAATCAGGTTATTACAAAAATCCTGGTAACATTATCGTCGTCGCTGCTATATGGGAGAAGAGGAAACAAAAAATACAATTCAAAATATAAAGATTATTAAAACTTATGTAAAATGTGAGAGACTGCAAATCAATCTGCTTAATCGTTTACAAACTGTGCGCAAGACTGCTGTCAAATTTTTACGCCACTAAGATTTGTACATACGTCGATGAGACGTCAATATGCAACCGAAGTAGTGTTAATATACTTACTTGATCTTGGCTCGCAGAAACTGCGACCGTGCGGCTAATATGGCCTGGTGTGCCAATATAGACGTCTTATCAGGCCCCACTAAGATTTGTACGTCACAGAATTGATGAGACTTCAAGATTCGGCCGAAGTCATCGTGAAGTGTGCAGCGTGGGTAGTTTGACAACTGTCGACAGTCGAAAATGGCATATAGAAATGTTTTTGATTGGCTATTAAAGCGCAGGCCACACCGCCAGCTAGCGAGCGAGCTTTGGATTAAAGGATAAGCTTAGAACAATTCAGCTTATCTCTGTAGTTCTGGGTGTGTGTCAAAGTATTAAACGATGGTCTAGGCTTAATAATGGAACCCCAAGTTTTCTTTACGAGAACTCGACAAAATGATTTTTATAGTATGCAAGCAATACTTGGAAGAGAAAGTCTAAACGGTAGCAAAGCCTTCTAATAAAGCGACCTTTCATTTACTTAGAATAGACCACTACGGATATGAACACTAAGGATTTTTTTCATTTCCGTAGTAAATGAGAGTGCGTATGCACATCCTTGTGGTAACTTTCAACTTGCACGCAAAAAAATATTTTTATTTATTGAAATGGTCATAAACATTTTTCCTTAATGAATACTTAGTAGTCATTGGACACCGTGGTTCAAACACATGTATTTCAATTAAACCATTTTAGGCACTTTTAAATTGTCAAGGTCAGTCTGTCCAAAGAGATGAAGCTATTTGCACGTTCCAAATCGTAGATCTCTATGGAGAAGAACGTGCAAGAAACTCCACGGACACTCTTTTAAATCAATATTTTTTACAATTTACATCATTCGTGTAAAAATTATACAAACAGACCGATGTAGAAAGACTTACACGATCAAGCGTCTGAAGTAATCGTGGTCATGCCGTTTTGGCGATTAACCTTTTGAACGCCATAGTCACGTATACATGACAAGCAAGCGCGTGCCCTGTACGCCAAACGTCACAAATATGTGACAAAAAGTACGGCGAAATTGTGGCTTGGCGTCGGGGGCACGCTGATGCGTTAAAAGGTTAAATGCCTAGCTAAAATGTGATGTGCTCGAGCGTACTGACCTGGAAGCGGAAAAGCTCGCCGCTGCGCACGTTGTTGTCGACGGTACCGCCGAAGATGTAGAGCGCGTCGCCCACCACGGCGCCCGCGTGGAACAGCCGCCCCGACGGGATCTGCGACTCGCCCGCCGCCAGCACCGCCGACCTGCAGCCGCGGATGTTGTGGATGTGAAAGGGCTATGCCCAGAAACAGTGCCTTTTTTATGGTAGTCTTACGCCACCTTGTTAGATGTGTGGAGTACTCCATACAAACAACAGTTACTGTAAATATACTTATGATTTGTCTATATGTAGATATACTTATGATTTGTCTGTATGTTGATATACTTATGATTTGTCTCGAGCGCATACGTCACAAGGTGTGGGTGGGGGGCAGTCTGTGTTCGACCGTCAGTCAGGAAGGACATGGTGGTGCGTAGGTGAGCCAAATACAATTCTATTATTCCTGGCCTGTTGGTCGAGTGGTTAGTGACCCTGACTGCTAAACCAGAGGTCGTGGGTTCGATTCCCACCCAGGACAAATCTTTGTGTAATGAGCATGATCATTTGTTCTGTGTCTGGGTGTAATTGTCTATAATATGTATGTATTTAGAAATATATAAGTATGTTTATCAGTTGTCTGGTTGCCATAGCACAGGCTCTGCCTAGTTTGGGTTCGGATAACCGTGTGTGAGTTGTCCCAGGATATATTATTATTATTATTATTATTATTATTATACGTTGCGTGGATACTACAGTTACTATGCTAGCTCGGCTCTAAACTAAACACGTAATTTACCCAATTGAATATGTGCTATAGATTAGGAAAAAAGGCACCAGTTGCCAATTTCTTTAATTAGAACAGGCTTCTTCTGAGTAAGCTCGTTCCATCGTCGACTTAGTCTCTGTCATCTATGACTTAGACTAGAGCCAAGATCAAACTCATCTCAAATAAAAAAAAAAAAAAAACATTTTAAACTTATGAAAAAAAAAATATTCAAATTCCTCACAATAAGCCTTTTAATTTCGTACACATATGACACACAAACTGTACCGTGTGACATCACACGGTACAGTTTGGAAAACTTTGACTTTTTTTTTCTAGTTTGTCCCCAAAAGTGACCCCGTACTCTAAATTTATTTATTTACGGAACTCGTCCGTGATTGGGTCAAAAAGTTCATATGTGTACGAAATTTCAACAGAATCGGTACATAGATTCGGAAAAAATTGGCTGTGACAGACAGACAGACGGTGATCTTATAAGGGTTCCGTTTCTTACGGATGTTCGGAACCCTAAAAAGAGAACAATAACATAGCAACAATACAGTAAAATTGGTCTGAGCGTGCCCGTACCAAAAGGGTATCTCAGCATTTGCTGGGCGTCAAACACCACTGGTTGTCAGTTGGCGGATGCCACTTCAGGATTGAAGTGACACACGGAGGTGGTATATTAATAAAATTGTTTTAGTGTTGTCTCACCATATCTGCGTGTCCAGGTCGTACTTGTGCAGGTCGTTGGGCAGCGTGTTGTCGGCGGCGCCGCCGAACACGTAGAGGTGTGCGCGGTGCGCCACCATCACGTGCCCGTAGCGCCGCGCCGGCGCGCCGCCCGCCGAGCGCAGCAGGTGCTCCGTGCACACGCGGCTCCATCTGCATCACAACCACCATTAACACCTAATGTATCAATGCCGCCACAAGAAAAACTAACGAAGCGGAATTTGTACGACAGCAAAAAGAACCGCAACGCCATCTATCCCGCCAGCGACGAACTACTAACGAAATTCTGCATCGCGGTATCAGAGTTTTCCGTACGATTTGATCATGTAAAACAGACCAAATATCAATTATCAGGCTTATGATTACATAAGCAGAATATTAGTCATTTTATACGTAAGTCTATTCAACACTAAGTAGCGGATCGACTGTTTAGTCGAGCGTATGTGCGCTGCAATACATTGAGCTGTCGGGCGATGGTTTTTCGACTAATTGATCAAAAAGAGATCTATATGGTTTTCCATTGGATCTCCATTACTTTTGACATACAACTAAATAGCTATTCGATTAAAAATTGCTTATATGCAGCACAATGTTACAATTTTCGGTGACCAGACAGGAAACAAATATACCTACTGATCAGGATCACGTATTTACTTACGTATGAGTTTCGAAATCGAACTGGAACAGCGCATTAGTGATCTTGGCGCCGCTCTGACCGCTGAAGACGAACATCTTGCCTCTAGCGACGGCCACCGGGAAGTTGCAGCACGTCGGGGGACATTGACCCTTCTGTTCTATTCGCTCCCATTGGTGGTTTTCTCCCTGAGTGTGGAATGGGTTTATGATTTAAAATAGTATTAGCTTGTGGTTTTTGGCGATGTAGTCCCTATTGTCCAAATATATCTTTATATATAATTCTTCTGTACGTGTGTATATCACTGAACTCCTCCTAAACGGCTGGACCGATATTGATGAACTTTTTTGTGTGTGTTCAAGGGGATTCGAGAATGGTTTAGATTCAAAATTGGATCCTGTAGATGGCGCTACAAGCGATTTCTATAATTTTTCGTCAGACACAAAGCCAACGTTCGGACAGAACAACGTCTATCGCGACCGCTAGTATATATATATATATATATATATTTCTTGTGTACGTGTGTATAATGTCACTGAACTCCTCCTAAACGGCTGGACCGATGTTGATGAAATTTTTTGTGTGTGTTCAAGGGGATTCGAGAATGGTTTAGATTCACAATTGGACCCGGCAGATGGCGCTGCAATCGATTTCTATAATTTTTCGTCAGACACAAAGCCAACGTTCGAACAGGACAACGTCTGTCGGGACCGCTAGTAAATATCCATAATTAAATTTTTCTTAGACCGCTTTCACATTTAGGCGACTTTAGTAGCGCGACAGTCGCGCGGCTAAAGTTTCTAGTAGTTTCTTTAGCTTTTGCTTCTTATAAGGTGAAGGCATGTGCTTCTGCTGCGCTACTGTCGCGCTGCTAACGTTCTAATGTGAAAGCGGCCTTACTCCACTTTATTTTTCTGATTAATTTCGTAGCGCGATGCAAGACAGTTGAATTGGTAGTCGCCACTGTTAATTGTGGCTTTCAGGAATTGCAGTGGTTAGGAATAGTGAGACTGGCATGACCCGGCCAGCCTGTTCAGGAGGTTGGTGGAGGTCTAGTTAGCAGGATGTGCGATTTTCAAGGGCTTTGTCGAAAGCTTTGTATAAGTGGGAGACAAGGTTAATAGAACGGTAATTTGTGATATCGGATTTATATCCTTTTTAAGTGTTGGAATGACAGAATGTACTAGGAAAATAATTAATTAATAATAATTATTAATAATAATTTATTCAAAAATAAATTATTATTAATAATTATTATTAATTAATTATTTTAATAATAATTTATTTTTGAATATTAAAAATTTTTAAGTGTTGGAATGACAGAATGTACTAGGAAAATGCCTGTTTTTAGACTCCCACTCGCAGTGAGTCGGTTGTAATGCCATCTTCTCCTGGGATTTTGATTTATGATTATGCTGGCGTAATGGAGTGTGCTAGATTACAAGTAGCGTATAATTTTATTTTATTATTTACGTGTTACATAGGTATATTATATTACTTTTCTTTGTCATATAATGTTGTGCTTTTCATATTATTGTAATAATCTAGTTCTTATAACTTAAAATACTGATGCATTGCTGGGGAGTTTGTTGCGCCACTTCTTCCTAGCTAAAACACTAGGAAGTGGTGACGGGCGAGCGTTCTGGAGGACTGACTGTCTTTTTGTAAACGTTGACGTCTAAAAAGTGTTGGCAATCAGCCTAATTTAAATAAATGATTTGATATTGATTCTTTGAAAAGTACAGGCGCCTTTTGAAGTTTACCATTCGAAGACATTGTAGACTAAATTTTTTTTCGCCTGGTATTTTAACCTCACCAAAACCACCCCGGTTGTCAGGGGCAAGGGTATCTCTTAAAATACCATTCCGGGACCCCCTCTGTCCAACGCCTGTTAGGGCACATCCCTGGGGAGACAGTAAAAGGGTCTCCCTTGAGCCTGTAGGCTACTTACCAGCAAGTTGATCGTCCACATATCATTGAGCCTTGCATTGCCGTCGTACCCGGCGAAGATCCACAGCTTATCGTCGTAGACGGCGGCGCCGTGTGCCGACCGGGGCACGGGCTCCCTGCGAAACGAGTACGGGAATGGCAGTGATTCTTCATATTACTAATAGGTACAGTATTTTACTAAAAAAATCTAGTAATTACGTCAGGTAGATGTCTAAAAAATATTGGACACATTTATTTAAAAATTTTCACGTGACGTCACTACGATAATACAATTTATACTAGCGACGTGACATCACCAGCCCTCGCTCCTGAACTTTGATGATATTCATATATTTATCGATTTGAAATGGCAGAAAATGTTGTACAATATTTTTTGAAAATCTACGGACGTACTAAATAAAATAATATTTTTTCATCACGGGTGTAGCTACACCGAGGGTCCAAAACTGTACAAATATTATTATTTTTTTCCCGGGCACGCAGAAAAGGCAAAATTCTGAACTCTCATTCGAAGTGTATTGTAAATATATGTGTTGGGGCACAGATTATCCGTGCCATCCGTTCAATAATTTTTAGCGATTTTTATTCTCGTCATTTGCTAAGGGGATGAGGGTCCGGACCCACTAAACACCCCCTTAATATACGGCCATGCTAGGAGTAAACAAGCAAGTAACACTTACTGGCCGGTAAACTTCCATTGCACCCACTGTGCACTGGGGAATTTGTACTCGAAGAGATCGTTCTTGTTGGTCAGGTTCGAATTCGCCAGGATGTCGCCCGTGTAGCCACCGAACACGAACATCGAGGAACGATGCACCTGAAACAAAGAAAAAGTGTTTAGATTAACACAGAACTGACCTTCATCATTTGGAAGAAGAACTTGGACGTGGAGTTGCAGGCTCCAGCCCGAAATGCAATACTTTTACTCGGATGCATATTTACCTAAAGTAAATTTTTGCATCATATTATGGAGGATTCTTAGAATATTTTTATTTAACACAAAATCCCGGAATTGCATAAGTAATCGTAACATCTTTAGGCAAATATGCATCCGATCTCTAGCCATCTTATTTGAAGCGATTAAGAGCTATGCACGATGCGAGTATTAGAGCCTTGCCGTTCTTTCTTAACTCCGAACTTGTAGCGGCATCAATGCCGCCACATGAAAAACTAAGAAGCGAAATTTGTAGGGCCACAAAAAGAACCGCAACGCCATCTATCCTGTTAGCGACGAACTACCAACAAAATCCTGCATCGCGCAAGCAAAGTTCTCTGTGCGATTTGAACATATACAACAGTCCGAATATCAACTATCCGGCAGTTGCCCACCAGACACAACAACCGTCTGGTCGGAGGATCCTCCCTTTTCAATGGAGGCGTGCGGGACTTTACTCTCTGTACCGCATAACTCTATAAACTCACCACAGCAGAATGATGATACCTTGGTGCGGGCGGGATTCCCATGCACCCAGTCTTCGTCCAGGATTTCTCCCGTATGTCAAATCTGATCAGATCGTTTAGCATGGACTTGCCATTGTCGCCCCCGAATACATAGATCGCATCTTTGTAGGCCACAGCTGTGTGTTTGCTCCTCCTGAAAATAAGATTCAACCTGATGTATAACGTTGATTTGGGGGTCATGTGGGGTAGTCAACTGTCCGTACCTTTTTTTATGTGATATCATCAAATGACTCCTACCGCTCAGGGCGGAGCGGTAGGCAGTGTCAGACTCTTATGACTAAAATCCACCCCGTGTTCCTCCAAATTCCCTTTGCGTTCCAGGACGCACATCGATTACTGGCCCTCATTCGAATGTGACATAATTTTACCTCGTCAAGAACACCGCACCACAAGTAACTCAATCGCTCAATAGTTTCTTAGTCGCACGTGAGCTCTCACGTTGTTACTTTTCGCAAGACAATGAAATGACGAATACTAAGCATATACGAGCCACAGCGGTCGTTATGAAGTGCAGGAATGACGATCCTTTATTTTCGATCGTAGCATTTTTTTTATTTTCAATAAAATTAAGTGTTGTCATGACATGCCGTTTAAAAATTCGTAGGTACAGCAATCCTAATGCTTTAGTTTATGTTCATTTCATTAGTCTGTCAGTAGGTAGTTGTTATCGACTCGCGTGCCCGAATTACTTGTGCTACTGCGCACTGATTCGCCATCCCTGAGATATTTAATGATTCTTTTATATTTTATTTACTATACTTTTTTTCTATTATTTATTAATTCAAAAAATGGAAACTTCTCCTAAATCAAAACTTCCCATATAGACAAGCATGACCACCGTTTACTCATATTAATAGCCAGCGGCACAGAGAGGCGCGGCCGTCCCATGTTCTATGATATACCTAACCATAAAAATATAAAAACAGGATATAACCTACTCAAATTAATTAAAATTGTTTTTAGGGTTCCGAACACGTATGGAAAAACGGAACCCATACAGGATCACTTGGTTGTCTGTCTGTCTGACTGTCTGTCACAGCCGATTTTCTTCAAATCTACTTGACCAATTCAGTTGAAATTTGGTACACATTTAATCTTCTCTGACCCAAACACGGACATGTACTTAATGAAAATAAATAAATACGTTTTGGGGGGCAGATGAGGTTTTCTAACTGTACCATAAGATTATATATCAAATGAAAACACTGATCGTAAGGGATTTACAAGCATATTTTTTAAATTAATTTTAAAATATAGGTAGTTCAAAGTTATTAATAAATAGAAGAAAATTGACCATTGCCCCCCTTACCTCCGAAACTACTGAGCAAAATAAATAAAAAACACACAAGAAGTCAAATTATTGACACTACAATTTTAAAAGCAACTGAAATAAAAACTTTGATTTGAGTTTAACTTGCCTGGCACCAACAAACTCGTAGCACTCAGACATTCGTTTCCACTTATGAACCGTCTCAAAAGGCCCAAACTCCATCCTCAGGCTGATGTCTAACTCGTTGGGATTGCGGAGCTGCTCTGTTATCATCTTCCCCAGATTCTGATTCATTTTAATCTCTCGATTTTTTCAACAAGCTGCTGAAAAAATAATAGAATTAAGAACAGTTTGTTTTGCAAGTTCATTAAATGAGATTTCTAAGAATGTATGGAATGAAAGCCTAGAGTAGAATTAAAAAAAATACTAGGTACATGTACCAAGAGATATGTAATAACAATTGACTTCACTAACGGCTGTAACGGCTGGTGTCAATAACGTATTTACCTTTGACCAACTGTCAAATTAGCTATCAACAGTAGATACAATATTGAAACCGGCCATTAATTTTTTTTTTTTTAATATAAATCATTTTTTTTTGTTTTTTCTTTTTATAAATCTTTTTGATTATTTTATTACCAACCTTAATTATCATCTTAATTATTTTTCTTAATACAAGTATTATTTACACATGTGAAGAAAGTTTCTCAGGGATGAATTTATGGGCTATTGAATGAGTTTGGCATGTTGTCAGGTGATAAAATATGTTATAGGTGTAAATAGTAAAACAGTTTAAAGGGCACAAACAGGGTAAAAGTTAAAAAATTGAAAAATACAAAAAAGCATTTAGCAAAAGTTGTTTGCTTTTTCACGGTCACAAGTCCACTAAGGTTTGGCAAGAATCACTGGTGGGGCATATATTCTCGCCAATCACCGCACATAAGGCACGATCCAGGACAGAGTTAATAACACCATGCTAAACACATATATTTGCTAGCTAAATCATTTATTAATTAATTGTAGGTGTGTTTTGAGACAGGCCTCTAATTTATGTTTGGGTACATTATTCTCACTATAAGCCATTTTGGTTAAACGGTGTGAGGTAGTTTATTGATCACTGTTTTTAATACTACTGTTGTGTGTCATATTAACTGTAGGTATACTAGTGTGTAAATGTGTAAGTTAGCAGTTTATTGTGTGTTAAGGTCCTAAGTGAAAATATATATACTCTATCCGTTTAGGTAGTTAACTAAAGGTAAACAATCTTGATGTGTCTTTTTACACAAATTCATATTAAACAAATAAACTACTTTTCAAACTTATGGTTCAATTGATTTAGTATTCGTTACTGTTGTATTTACTTTGGTTTTTACTTGCATTTTATTTTTAAACTGAGTTTTTAAGTAAAAAGTTACATCAAGATTGTTTACCTTTAGTTAACTACCTAAACGGATAGAGTATAGTAGGGAGTGGTCTTAGGTTTTTGTACTTGTATTTAATAAAGGGACTGATAAACAATTAATGTATTTAATACAAAGTTAGTATCTACATTTGTTCTATTGCTAATTAATTTATTTTATTTCAATTGATTTAAACATTGCATCTCTAAGAGAATTATTAAGACTAAGTTAAAATTAATTACATAAATTGTTTTTTCCCCAACTTGTTTAACATATACAAGATGTATTAAATACACAGACCATATATACAAAATATATAACAATATATTCTCTTGGCTGTGTATTTTTTTTTGTTCTTTAGAATAAAGTTGAGGCATAAACAAATTCAGGGGAAAACTGTTGCCTAGACAGCAATAAATCCAGCTGTTCTCCATAATGTGGGGAACAAGAGAAACTAGATTTCTTACTGTAAATTACTTAAAAGAAATAGCTGAGAAGTTCAAACATTTCATGTTTATTTATTTAATTCAAATAAGTAGTTGTCTTACCTGCACTTTCAAAGTTCTTCTAAAGCTCGACTGCTTGGCTTTTAATTAGACTACACTGAAATTATATATGTGAAATAAAAAACTAACACCATTTATAGTCAATAATTCATATTGGTTTATTTTTTCTACTTAGTAAAGAAAATTCAGCACCAACAAGCACAGTTCAACTTGTTACAGTTGACGTATATGAGAATCTGATTCAATAAACCTTCTAAGCTATTAAAAACTAGCACCGATACGGAACAGCGTTAAAATAGGAAGAATTCTCAAAATAAACTAGCCAGCCAGCCGAAAATAGGTCGCCGAAACATAACATGAAGTCATTGACTTATACACACCATTAACAGCTAACTATTGTTGCTAGCTTTAATAGGTTCTTTAAAATTATTATATGTACTACTACTACTATAACTTGCGACTGTTTTTACTCCGACAATGATATTCGAAAACCACCAAAATAAGACAGCTTTTTTAAAAACTTCGATAAATCAATAAATAAACTATGTTGACATGATGTGGCGATGACATTTGATGATTTTGACAGTGAGTGGTGACTGACATATGAGTGAATGAATGAATCCAGTTTGTTTTGAACAGAAAATGTTTTTTTTTGTAAATATTACCTGAAGCGACTAATCATATGAAGTGACGTATTACTGAATGAGACGTATTAGGGATTGCAACGAAATAACTATTGTGACGAATTAGCATCACATTCACAGCCATAATACAAGCCGCACGGATCGTTGGTCAAGGTTAAACGACCTCAATAAGCGACGACTTATTGAGGTCGGTCCATCGGTGGGAGGCCAACCTTTACATACCATAATCTTTATAAATGATATTTATTTTGAAAGTACTTAAGTCTCTTTTGAAGCCCATTTCCACATTTTTCACTTGTGAAGTGCTTGCATCAAGCTTCCGTTGATTTGTGAACGGCAGTCACGACTGACAGTCTCGGCTGATCAACAGTCACGACAGGCACATGTGGAGCTGTCGTAAAGGGCCTCCGATACGATGAAATGTTTGACTCAAACCATTTTGATCGTTTACTTTACAATTTTGAGAGGTTTTTCAAACATTAATGGATTTGAACGGAAGTAACGGCAGCTTATTCATTAATATAGTGTCTTTTTCAAACTAAACTAATACTATTACTACGGAGGCACAACAACGCGGAGGCGGTTTGACCCCAACGACCAATAAATATAGATTTATATTTTTTATTAG
This sequence comes from Mamestra configurata, assembly GCA_002192655.3. Taxonomy (NCBI): domain Eukaryota; kingdom Metazoa; phylum Arthropoda; class Insecta; order Lepidoptera; family Noctuidae; genus Mamestra; species Mamestra configurata. The sequence continues at coordinate 229,899 of NDFZ01005054.1, forward strand.
GTTTGACACGTATCGTTAAATTTAATTCAAGACGCATTTAGTAAAACGTTTTGAGTTGACTTGCTCAGCGTGAGGTTACGAGTTTTGGTTAAAATGGCAGATGAAGATGTTAAATAAAACATTTGTTAAAAACAAGCTCCTTACGGACGTTTGATGCAAAATTCCTTCGGCGTAGGGTTGATCCAAATTGCCGTGTACCAATTTATGGGCTTTAATTAAAAACAGCACCAAACGATTTGCTCAAATAACTAAGGTTTGAATTTTGAATCAAATATTTGATCGTCTCGGGGTCCCTTTTGAAGTTTGAGTGAAAGTGAGTAAGACGCAAAAGAACGATAACGTACGTATTTTTAATTAAATTTCCACAGGAAAATAACCTTTTTGAAATTTTCAACGTGTTCAAATGGTTTCGGAATACTCATAGGGATACTGTCCATATTGAAACATTTTTTTTGTTACGGATTGATCAAAATTTTAATCGACTTTGATTCATTCACTCGTAGTAGTCAGTCGTAGTTATAAATTAAACTTCATTCATTCAGTAACCGAACTTTACCGAGTTTGTTTATAATATACTGATTTCTTTGGAAAAAGAAAGTAATTTACTAAATATATTATAATGTCGTCACCGGTAAGTTTTGGATTGATATCGAGCATAAGAACAGTTGTTCATTGTTTTCTCGTGATTAGGAAATGTATTTGAATGTTATTGTTCTTGTTCGTGCAGACAGAAGAAAGCGTACGGCGTAACAGCGAAAGCGAAGGAGGTGAAGTCGAGGCTCCTGAACATGACCCTCACTTCGATCCGATCGTGTCGCTGCCCCTTGTGGACATCCATACGAACGAGGAAGAAGAGGAGGAACTCGTCAAAATACGAGCCAGGCTATACAGATATGACACAGGGGACCACGAGTGGAAGGTAAGACAATGGAAAACAGTTAATTAAACATTTTTTTTTATGTTCGTAACTAAACATGAGCTGTTGTTCAGCTCTAAGATACTTTTTAAGACAGCATGATAAAATGAAAGTGTTCAGCCTATTGCAGGTTAGGTAGGCCTGAGTCATAGATATTTTTGGCCTATTGAATTGATAACGATATTTCTTGAAAGTAAAAAAAAAAAGATCTTTGTCTAACTGGAATATTTAAATGTTTTGAGATAATTTTTTGTCATGTTTTATCTTTTTTAATATATTTTTTTAGGAGCGAGGTACTGGTGATATAAAACTGCTGCGGCATAAGATTAACAACACAGTTCGAGTTGTAATGAGACGTGACAAGACATTAAAAGTATGTGCGAATCACTTCATTACACCAGATATCAGGATGAATGTTCACTGCGGCTCTGACAAAGCATTCAATTGGTCCGTATTTGCTGATTTTGCTGATGAACAAATGAAACAAGAGCTACTGGCTATTAAGTTTGGGAATCCTCAGAGTAAGTTAAAATCCAATTTTCTATTTTGTCTGTAAACTTTGCCCCACATCGCAACTACTCAGAAATATATCTCTGCAAAAATATTGCAAATACTAGACAGACCAGAGGAATATATTATTTAGTCTGAACCAACTCATTTCTTCTTCTTTTCTCACTGCTGAGGATCTCAGCCACATACAACTTCGTCCTCTGCAAGTCTTATGGTGGCATTTAATAGAATGCATCAAATACAAAATAATCCCAGTAAACAACTTATTGTGGCTAAAAGCTGATTTCAGAAATACTTAAAAAACCATCACAAATTTGGAATTCAGTACAAACTGTTGATTAATATTTAATGCCTTGTGATTTAAGTGCCTTACACTTGTAATGATTATTTAATGGCATTGCTGATAAAACATCAATACTAATATTATAAATGTGAAAGTGTGTCTGTCTGTTACCTCTTCATGCTTAAACCGCTGAACCGATTTAGATGAAATTTGGTACAGAGATAGATTAGACCTTGGAGAAGGACATTGGTTACCTTTTATCGCAAGAAGAGGGCTTGAAAGAGTTTGAAATAGGGGATGTAAGTTTATATGGGAGTCCGTCATAATTGACTATCTATATATGTATATAAAAATTAACCCCTATTACTCCTAGTACACTATAACTTGAGAATGGCTTGACCGATTTGGGTAATTCTTTTTTGGTTTTGTTCGCCAGATTACAGGGAAGGTAAAAACAAAAAAAAATAGGTAGGTATGTATGTATGTATGTATGTAGGTAGGTAGCATAGGTACGTAGGTAGGGTAGGAAAGTAGGGTAGGTAACAGTTGATGGGTGGTGACGGGAGCGAAGCCACGGGCACAGCTTGTAAAAAATAAATTATATTTGAAAGTTTTTGAAAATATATAATAATGGCTGCCCAAAGTACTTAATAATTCCATGCGGACCAAGTTGCAGGTAAAAGCTGGTGCCTTATATTTACACACTATTATTTAGTAAATAATTTAATGAACATTTCCTCAACAGATGCAGAACTATGGAAAACAAAATTTGCAGAGGCTCAAGAAATTGTCAGAACAAAGTGCAGTATCTACACGCAGGATCTATCTTCAGATGATGAAAGCAGCATCACCCGGAGCGAAGACACCGACTCTCCGGAACCTAAGAGTAATGACAAAATCTCAGATAAGGATGCCAAAAATATCACAAAGGACGAAAAGGAATCTGACGGTGTAGTCTTAAAATTGAAGGAACTGAAAGTAGAGAGCCCAGAATAAATTCTTTAAATTTTGAAGTTATAAGAGGCCAACATGTAACTTGTTTATATTGTCAGAAAACTATATTTTAAATATAATGATGCATTTACAGTACTTTTTCTTTTAATGGCTAGTGATACTAATGGTATGTTTGGTTTATTGTTTCAATTTTGTATTTTGAACGAATAAAAATGTATTTAAAATGAGGTAACTCTACATACAAACGGTATAGGACTGGTTGCCGTTTTGATGAATTGTGAGTATTTTTAAGAAATGTATTCCTGTTTACGCATACAACACGGCATCTAAAATTTATTTTGCATTGTTGAAGTAGTAAAAAAAAGTCTGTGTGCTTTTATTTAGACAACTTTTAGGTGTCGCCTAGTGTTTGTATAAACAAGCAGTAGTCCCTTCATTTAGATTTATTTTTGTTTTTTACGCATGTGAACTACTGTTGGCAATACTTTTAACAAATAATAATTGTAATTATAGGTCTGAGCAATGAATGTTCGTTTTAGGATTTGATATTCCATGCAAACTAAGTGTTTAATAATAATTAATTTAAGGTCATAATTTCGAGTGGAGCAATATTACATTTAACTACTTTTGACAGTATCCTAATTTTCTTTTTTGGATTAGTAAGTAATCTATCCAGGGTGAAATTTTACAGTATTAGTTTTAGCCCAACGTTTTTGAAAACGAAAACTGCATCATTGATTTTGTAATATAAGGGAATCGAACTTACTGATTAAAAACTACACACATTGTATTATTACACTATTCAATAGCTAATGAGTATGAAAAGTTAAAAAGGGCTCCAGAGGGGCTGTACTTGTACCCTATGTCGCGTTAAAGAGATAGCGCGCACAAAAACTTTTGTCTCCCGGCTGTGTCGTCGCGACATGCGCGTACTCTCATATAAACTCATAGACTTGATGTGACAAACAAAAGTTACTCGTGCGCGCTATCTCTAACGGCCGGTCTCAATAACGTATATACCTTTAACCAACTGTCAAATTAGCTACCAACAGTAGCTGAAACGTCGTTTGCCTTTGTAACATGACGTTTCAGCTACTGTTGGTAGCTAATTTGACAGTTGTTAAAGGTTATTGAAACCGGCCGTAAATGACACTTGACAGAGATCATGTTGCCCTGATCGCGTAGACCATACCTACATGTCCTCCCCCCAGCGACGCCCAAAGTTGAGGAATTATAATATCTAATAATAATACTGAACTTTTTCGAATCGAGAGCAATCGAGAGAGAACCGAATTGTTGTAGAATCCGTTTGCTGAGCAATTCATGTGCCTACGTTATAGCCTTAAGGCTCAGTTTACAAATGTTCTTGCGTCTCTTGCAATGTAATGTTCACTAAGAGGTTGAAGGGTAGTAAAAAAACGACCGTAAAAGACGTATATTTGCCGAAATATAATCAATTAATCATCAATACAACTCTCTTAACCCATTGAATGCCGACTACGTATTATACATTTGTCGCAGTCAACTGGCGATACGAGACGACCGACACAAATAGGTTGGGTATCGCTTGCTTCGTCCGCGCATTCTAGCTCCCGCCATCCCATTCATGTTAGGTTCCCTGCAGACAGAAATAGGTGTCACGGATCAGTTGGCTGCGACATATATTTGTATCCTGCGTGGTAATTGCGTGTCACACAAATTCACCAATCAATCGTAAAATCTTTAAGTTTTTAATCCAATTCAACATTGTTCTACCTATGTACAGACGCCAGCACATCAAGCTACAACAATCTGTCAAATTTCTTTAATAGATTTCAACTTTATCTCTTAAGCATTCGGTTCAAGGTTGATTGGGAAAATTTGACAGTTTCGGGTAGCTTGATGTGCTGGCGTCTGTACTCGAGCAGACGAATATTTAAACAAAAAACCGGCCAAGTGCGTGTCGCGTCACGCACAGTGTAGGGTTCCGTAGTTACCCGTCCCGTAAGCCATGACAAAAAATATAAAATTTTGCTATGACATTAGGTACAAAGTAGGTAACAAAAACACTCAGCTCATTTTCTATGGGGTTACTACGAAATTTTTACCTTATCAGTGACATTTTATAAGTTGGTCGACTATTAGGTACTCGTTAACTTGTAAAGCCGAATGAATTAAAGCTATTCTTAGCTGTGATAGATTCACAGCTGTATCACAGGTATTTCATTCGGTTGTGTTAGGAATTGTCATATAATGTGTAAGCAATTAGGGTGCTGTTGCATAATATGTCACCAGAAAATAGCAAACTCCGTAAGATTATAAAATAACTTGAGACATTGTAAACTTTCGAAAAATTGTCATCTGAACATTTGGAATACTTTTTTACGCATTAAAATTTGATAGTCTATAATCTCGCGAAGTCATTCCGGGAAATTGTGGATTATAATAAAATGGCGACCAATCAGAGCACAAGTCTACAATTTATCTGTTTTCGTGTGATAGTAAACCTGGAAATAAAGCTCTCATTGGTATTTTCAGAGAAAACAAAGACCAATGAGGGCCAAATTTCCAATTTAACTATCACACCAAAACAGATAAATTGTAGACCAGCAGCTGATTGGTCGCCATTTTATTATAATCCACAATTTCCCGGAATGACTTCGAGTGATTATAGACTATCAAATTAATTTTGATGCGTAAAAAGTATTCCAAACGTTCAGTTGACAATTTATCGAGAGTTTACAATCTCTCAAGTTATTTTATAATCTTACGGAGTTTGCTATTTCCCGAAGACACATATATTATTTTGCAGTATTGCTTTACTCGAGATCTTGAATAAGTTTATAAGTTGTCATGATTTTATTACATATCAATTTTATGGTCTACTGGTTAAAATATTCGGTTTTTGTGTCGGGAGTATAGCCTGCTGTTTGGTAATGTTTAAGGCTGAATACAAATTGTGAATAGAAGTTCAAGCTGTTACTTTTGCTATGTAGGCAGAGAAAGGTTACCTACTAAGGGGATAGAACCTGTGTGTCAATAGCCCCGCAGCCGCCATTTTGTTTTTTTTAAGTGGCAGCGCACGTTCTAACATGGGCATATGGGTGGGTAGAGGCCACTCAACAAAGAAAACAATGTCAGGAACATCATGGTGCCCTAGTGTCACGTTGCCGAGATATTTCGAGGTAAAGTCACCATGTGACAATCATGAATCCATGACTATCATTCATGAAGTTTCAGCTTGATTTAATGAATTATTAGAAGCAAGTAAAATAAGAACACGACCTTGAAAACCAATTTATTAAGAACTTGCCTAATACTCGAATCGCAATCGCAAATTTATATAAATGGTCAAATCAAGCTGAAAACTATTATTTGAATCCAATCTACTGCTTATTAGCACGTGTTTAGTTTATTTATTTTGACTGGCCTGTTGGTCGAGTGGTTAGTGTCCCTGACTGCTAGACCGGAGGTCGTGGGTTCGATTCCCACCCAGGACAAATCTTTGTGTGATGAGCATGATCATTTGTTCTGTGTCTGGGTGTAATTTATCTATAATATGTATGTATTTAGAAATATATAAGTATGTTTATCAGTCGTCTGGTTGCCATAGCACAGGCTCTGCCTAGTTTGGGATCGGATGACCGTGTGTGAGTTGTCCCAAGATATTATTATTATTATTATTATTATTATTATTTTTCATGATGTTCATTGTTCTCACATGGCGACTACCTCGAAGGGTCATAGCACACATAGCAACTCGGAAAGGGATCGTCACCGTATCAACTTGAGCCGTGCAGTATTTTTTGTATGAAACTCCCTACTGCAACCCATACTAATCGGAATCGTAACGTAACCGCCTCACCTCGGGGCAATACGGCGAAAAAGGCGATACGGCGATTTCTTTCCGAGTTGATATCGCTCATTTGGAGCGACAGTGACACAAGTGCAAATTTGTAAATTTTACACTACGCCAGTTTTAAGATTTTTTCCGGAAACCGCGCGCCAAAATGGAATATTTAAACAACGACTTTTCACTCTCTAGCGGACGTTTTTTGAACTTACAAATGTGACATTTTTACTCAACGTAGATTATCAGGCAGATAATTTTGGTGTAATTAGGTCAGTTTCGCATTTTTTTGCAGTTGTGGCACTGTCGCTCCAAATGAGCGATATGTGTAATATAAATATAAATATCTCAGCAACGTGACAATTTGATGCACTTTGTTCATACTTTTTTAAAGTGTTCTCTACACGACAAATCATATGTACATATATGCGTGCACATATGAATTATCGTGCGATTTTGAAAAAAAAAAAACAGAATTGCGACTGTTTTTGCAGATATTCGAAACCCTAAAAATTTGTATAATAATAATTGGCCCTAAGATAGACTATCGTCCTATCTCCACTTCAACTGGTCGATGGAAAATTAATAACTTTTATGTAATACATACCTACTTTTTTATTTTGCAGGATAAGAAGGTACAAATGTATGAATGTGGATAATTGAAATGTTGCAAGGAATTGTTATGCTTTAAGTGTTAAAGTAGATATTTAAAAATATATAGAAGTTATTTGCATTGATGTCCACGTTGTTGTAGAATTTGCTATACTCTTGACACATATTTTAAACTTATCTTTTTCATGATTTTTTATTTCGTCATACGGCCTTTTTTATATGGCTCATAGTTTTAGAAAAAGACCAGCTTTGCCGAGTGTACCTGTCTCCTAAAGCTGTGTATTAATCTCTTCCAAAAACTCGATGGGCCATATGAAACTCGGGTACTATAATAATAATAATAATTATATTTTTACGTGTGTGAGAGTCATTTTGTCACAGCAATATAATCTGCATTTTACATTCCAATATATTATATTGTGTTGTAATAAAATATCGCAAAAACATGATGTGACGAAACTGGCAGTTCCAATTTATATTTTAATAATATACATTTCAAAATCTGAATACATGTACCTATTTCATTAATGGTTGGTTTTATTATTTATTGTTATTGAAACCTTGTTTCTTCAGTGGTTCCGTAGGGAAGCGAGCGCCATTGCTGGTTTAGGGACCTAGGTTTTAATCCCTTTTAATGCTGGTTCCCTGTGAAATGAAGTGTGGGATGGCCCTATATCTAGTTTTCGAGCAGCGTTGCGTCACAACAGATTATAATTTTATCCAAGAATCGTCCCTATGAAGTCTCAACAATCACAAGTCATGTTTGACCTCTGCTTGTTCGTTGACACTTTGAAATGTCTGTAAAATATTGATACGTGTTCCTAGCTGCTTCTTTTTCCCATCAGAGACTTTCCCGCTCAGTAACTTCATTACTCGGTCAACTTCAGATTGAATGGAATTGTCGCCTTTTTCGAGAACCATCTCCATTATTTGTTTGTAGATCTTACCAGGGGAAGTTTTCTTCATACTCTTCAGGAGTTCTTCAGTCTCCTTCAATACGTTATGTCTCTCAACTTTCTTGCTTTTCATGAACTGTTCCGCAAGCATATCGAATTCCTTCACGCATCCCGGCAAACTTAGATACAAACCACTATTCTCTGATACAAAACGCCGCAGCTTGTCACTTGTAAACCCTTCCGCATCCTCGCCGAATAGTATCGGCTCTTTACCTTTGACGAACAGTAAAACCACAGGCAAGTTGTCCTTGGTTGCTCCGTACTTCCTCGCGAGGGCCACGTTGGTGTTGTCATCATAATTTTTCACAAGGACTTGAGCTATTAGAAGATTTTTCTCGTTTATCGAATCCTTTGCGAACGTCATGAAGGCTTCATGCTTGTCACCAAAAGGGTATAAAATGTCGAACTTAATAAGGCTTGATTCAAACTTGCTGGTAACTTTATCAAAATTGTACTCGTCTAATTCGACGGGTCCGCCGCCGGGCATGGTGAATGCGTGGATTGCAAAAGATACAAATAAAACGATGATAAATAGGTACGAATGACGCTGCATTTTAAGTTAGCGAACAAGCTTTCCGCCAGGTGCGTGAAATTTTCCAAACTAAAATATTTGGCCGTAAATTTATATTAAGTACTTACATTTTATCGTTCTCAAAGCTATTTCATTGAACCTAAATCCTCACATTTTAAAGTTAGATATTTATCATGGCAAATAAAATCAAGTTAATTTTCCAATCCAGTTGGGCACTATGTTAAAGAACCTGAGAACTAAATATGTCCGTGACTATCGCAGGACCACCTACGCCAATCGCTTCCATATTTGGTAAATAATTAGTACTCAATTGGTACTACTTAGTACTCGAACAACAGAATTGGTACCTACCTTAGTAGTTTTCAAACATTAACAAAGGTGTCACAGGACGTGGGTAACGATTGGTTATTTTAATCTTAATATATACTTAGCTACACAGTTTGTATAAAAATTATAGATATTGAACTGCTGTTATATATTATATATTCTGACATCCATAAATGTATGTGCACGAGTGTACAATCATCAACTAACCATTGACAACTTAATTTGGTCGGGTTATACGCGGAGAGTTAGTATGGATGGTAATGGAAGGTAATTTCTAAATACAACACTTAGGAATCTGAATTTTCGGTCACTGTAACTTCTTTATGTAATTTTTGTATAAATTTGGGAAAAAATCACGGAGTTTTAAATAGGGAAATCTTGAAATGAAAATTTATCGCTGTGGCTATCGCCACCCCACCAATGACATGGTATATCTCGTAAACTACTGGAGTACTAATTTTGAATGGCTTATGTTTAACTGATCACCTGATTTAGTAAAATATCACAGGCAAAAATAGTAAATGATCACCAGAATATAAAACCGCATTTTAATTTAAAACTATAACCAAAGTTTGTACATCTTGCTATCCCATTAAAGCAAATGACTCCAAACAAATCATAGTTGACCCAAAAATAGTAAATGATCACCAAAATTAAAACCGCAGTTTAATATGAAATTATAACCAAACCTACTAAAAACAATCTCTTTTTTCTATTAATGCAAGTCGTTTCTGGCACTCGCCGGCCGTTGCCGCGGCACCGCTCGCTTCGCTCGTGCGTAGGAAGTCACAGTTTTGACCTAACCTAACTTACACATTTTGTTTAAAGAAGAGATTAACCTAATCTAAATAGTTGAGTTCCGGATAACCTATATAAAATTTGGTGATCATTTACTATATTTGGTTAGAACTATTATTTTTTTAGGCTTAATTTTTTGGTGTTATGTATATATTTTTGGTAAAAGAGCTTAGGGTATCGAAGTATTTTCTGGTGGTCATAATATTTATTCCCATTTTGAATTTTGGGTACTAATTTTATCTTGCAGGGTACTCATTTTCTATGTAGGTTTAAGGAAAGCGACAAGCTCCTCAAACTTGGAATTAACATTGATAGTCGTAGTCCTACTGAACGAGCGCCTGAAAGTAATCATCGTGGATTTCTCGGTAAATACAAATGTTTCAACAAAGTCGATTTTCCCGAAAACTACTAAGGTACCAATTCTGTTGTTCGAGTACTAATTAGTACCAATTGCGATTGGCGTTGGTAGTCCTGCGGTAGTCACGGACATGAACTAAACGTCCGTGACTACCGCAGGACCACCAACGCCAATCGTTTCCATATTTGGTAAATAGTTAGTACATAGGTACCTACTCCATTGGTTCTAATTAGTACGCGAACAACAGAATTGGTACCTACCTTAGTAGTTCACGGACATGAACTAAAACGCAATACCTCTAAGGTGTCATTGTACTCATCATTATGAACAACTTTTACTATAGGACCACCACTGAAATCCAATAAATTTCTGTGCGCATAACTCGACAAAATGTACGGAACATCTAATTTTTTTTCGCGATTTCGGGGTTGGTCTCATAGTAACAAGACAACAAGATTGAGCGAGCGGACTTAGCACCCGTCATCCTATTCATGTTAGACTCCTTTAAACCCCGCAGGCAGAAATAGGAGCTGTAGCGGAGCTCCGACATTGATGTTAGGATTGAGAACTGTCTTACTCGACTTTATCTTCTTATTTCATATAGTGGTGGTAACATTTGGGAACATATTCACCATTAGTCTGTTTGTAGTTAATTTCATGTAGGTACGGCCACCAAAGTCGAGGGATTGTTTTAATTAGAGCCCCGAAATTATATTTAATAAGGACAAATGGACGGAACAACTCTCTCCGCCGCAAAAAAATTAAAAACATCAATTTCTTACTTTTACAAATTGATTTATTGCAGTCACACACAGCTGTGCATCATTAACTTACATATAACTACACAATTTTGAATACTTTAATACAATATATTATTTTAAAGATATGATTAGGTATATTAGCACTGATTTGGAGGAGGAATCAGCCGCCCACGCCATCCTGGAATGCGAGGCCGTGGCTACTTAACGTATACAAGTCCTCGGAACGGTGAGGTCGTTCCGCGAAGCCTGTGAAGCTCCCTAGGAAGGTTCTGTTTTTCTGGGCGGAACAAGGCTGGCTAGGAGGAGTCTAAGTGCGGAAAACAGAGTCCCTACTCAACTGGCAATGATTTGGGGGGCACAGCACAGCACTTTCACATTAATAAGTCCAAAATCGCTCTTAATAGCACCTGTCATTAATCCTGCTTTCTTGGCGACTAGCTAAATTAAAATGACCAGATGAGTTCAACTTGTAGTTTTGTACAAAGGAATGGTTTGTGTTAGTCCAAGATCCCAAGGCTTCCAAGAACCCATTACCTAAGTTTCTCAGTAACAAAATGTGTGGGAAAGGGTAGTGTTAGTATGTAGACGCCAGCACATCAAGCTACAACAATCTGTCAAATTTCTTTAATAGATTTTCAATTTTATCTCTTAAAGCATTAGGTTCAAGGTTGATTGAGAAAATTTGACAGTTTCGGGTAGCTTGATGTGTTGGCGTCTGAACTTTGAACGCACGCATACCTGCTACCTTGGGCCCACGGCCTAGTCTGGGGTTTTTACGATCTTGCTCTGGTAAATCTGTTATCATATGGCTTCTGGTTAAAGGCACTTACTCACTTTCATTATCATAACTTGTGACATGATGGGTATTATCAACTATGCTGTACCCCGTACACTAGACTCTCTGTCTATACATACACAGCAAATATAAGCATAGCTCGAGAAAATTGAAGAAAAAGTAAAAGTGATGTATACATAACCATTAAACTTGTATTACTGGACACACAAAACCGTGCAACACTATGTCCAACCAACTGTGAAATCAATTCAGGCAACAGTAATTATCTATACTAATATAGCTGAAGAGTTTGTTTGTTTTGTTTGAACACACTTATCTCTGGAACTACTAGTTGGATTTGGAAAATTCTTTGTGTATATGATAGCCACATTCATGAGGAATGCTATAGGCTATACGGGAACGGGAAAAACGGTATATGCGCGTACGAATTCGCAGTCTAAAGCTAGTTGAGAAATATAACCGGCCTAGTAATAACTATATTAACATCTACTGGAATGTATTGAACTAAAATACTTTGGTATTACTTACTAAATGCAAAAATATCTACTAATGTTATGTTTGTATGTGAAAGTCAGCATTTTCAGGTTTTTCTTGATTAATCGCAACTCAATGTCTGAACAGATTTGGAACACTATGGTAGATTATATTATAGACTAGAATAGGATACTTTTGTACCAATATTATGTTTGCTTGGAATAATATCTGACCTTCACATAGACATAAACATTGAGAACATGACCTATATTGGGTGTTTCAGAAGTGTGTGGCAAAAATAATAATATATGAATGTTTTTTCTAAAAATCACAAATCTCTCTTCAAGCAGTTTCATGCAGTTGGTAACATTAATTTTAGTTCAACCATAGATTTGATGCTATCAAATGCAACAGGGTGCTTGTAAAGTTTAGGGTTGTTTTTTTTTTTTAAATAAGGCATTTTTTTTTGTAAATGTTTCTTGACTTTATATAAGATACAGAATGTAACAAACTCTGAAATATGACCACGTACTTCTGAAACACCCTGTTTAATTTTATTTTGTAATTTAATTACAAAATAAATTATATAGGGTATTATTCTGAGATTTAGATATGCATGATTAACATTTAAAGAATACTTTTATCAAAATTACTGGAGTATTTTAAAGAGTTTTAACATAAATAGGCATATTATTATAAAAAGGAATTGCCATATAGGCATAAACAGTTGCAACTTTAAGTACTTTGCCTAACATAAGATTTTAATTATGTAATAAGCTCTCACTTTGATATTTTGTTTTATTTTAAAGAAGGAAAGAAGAATATGAATTAACATTAACTAAAAAAAAAAACAATCGCTACAAAAAAGATTCCTACAAATAGAATTTTTGAGCTGAATCTGTTATCAATTTTCGTACATTACTTGTACTCCTGTAGAAGAGTTACATGAGAATCAAGAAGAACATACATCTATAGTAGAGAACTGTCTTATAACATGAATTAGTGCAAAATATTTTGATTGAACAATCACAGGTCTTCTTTAGCAACCTTTGATTGTTTATCTAAAAGTTGGAATGTCTGTAGAATATTGATGCGGGTTCCTAGCTGCTTCTTCTTCTCTTCTGAGACTTTCCCGCTCAGTAACTTCTTCACTCTGTCAACTTCCGATTGAATGAATTCGTCGCCTTTTTCGAGAACCTTCTCCATTATCGTTTTGTAGATCTTGCCTGAAGATGACTCCTGAAAAAGAGTTAAAAATGTTTAGTTCCATTACAACTGAAAGATCATGACTTATCAACTGTACATTGTACAGGTGCGCCACGTCGTCAAAAGTACGAGATAATAGTAAAGAAGATCAAGTTTACCTTGTCCATACTCTTTAGGATTTCTTCGGTCTTCTTCAATACTTTCTTTCTGTCATCTTTCTTGGATTTCATGAATTGTATCGCAAGTTTATCGAATTCCTTCACGCATCCCGGCAAACTCAGATATAAACCGCTATTCTCTCGAACAAAACGTCGGAGCTCCTCGCTTGTGAACCCTTTCGCATCGTCAAATGGTATCGGCTCAGATTTACCTTTGACGAACAGTTTCACCACAGGGAAGTTGTCTTTGGTGGCTCCGTACTTCTTCGCGAGGGCTTCATTGTCTTTTTCGCCGTAATCTTTCACACCAACTTCCGCAATCAAAAGATTTTCCACGTCTTTCGAATCCTTTGCGAGGGCCACGAATGCTTCATGCTTGTCACCATAAGGGAATGCCACATCGAATTTTATAAGGCTTGCATCAAATTTGTTTGTTATTTTATCAAAACTGAATTCATCTAATTCGACGGAGCCGGATGTGGTTGATGCTTGGTAAGCAAAAGATACTATTAAAACAATGGTAAACAGTAACGAATAACGCCGCATTATTAGTTATTAAATAAGACTACAATCTGGAACGTTCTGTGTTTATCTACTGAACGTATTTTATGAAATAAAAGCTATTATTGTAACACCGTGAACCGCAACTGTATATTTTATTGACACATTCAATTTCACTTCATTTGAGTGTGACCAGATTATTTGTTTGAAAAATACCAGAGAGTAACCTGAAAAACTCCCAGCTTTGACAGAGAATTTGATGGCTTGATGGGACGATGATGGAAGACACCAATAAAGATCCCCATTGCCACAAAATGTTGCTCGATGCGCCATGAAAATTTTGGTATTTGTTTCCATTTCGATAGATAATTTTGTTAAACTATTATGGCTAAAAATTAGGTTCAAGGTTGATTGGGAAAATTTGTTAGTTTCGGGTAGCTTGATGTGCTGGCGTCTGTACTTAAATAGCTGTATTATACATTATTATTTATTTTAAAGGGCCGTTCTGCCCTTTTGTGATTTTTGGACCTATGATCATAATGGAAGTATAATATAAAAGATGATGTTTTGGATTCTTGGAAGATCACTATAAAAATGTTCAAAAAAGCTATCAAAATAAACCAAAAATGTAATAAATACTGGTCACACTGGTTTGATTTCATTTTATTCACACTATAAGGCAGCACGACAAAGGCCACCTGGTACCGAAAATCTGAATCATTTACGCAAACAATAATAAAATTATTAAAACAGATGGACAGACAGACGGGCAGACAGACGTGCAGACAGACGGATAGACAGACGGACAGACAGGTGGACAGACAGACGGACAGACGAACAGATAGATGGACAGACAGACGGACAGACAGACGGCCAGACAGACGGACAGACAGACGGACAGACAGACGGACAGACAGGCGGACAGACAGACGTTGACAGACAGGTGGACAGACAGACGGACAGACATACGGACAGACGAACGGATAGACGGACAGACAGACGGACATACAGACGGCCAGACAGACGGACGGACAGACAGACGGATAGATACCCGGGTTACAGAATCGACCGGTAGGTAATTTTCATTGTTATTGGTAGCAACAGGGTCTGATGATGCGAAGAAGAATGGGCGGTAGTGGTACTCTTAGTGACAGAATTGTAGACCCATCCCATCTATATTTGGGCCTGGGCCCTTTACAACTGAATAATGGGGAAAAGTGTCACCAGGACGGGTGGCACTTTTCGCCATATATTTTTTTTCAAAGTTTAAAAGATTCAAATTATTTATTTATGAACATAGGGTACGGTTAAAGATGTTTTACAAAATATATATATATATATATAGTCCCAACAATGTCCCGCCAGAAGGCATACAAATATTTACAAAATGGTATTGAAAACAATTTGTACTAAGTATTTATAAATTGCAAAATGATGATAAAAATAAAATAATCATAAAAATAAGTAAAAATGTCCGTTATAATTAAAATAAAGTCTAAATAGTTCAATTAACAATTAATTGAATGTCACATTTTAATATAATATAATAATCAGTCAAAAGAATAATTCAATATTTATTATTATGCTGTTTTGACTACCTATATGAAGAAATGGTCCAAAATATAAGTCTTTAGGTACAGACGCCAGTCAACCTTGAATCTATTGCTTCAGCGATAAAGTTGAAAATCTATTAAAGAATTTTGACAGCTTGTTGTAGATTGATGTGCTGGCGTCTGTATTTATGTACTAAGTTTCATATTTACTTGCCAACGTACTCTCAAACTTTAATTTATCGTTCCATACTTTTACAGTGTTTTATGGGACCAATTTTTATGTTAATATTTTAAAACAACTTACTTACAATAAAAATAAAAACCTAGGATTGAATTTCATAACCGTTGATAAATATTTTTATAGGTAGCGGTTGGTATTTGCTGTTTGAGGCCCGTTCATAACCAATATATAATAATGGACGTTATGAGTTTAACGCATGGTTTAGTTATAAGTATTTTGTTGTTTCATAATGTGGCTTTGCAAGATACAGAAGGAGGGAACGACATTGAAAATGATGTAGAAAACTATTTAGAAGGGGAAGAAGATGACATTGGTAATGAAGAAGGAGAGGATGTCGAAGACAAAGAAAGCGATGATGTCGTAAATGAAGAAGGAGACGGTGTTGGAAACGAAGAAAGAGATGATAACGTAAATAAAGAAGGAGATGATGTCGAAAACGTAGAAAGTGATGACGTCAAAAAGGGAGAAGGAGATGAGGACAAAAAGGAAAACAGAGATGATGTCGAAAAGGAAGAAAAGAGCAGTGAAAGTAGCGAAAAATGTTTGTATTAAATTAGTTTTTACTATCTATTCTGTCGTGCAAAAGGTTTAGGTACCTGAAGACGGGAGTATCGGAATGCTGATATCGAGTTTGTGTAACGCATCACAGTAGTCAATGTAGCGTTCGACGCGAAAGCAAGTGAGTGCAGATTGACGCAAAATGCAGCGCGCTTGAGCCATGTGCTCGACGTGAGCGTTCGCCGCGTATCGTGTAACGCCGTTTTGTAACAAGAAGTGGAGCGCGCTTGAGCTATATGATCGAAGCGAGCGTTCACCGTGTTTTGTGTATCGCTGTTTAGTAACAATAATTGGAGCGCGCTTGGGCCATGGGTTCAAAAGCACCTTGAATGATACATTACAAATAACCATTGAAAGTAGGTCTCCGTCTTTAGGCTTAACTTATTATGAAATTAAAAATGTTTTCAGCACTGGCAGGGAGAATACCGGCCACTTTTCGATGGCCATCGGGAACCGTTCCGTATAAAATAAAAGAGCGAGACTATGGTAAGTAAAATAATAAAAAAAACTTTACTGTCCCACTCTTGTTGAATGGTGATCAAATTGAATACGCAAAGACGGCTAAACACCTGGGGGTGATCATGGCCTTCTATTTATCGTGGACTAACCATATCGCTGAAGTCAGTCGCACTTGCTGAAATGCCTCCAGAGCTTTTTGCCCTTGAACACCAAAATTTCCCTTGCCCAAACTATCATTCAGCCCATCATAGACTATGCTGATGCCTGTTATTTGCCACCGAGTAGCTTTTAAATAAACTTGAGCGTTTGAAAAATATTTGTATTCGTTTTCTTTTTAACCTTCAAAAATACGATTATGTTTCAGGATTTCGCAAGGTACTCAAGTGTGCCAGGGTTGCGGAATTTGTTCGAAAGGGTCACCGCGGCCCTGGAACGCAAAGGGCTTTAGAAGGAATACGGATGGGTTTTAGTCAGTAAGAGTCTGACACGCCCTTCCGCTCCACCCAGAGCGGAAGAAGTCATTTGACGATTTCCCATCCTTAAAAAAAAAAAATACTCAAGTGGCTCCCTATTCGACTTCGCAGGAACTCTCGGGTTTAACATCCTTCACAACCCTAAAACGCCTGCCTATCTGCGAGAACGCTTCCCTATTCCCGTCCTTCTGATGCGCCTTGCAGGTCGCATCTTAGAAATCTCTTTAAATCCCCTCCCCACTCTACCGATTTTTATTCTACTACTCATTTACTGTGCACGCGGTACAGTTGTGGAATGCACTACCGCCTGACATTAGGGACTGCAAAACTTTTTCAGTTTTTAAAAGAAGAGTGAAAGAACACTACCTTTCGGTACAATTATTTATCTAATATTATTATTTAAGTAGTATGTATTAGTATGATATTAATTTTAGTAATGTTAATGTAAAGTATGTTTATATTTAAAGATTTTTGTTTTTTTTTCTACGTAAGTATAACTTTTACACACGATGTCTAACATCTCTTTTATTCGACTCTCCTTTCGCAGGTATGCTGGAAGAGATTTCTTTATAAATAAGCATCACCTTGGTACCTATTTTTCTGTTTCCTTCTTCTTATCTATTTATAAAATGTGTGTACATAAACTGTTAAATAAATAAATAATTTATTTATGATAAGAAATTAATGGAATGGAAAACTTATCACAAATGCTACGTGCTGTCGTGATATAAAATAAATAAAAATAAAATATTTTTATTTCAGACCTTGATCCATATGATGTTAGTAATACACGCTACTTAAAAAACTATGTTAGTAACAGACACCATAAAACACTACTTTTAATTCATATATTTATTGCGCTCACCTGACGCACCGGGCACATGCACATGTGTATGTACCCAGTGCGCCATGATGGCGCAACACGGCTTATCACTAATGACATAGCAAGAAACTGATATTAGATGTTTTAATAAATTAGTAGTTTATGTCGTGAGATATAAAACTGAAATTCGAAAACTCGAAACAACCCGATTTGGAACCCAAGTTATCAGGGTCAAAATTGTTAAAACTTGAACAAACGATTGAGCCTCTTGGCCCCCCTCCTGGATCCGGCAATGACCACATGCATGATGAGTCGACTGTCTCCACGGCTCTGTGCCCACCAAAAAGATGAAATAACCGCTTATTATTTTGTTATCAGACTCAATCGTATCGGATCGCATACGTGAAGCCATGCTCGCGATAGAGAAATCCTCCTGCGTGGTCTTCAAGAACATAGCAATGAAAAAAAAACAGTTGAAACACATCCGTACCCCCTGGCTTAGCATCGAGAACCCTGACAAGGAAAGGGAATGCTCACACACGACTCTTCGTGAAGAAGGAACCCTTGATGCTAGAAAAGCCGTAAGTAAGACTTCTGTGTATCTATCTATCTCTTGGGGTATGGTTTCCGAACTTCAGGCCGGTTGTAATAACGTATTTAACTTTAACCAACTGTCAAATTAGCCACCATCAGTAGATGAAACGTCGTGTTTGCCTTTCAAACATGACATTAGTTAGTTAGTCCTCATTGTGCGTGAGCCATGGCGGCCGTCATTCCAACCAGCCAACCTCCCTCCAGAAACAGATCAGTCCTCTCAGTGTGTTCAGGATATCTGTAAGCGAATTCGATGTCCCTATTGTTTGCCTCCGTATTTCAGCGATGCCTGTGCACTCAAGAAGCACGTGCAATACCGTCTCCTCCTCCTCCATGCATGCTCTACACAGAGGACTGTCCGTTATACCTATCGTGAGGAAATGTTTGTTCAGTGAGCAGTGCCCGGTGATGGTCCTCGCCACCCTATCCAGTCGCAGGACGCGTCTGGTTAATTTCCTGTCTAGGGATGGCATAGTTTCCTTGGACTGCCTGCAGCCTGGTGCCGAGGCCCACAACGTTCTGCTTGTGTGTGAGTACGTTCTTGTAGCCACGTGCGCAGCTGAGTGAAAGAGAGTGGCACTATGGGTTCGAGTCCAACAGTCATCGTACTTGATCCTGGCTAACTCAGACGCCGCGTCATTTCCCAGTGATCCGCTGTGTCCTTTTATTCACTGCTGCGTCAGTGTTGCGGTTGGTCACCGTGACGCGGTCTAGCGCATTTTGGCATTCTTGTATAAGTTTCGAGGTGGTGTAATTCTTCCCTAGGGATTGGAGAACAGAAGCGCTATCGTCTCCGATAGCGCTTCTGTTCTATACGAATATAAGTATCCGTGACTCTCTTGGCTTCTATGGCATGGGCTGCTTGGATAATGTCCACGCATTCCGCCTGATAAACGGTGTTGAGCTTTCCCAGCGGCCTGGATATTTTGATGTTGAGTTCTATGTATCTATTAGTTTCTACCAGCGGCAGCGGCTTAGCCCACGTGATGGTTCGAAAATAATACCAATTATTTTCGGGAATTAAAAGTAGCGTATGTCGTATTTCAAGACATGGTTTATCTTTATCATACTTTGCTACCCCTTTTCACTAGTTAATTTTCTGACATGTAACCCAATGGTTACATGTCAGAAAATGCTGAAATAGGTGTCTAAATTATATATCTATATAAATATGAATCCCTATTTCCCTTGGTCACGGCATCACGCATGAACGGCGGGACCAATTTCGCTAATTCTTTTTTTCGTTGTGTTTGTTATTGTCAGGAGAAGGTTCTTATGAAATAAAATTTTGAAAATATACATCCGGGCGAAGTCGGGCGGGCCACTAGTTAATTATAATTATATCTAACGGCATCTAGATTCATTTAAAAGTAAGTTAAAAGTGACCACGACCACACGACAAATGTTCCGTGCAAACTTTGCCTTGCCATTTCTCCCCTTAGGGTTTGAGTTCACGAAATATTTTTTCATAAACCACACATAAAAAAGGAAACCTCTGTGTTTAATTGCAGCTCTCGAGGTCCAAGGGTTATTAAGCCTGGGCGTATATGAAAACCTTTATTATTTATTTACATGCTAAGTTTATTAACCCAAGGAATACAAATCTTCCTTCGAAACTTTAACATAAATAAAACGAAATAAAGGGGTAAGTTCTAAGAAACGAATAATGACAACCATTATTATTTACTTTGTCCCGTATTGTGTGAAATATATGACGCATATTTTCCCAACTTGCATAACTTTTGTAATTTAGTTTTTTTTATTTGTTTGGTATGCGTCATGCTTGTCGCAAATAAACTTTCTTTCTTTCTTCCTAAATAGGTCTTCCACACAAACTTACACCCTTTAATTAGTTTATCGGGGGTAGTTGTGAAAAACTAATAATGGGAACCTTTATTATTTACTTCGGCCAATATTCGTACCAAGTTTCAAGAATATTGCTCCTAGGAATAAGATTATTTCATACAAACTTTAGCACCCCCTAAATTAAGTTTTGAAGGTATTTGTGAAAAACGAATAGTGAGGTTCTTTATTATTTACTTTGTTAGGATATATAATATTAGGCGACAGAAATGGGAACTAACGAAATGACGGGCGACCAGTCCGGCTGCCGGGCGTCCAGCTAGGTCTGATAAATCCAGATTTAATAGGGGCGGGGGCGGGCCAGCGTACTTTTCCGCACTAGTTGCGAAATACACTTCACTGTGTGCCAAAAAGCAGTGGGGTAGGAGCTTGTTTTCGAGTGAGTGTGTTGAATAAAAATAACACACTTTTATTTATAACCCTGTCCAGATCCTGGTGATTGGCTACGATTGCATGCAGAAGCGAGACATACTGCACGCCTTACTACACGCGCTGGGCTTCCGGGACGAAGTGACCCACCCGCAGCGAGACTTATACATCAGGATTGTGTGGCCAAATATACAAATGAGTGAGAAGTTTTATATCATATCATTTTATCAGATTATGTTACTGCTCCCGAAAGGGAAAACTTCACGAGGAAATTATATCCCGTTCATAGAGTAGCCCGCACCATGAAATGGCAATATAAAAAGGTCATCCTTAAAAAACAAAAAAACACCGACAATTATCTTAGGTTCCGGCTGTTATTTGTAAATCTTTGGCAGTCGTTACGGATCGTCAGAAGCTAGAAATCTGACCTCAGTCTTACCAAGGATTACCATGTTACTCAGTTAATGGGTTGTGGAGGTCTGGTAGGCAGCCGCTCCTCGTAAAATACAGCTGAATCCGGTTTGACTGGAAGCCGACCCCAATATAATTGGAACAGGCTAGGCAGATGATGAGGTAATTTAAAATTGGAAAATTGGACATTATTTATTGCATGGAACTGTAACTTTTTAGCAAAAAATACAAGGCTTCTTTGTTTAATAACCGAGACCGCAGATTGTATTTAAATTTATTCAAACTGTTCGGCAGAGTACCGGTCCCTGTTCTATGTGCATAAGGGTGAGACGCCGAAAAAAATGGTCGAATTCGACTCCATGAGTGTCATGCACTTCCACGACCGCGCGTTTACCATCAACGGAGGGGCTACTATACTACCTCAGGTACCTATGTGAGCGGCCTTCGTTCAATAATTATCTCCCGACCGAATTTCGATCACTGTGGCCAATCTGAACGGAGATTGGCCTTGCACGCAGGAGATATGATAGTGCACAAGTGTGTGCACAAAGGCATGTGCATTCTCGGGGTCTGTACTCTCATAATCCGATGGGACGGCAATCTGACACGGCCGGAGAGAGATCAGGGGCCCTACTAACGATCAAGATTCCGCTCCTAGAGAGAGACGGACCTATACATAGCGTATAGCACTATCCCGTTTACATCATCGGAATTAGATCGCATTAGCACGTCATAGTAGGGCTACAGGCGCAG
Organism: Mamestra configurata; assembly: GCA_002192655.3. NCBI lineage: Eukaryota > Metazoa > Arthropoda > Insecta > Lepidoptera > Noctuidae > Mamestra > Mamestra configurata. The sequence goes on from NDFZ01005054.1 coordinate 251,967, forward strand.
GACCAGTTTTACGTCCTTTCCGAGGCATGGGTGGAGGCACGTGACACTTCATTTCGTACAATAGGGAATCATTCATCTTCCTGCCCTCATCCCATATTACTTGTTGTAACGCTTTTTTTCCTACACCTTGTCCTATAGAATTGGGATGTGAAAATTATTGAGTGTGGGGACATTCAAGTATTACGTAACGCAATTTGGGGAGAGGAAAATTTGATAACATGAGAGTAGTAGACAAAAATTGTCGCTTGGATGATACGTAACGTTTAGGGAGGGGGAGGGGGTACAGATATACGTTACGGCGCGTTACATGGGTGGGACGGAGGGTCAAGAATCTTCAAAAATTGCGTTACGTATTACTGGAACGCTCCCTGTACAGAATTACAGAAATTAATTTCAGTATAGGTACATCACTTTTTCCAATACGACGGAATACTCAAAATTATAAGAAAATATAAAAATCAAAAAACGCGTAGAGGTGAATGTAACAAAGCCACGAGATTCGTTTATGAATAAATAAAAATACTCCTAAAGACATGATTAGTACCTGGATAACCGATGATTCTAAAAATTAAACCTAGCTAGATCGATTTATGCAGATATCCTATTTTGAAAAAGCACTCCTCATATAAGTTATCTATTAGCTTTTTAAATAAAAATGCGATTTCTGCAGAATGGTATTCTTAAAACACCGCGTGCCCTGTGCCTGTGGCAGGTAGGTAGGTAGGTCGCCTCTCAATTTGTTCGAAAGAGTCACCGCGGCCCTGGAACGCAAATGGCTTTAGAAGGAACACGGATGGGTTTTAGTCAGTAAGAGTCTGACACGCCCTCCACCCAGAGCAGAATGATTTGATGATTTCCCATCCTTAAATAAAATTTTTTTCATGCTGTTCGGGGTTGCTAAGAATATGATATCAAATCATTCTGAATACACCTGTGTATTTGTTTTCGATGTAGGCACTCAAGTGAGCTAACGTTGCAGATTCCAGGCCTGCTGATAGCCCCGTCAGACACACTCTCCCAGCTGGATGTGATGAAGCTCCGCTTAGCATTCGGCCACGAGTGCAACAAGCGCAAAGTAGCCAACCTTCTGCGAACCTGCCAGCTTGTTCTTAAGGGCGATGACGCAGACTATTCTAATTAAACTATAATGCGCTTTGAAAGTTTAGACTTTTAACATTACGCTCTAGATGCCTGAATGATGCTCCATGGACTTGGACATACGTCAACACATCAATCTACCACAATCTGTCAAATTTCTTTAATAGATTTTCAACTTTATCGCTAGAGTTAGGTTCAAGGTTAATTGGGAAAATTTGACAGTTTCGGGTAGCCTAATGTGCTAGCGTCTGTACATAAGAATTTAATTGCTCTGAATTAATTAGTAAAATATGCTGTATTGTACCTAGAACAGTAATGAGACTAGAGGTGTGCTCTTATCCACTGTTTGCTACAACTCTTTTTCGTACAAATGCAGGAAGGAGAGCGCCGCTCCAGTGATTGATTCAAGCTTACAATTAATAATTTTGACGATATCGATGTATTTGGTCTATCTAAAAATAAATTTAAAAAACAAATCATTAAGTGGCTTGCTCAAAATTATTTAAGTATATATTACATTAAATATTACATTTTAAGATAACGAAACAATTGTATTGTTGTTATATATTGATTTTATTTATTTCTACTGGAACTGTATTTAATACAAGCTAGTAAAATGTGGAAACGTAGGTAGTGGATTGTACATTTACTTATAGCATAACTATGTATCTAGATATAACACACAATGTACGATTGTTTGTTTTCCCAAATAAAATAATAATGAAGACGTTAATCAAAATTATTATTTATGTCATCTTGATAAATATTGCGATCAATACATTTCACTATGGCAGCACTGTCGTCTGTTAACATCACCATTTGATGTTGAGTCACCATTGGCAGATCATTTATGTAGATTAAGAAAGAAGTGGTCCAAGGACGCTACCTTGTGGGACACCAAACTTTATCAATCTAGAATGAGAAAAAAATATTTTCAAATTTTGTTTTTTGCCATACTCTTGCAATCTGTTCATTCTGTTGGAGAGTTAGGATTCGAGTAGTTTTAAAATATTGCCTCTGATGCCGTAGTTACGCAGTTTGCCTAATAAGACATCGTGCTTTACGTAATCGAAAGCTTTGGTCATATCTGTGTAAATAGCACAAATAGAAGCTTTTTGGTCTACTGCTAACATAGTGCTACGTGAAAAAACACAAAAATATATGTATTCTTTCTAAAGCTATTTTGTTCCTTGCGTTATAAGTTAATTTTTTTTGAGAGCAATATAGAGACTTTAAAATATTTAAATTTTCGAAAATTTTGGAAAATACAGAAAATTCTTCAAATCAGTTTTTTATCTTTTTTATGAAGTGGTTTAATAATAACTTTCTTCAAAGCAACAATGCCAAGGTTCATAATATGTGACACGCGTGCTATAAGTTCATTTATAAATTTCATCCCCTTGTTGACACACCGTCAAATTCTACAGTACTTGTACTACTGTGATTCTTGCCGTGAAAGTACGAGCACTGCGTGCACACTCTACAGGGTGATTAGTAATTAAGTGCGTTTTTTGTGTGAGTGGCCTCACACCGTTCAACCTAGGAGGCTGTCGACTGCCAAACCGGACTTGCCTGTGGCGGCCTTAATATAATTATTAAAGCCTCTACCTCTCTACTTACAAACCGAGCGACTTCACGCTAAGGGTGTGGGGTACGAGCCTCGGCCCCACAGGCGTCGCTGGGGTGTCGCTGGGGGGAGGACAGCTAGGGACGGGCTGGATCAAACTAGATTTAACCTTTTCAACGCCATTGTCACATATACATGACAAGCAAGCGCGTGTCCTGTTGGTACGACGACGGGGACACGCCGATGCGTTAATAATCTGGCGTTCAACAGGTTAAGTGCGTTCTTTGAAATGGACTATTCAACGACACCTCACTTGACATCCGATTATCCGAGCACTGATCATGAGTCATGACACTTTTGTTCAGTTTTTGATTTTATCGCGAACAGACGGACAGACAGACGCGGCGCGGCGGGGGACTTTGTTTTATAATATGTAGTGATGTAGTGATTACCTACCGAAAGTCGAGGTTAAAGTAAGAAATTAATCACTTTTATCAGTGGTTAACTGATTATTAATAACTAGCACTTTGCTCGCGACTTCGTCCGCGCGGACTTAGTAGGTACCTCCACAAGCTTAAAGGTTAGTTTTAGGAAATTAAGCACAACGATTTCCATTAACTGCCCAGCCATTTCTGCTGTGGTTCTGTGGTGTCAGGATCAGCGCAGCTATTCACCCCGTTTGGCGTAAACGGTCAGAAGTTGATTATGCAAAAAATACTATTTCTGTTTCAATTATCCAATTTTTAGTTTGTTCATACCAATTTCCACGTAAATTGTAATCAAGTACCTAAGCAATAATGTCCTCCCCTAAAATCTTCATCACTCCTTTTCGCCCCTTTTGGGGTTTATTTTAAATCGGCGAAATATAGTTCGTTAAAATAATTCCGCTGCCACGTAGTGCGTTATGTCGAATAGGTAATAGGTAACTTAGAAACAATATTTTGAAGTGTAGTGTCGCGTCGCTCCGCTGCAGCACAGTTCCGCCTATTGTGGTCTTACCTTTATTGTAAAAAGGATTAATGATTGTCTATTTGATTAGTACCCACCTTTGAACGTAAATAAATAAGTAATTTGAATCAATCAAGCGTTCGTTTAAAAATCGTTTTTAATGATGACACCTAAATAGCAGTACTGTAATAGTGCACACGTTTTTGAAAAAGTGTTTTGCATGTGTATGTCAGTGTACTTGCTTTGCGGGTCATAGATATCCGATAACCTTGGGGTAAGCTGTTCTAAATAACTTTACAACAACGTAGGTAATAACTGGTAAAATTATAATTGTACTTACAATTTATGAAAACGTACTGTGATTTTTAAAATATGGGATTTAGAGTCTATTTTAATAAAACATTCTGTCTATTAATAAATAATTTTAAGTTTAAAAAAATGTTGTGTTGTTGTTGTGTTGAGGAGGTCACTGGTTTATCTTTGAAGTTCACCGTACAGTGCAAATGCAATATAGCTAATAGCTATAACTAAAGCCAATGCAAAAAAAATCATCAAGATCGGTTAATAAACAATAAAGTTATGCCCGAATAGATAACCCCAAAAACATGGTAATTCAGGTTGACTTGTTTGCATCTGCGTACCCCTTCACAGCGTACTGGCGTGATGTTATGTTATGAACTGGTGTAATCAATAAACAGTCATGCACTTTCAGCAATCCCAGGAGATTTGCTATCATTTATTGAAGAGTTCCGTTACCTACCGCCGAAATCCTTCATCAGATCATCACCAAATTGAAATGAGTTTGGGACAAAATACCATTATCAGGCACAATTATCTGATTTGCTTTGGAAAGTATATGAAAAACATTGTATGTGCCCTAGGATCCCATCATCATATTCTGACTTGGTGCCAATGGGACCACCTCAGGAGTATAGGCTTTTGAATAAGAAGAGAATCATCAAAATCAGTTCATAATTGACGGAATGATCGCAGAACTAACATTAAAAAAAAACAGACGAATTAAGAACCTCCTCCTTTTAGAAGTTGGTTAAAAAGAAATTTCCTAAAAAAAATAAAATAATTGAATACAAATCTTATGACGTTGCATACTTAACTCATAGAAATATTAATCATGAATCAATCATGTGTTTAAATGAGCGTGTTCTTTAGCAAAAATTTAAGATTAGTATTTATACGAATACGGTGTTATACTTATTTTTTTTCGTATAAGTACTTCTCCACCTAATTAACCATACTTATTCCCTCATTATGATAAAATAGGTATCCTTGTACCTTTAGGAAATGAACGCTTTTGGAAATATCTGATTGACGCACCATAAATCTTGGTCACCCCTTCTAACTTGCATTATAATAGGTTATAAGTTCTGTAGGTCAAACTTTTCAAACATTAGGGCTTTATTCATACTATCTACATTTTCTTCGAAATCGTATGAGTGGTTAGCAAAAAGAATGGAACCTCTACTAAGCTCCGTTTAAGAGAACTGCGTGACCGCGTTGCTCTCCATGTTTCGACCGCGCGGCCATTGTTTAACAATGGCCGCCTTTACAACTTTCTGAATATTGAATCTACGAATTTTCGACTTTCATTGTTAGCGTTTTACAAATTCCTTCGTAATGTTGACGTAGCTTTTGTTCTACGACACTGCCGAGCAGTCGAAACAGACACTTTTAAACTGCGCCGGATCTTTTTCCAACAAAAACATTTAAAGTTCAATGGCCAACTCAATCACTGATCTTTATTCTCCCATTGAACTTGTTTATCTACGTTCTTGTTGAGTCTTTAATTTTATATCAATACAAATAAATTCAGATGGCTTTGTTTTGTTTTATTTCATTCTAAATTGTTAATTACACCTGCCTACTTTATTTATTTTAAACTAGATTTGGCCCGCGACTTCGTCCGCGTGGAATAGTTACTTGGGGCAGACATTTTTATTTTAAGATTATGAAGTTTAGTAAAGTTTCAGTCAATGCTACTGAACAGAGAAAGAAAAGATAGATATACATAGATAGTTTAACAATAATGTTCGACGTGATTCTCTAAATTGGCATAACTTTATTATTTATGAACCGCTTGATATGAAACAAACACTAAATGTTAAGTGAAGCTTACCACAATGTATTAGTGAAAATCACATCTAAATCGGATAAGCCGTTTCTGAGATTAGCGTGCACAAACGCACAGACAAACAGACAAACAGACAAAAATTCTAAAAATCATTGTTTTGGGTGCTATTTGCGTTGATAAAGGTCCCAATAATATTTTTTCTCATATATCTTCCATGTACAGACAGCGATCCGTTACATTTTTTTATATGTATAGACAAACTAATATATGATTGTAATTTTATTGGCTGAATAAATGTATTAATTTAATTTATTAGCTACGAGATTCTGCCAGCGGGTTCGCCCGCGTGAAAGGCGGAATTCAGAAAACCCGTTCCAATAAAAAAAAATATATATATAATAGCCTATAGATGTCCTTCTCCAAGGTGTAATCTATCTTTGTACCAAATTTTATCAAAATCCGTTCAGCCGTTAAGACGTTTCGAAGTCAGAGGGAAACAGTTCCTCTTCTTCGTCCTCGACTTTCTTTTCTTCTTCTTCGTCCTCGGCTTTCTTTTCTTCTCCATCCTCGTCTTTCTTTTCTTCTTCTTCGTCCTCGTCTTTCTTTTCTTTTTCTTCGCCGTTGTCTTTCTTTTGTTTTTCTAGAGCTTTCCTTTCTAAGCAGGCTTGGTTGTAAATGCTCTGTATCTTCTCGACGTCTATTGCACTCAATCCTTGCCAATGGCCCATTGCCCAGCCATCGTTCTGTAACAAAAACATGCAAGCGTAAGTGGTTCTATTTGACCAGAGATTCTCAAACTTATTTCGTCTACCGCCTACCATAGAAATCAATATTTTTTCAGGGCCGCTTTTTTTTTTACTTTATAGCATCTTAAAAATCACAATGACATTCATTAATATAAATACAGTGTGCTATATTAGTCTGGTCTGGAGTTTGAACTGACATTCCAAACGAGACTTTTACCAGTGAGAGTACCTATCTGTTATTGAAATTGAATTCCAACATAATCAATTTTTATTTCAAACCTAATCTAATGTGAAGGATGAATCTGATGCTATTTATCAAGTTTGTTATCAGGTTCGAATTTACTCAAAAACAGCCGCAAGTCGCCGCGTTCGGTAACATGCAAACGATTTATCTTTTTAGTAAGCAGCGTTGTCACAGCACGTTCATACAAATATGACGATAGCAATGCTTTCAAATATCGTTGAATCGACCACATTCCGGGGTACAGTTGCGGGATTGACTTTTGTAGCTAAAATTCTTGGTGTTTTGAATTTGATTTAAAAAAAAAATATCGTTCGTTGTTCTTCTAAAAGTTCTTCTTCCAGGTCGGATGATTTTGCTGTATTGACATTTGAAAAAGGATACCCTGTTTGATATTTTCAATTTAAAAATGTCCTGGAATCGTTCTATGAAATCACTGAGGAGGTTTTCCAAATGTTGGCGGAAGGCAAACAAGTCGGTGCAGGATACTGATAAATTAGGCAAAATTGTGGAACTCACGTTTGCCGATATTCTTTTTGTGAAAGAGCAGTTTGGCTACGAAAGCAGCAACGACATTTTTTGTTTTAATTAAGTTCAAGTCACCACTTTGAAGTTGTAGATTTATGTGATTAAACAACTTATACAGGTCTGTCAATTAAGCGATATCATTCTTTGATGTGATGAGGTTGACGCTCAATTCTGTGTCTTTTTTTTTCCGTGTTTTGTTGCTCCTTGATAGCTAACGCACTTCGGTGTGAAACAGGAATCGGTTAAAAAAGTAATCGGGTAATGAAGTAATCTTTCACTTAAAGAGCTGCTTCGGATTTTATTAACTGCTTTGATGACATGTTGCAGTGATAGAAACAGTCGTTTACTTAAATTTATAACAACCAAATGTTGTCGATGAATGATGCAAGGTACAGCGAGCACATTTGGAATTTTCTTTTTTAAGCATACTATGTGAAGCCTTTATGACACCCTGTCATAGCCGGAGCGCCATCCGTAGCCACTGATACAATATTCATCAAGGGATTTTTTTTCTCATCACAAAACTTTTCCAGTGTATTAAATATTGTTTTTTTAACTGTCTCTAATCTTGACATATTTTCTCATCTGTAATAAACCTCACGTAAGACAGCAACAATACTTTATTAGTTAGTAAAGTGGACTCATCTAAATGAAGAGAATTGACTAGTGTCTCTTCTCCGATGGTGTGTGGTTTGCTCGTTTGAGCAATTAACAAAGAGTTATTGTACGAAGCTCGAAGTCCTTCATCATCAGGCTTAGCAGCCGCCGGAATAAAATTTGATACACTTGGCTGAGCATTGTGCTTCTCCAGATCTTGAAAATAGGCTACATCTACGTAATTCTGTCAACGCCGGCTGTCGCTGAAAATTAGCGGTGTGGCTCTGTCTCGCACACGAGTCCTAGCAATAATTTTGCGCGAATGTGACGCATATCTTCTTTTGTCTTTTTATTTTTTCGAATGCGTCATGTTTGGCGCAAATATTTTTTTTTTCTTTCTTTCTTCTTTTTTGTCTTCCTTATCTGGATATAATGCTTCATTCGAAAATGTTTTTAGACAAAGGAGGTACAAAGGCGAAAATGTGGTATTTCCAATAAAGCCGTATAAATAGTCGTCTCTTGTTTTTTGCTTCCGACATATTGTTTTCACAAATACGTAAATAAAGTGTTGAGCTTAAGTACTTGCTTAACGATTGCGCGCGAAACCGCTAATGAAAATAAAGGAAATATTACGTGCTTTTATACAACGTGTTACAGAATAAACGCAAAACCTGAAAAGGGTTAATTGTACTCATCATAAGAACAACTTTTACCATGGGACCAACACTGAAATATCGAAAGAAAATCGACTGCTCCATTCATTTCTGTGTGCATAACTCGACAAAAGTTTGTTCGTCCTGGGCATGGTCGGAGAAAAAAATCGTACGGAGCAAGTAAGGACAAATATCGATGAACCAGCCGATTGAAACCGGATTGCACAAAACGCGTTATTTTACTAAAACTTGATTGGTCCCGTGCTATCCTACGAAAACTATGTTAAGAATATTTAGTTTTTATAAGTAGGTACAATCATCTTTTAACATACAAAGGGGTGTTAAACAGGGTGACCCGCTCTCTCCCAAATTGTTTACGAGCACTCTTGATGTGAAATTTTAGACGCTGGCAGCCTCATGAGCAGCATTGATATCGGCAATAAGAGGCTAACGAACCTCCGATTTCAGCCGATATTGTCCTTTTTGCCCCAACAGCTCTAGAACTTCAGACCGCTCCGAGATCTGAGCACGTCTAGCCTCAAGGTGGAACTCGCGATGAAACGGTCTAAAACTATGACAAATAGCAGTAAACGTAGAGACGAGGTACATGAGCAGGAAATGAAATTACATTATGTCGATGAGTATTTCTACTTGGGCGAGTTAGTTTCTTTCGAAAACAGGCAGGAAAGAGAAATCGATCGCCGCATCGATAACGCCTGGAATAGCTACTTCTCCTTGAAGATGCTAATAAAGGGTAATCATCCCGATCTCCCTCAAGCGCAAACTCATCGATATGTGTATCTTGCCCATCCTAACCTAAGGTGCTCATGAAGCGGCATCAATGCCGCCAGATGAAAAACTAAGAAGCGAAATTTGTACGGCAACAAAAAGAACCGCAGCGCCATCTACGACGAACTAACAACGAAATCCTGCATCGCGCAAGCAAAGTTCTCCGTGAACACAATAACCGTCTGGTTCGGAGGATCCTCCCATTTTTCAGTGGAGGTATGCGGGACTTCACTCTCTGTACCGCAAACCCTCTATACTCAGACCTGGTCGCTCACCGAGTCGCAAAAGTTCCGCCTTGGGGTATGCCAAAGAGCAATAGAGCGCAGTATTCTGGGTTTGAAATGAATAGCCAGAGTACGGAACACCACGCTGCGCTCCAAAACAGGAATCATTGACGTGAGCAAAATGGCTGCCAGGCTCAAATGGGATTGGGCTGGTCACGTTAGCCGAATGCTTGATGACCGCTGGGCAAAAATCTTGGCGCAGTGGGTGCCAGGGGATGGACGGCAACGCCGAGGCCGGCCCAGCAAGCGGTGGCGGGATGACCTGAACGCGCAGCGCGAGGGCTGGTTCGAAGCGGAGCAGGAGAAGAGTGTCTGGAAGGACATGGGGGAGTCCTTTGCCAGTGGGACACTATAGGCTATTAAAAAAATTACAATGAAACAGGTCAGGACAGAAATATGAACTAAATAAACGAGTTTTAAGTGTCACCGGAAAATTGCACACTCCGTAACATTGTAATAAATCTTAAGTAGATTTTAATTTCTCGATATATTATGTAAAAATTGTATTGTGAAGGAATAACAAAACTCACTCCTCTATGTAAGAATTGAGGGCCCAACTTTACAGTCCATAACTCGCTTATTTGACTTTCACAAAGTCTGATTCCAACTTTCACAATTCTTTGGGAATGTTCACTAAATCCTAAGCACATTTTCAAAGAGTTTTAACAAAGTGGTCCTCACTCCACACGCAAATTGTAAATTATCAAAGGTGGTGATGAAGTAGTATACTCTTACCCATATAGGGTAAATCATATTAGTTTTTCCGTTCTTGATCTGCAGCCAAGGATAGTGCATCACGCTATGGTAGTCGTACGGGTAGCCGACGGACGCTTCCGGTGCCAGCTTAGTTTTCATTTCTTGACGTACGTCTGGTAAATAATAAAAACTTAGTAATTAGTACAAGTCAATGATTTTTAATCGACTTCAAAAAAAGGAGCAGGTTCTCAATTCGGTTGTATTTTTTATTATTTTTTTTTTGTTTGTTAACATAAAAATTAAACGAACGAAATTCAAATCGGTTCATAAACGCGACATCTCCGTCATTGAACCGATTTCAAAAATTCTTTTTTCATGTGTAGGTAAGGATATTATACGTTCCGATTGGTCCCATATAAATTTCATCAAAATCGGTCCAATAGTTTGGTTTTTAAATCAAAATAGCTGTAGGTAAATGAAAATATATCATCCAAGTAAGTTAAACGAAATTGCGTGTTTTGCTTTCCTGTGACTTTCCAGTGGTGTTGTTAGGGTATGGGGTAGTGGTTTGGGGTACCACTAAAATGCGATAAATAAGTCCATAAATAAGGAAGTCCATGTATTTTTTTGTCAAAAAGCTTATTTGAACAATCAGCTAACTTTAGAGTGAGACGGCATCAAAGCGGAGCAGGTGGCATCGTTAGAACCGAACAAACATTCGTTGTCAAGTCACATCTGACCCGCCCTGGGTCCGCGTGGTGGGTTATGGTCCACCAAACCTCTTACAAGTGGAAGCTTGTTCCCAGCAATTTGATTGGTCTCTGTTTGATTTCTAGGTCTTTCCAGGCCAGTAGCCAGGAAAGTACCTACGCAAAGCCGTTGTTCCTGCGCCTGATCTCTCCCCGGTCGTATTGGATTACCATCCCATCGAACTATCAGAGTTAAGGAACAAACTGTACCTGTGTTTGCACATACACTGATGCTATCATTTCTCCTGTGTACTTAGCTGATCCTCGTTGAGATGGGCCACCGTAACCGAAATTCGTTCGGAAGTATTTAACATAATTATGTAGATGGAGTAGTTACCTTCTTCAAGTTCGTCCCACTGGATGTGCAGGTAAGAGTCCCTGTCGTGCATGTTGTGCTGGTGGTCCAGCCCCAGCACGTGCCCGAACAGGTGCAGCAGATCGTTCACAGTGTTGAAGCAATCGGTGTTGATGAATATCGTCTGGAAGAGCGAGAGACAGAATCTGTGTGAACAACTGAGGCTCTAGATATTATTATTATACTCTTTGCAAACTGCCATTCTATCAGCGAATGCGTTTGTCGAATACCAAAATATCACGTGACATTTCGACAGCGGTTGTCAATCCCATACATTTTTATCGTTTTGGCGGTTTTGGCAATCGCCTTCGCCAAGCTACCGCTGTCAGAATGTCACTAGGTAATGGCGCTCACCCACTGCTGTTTAAAATGTTTGCAAACATTTTCTAACACTAAATACATTTAGCGTAATGTAATGTAAATGTAAGTAAGTAAATGATAATGATCAGAAATATTTGTTTGTAAAATGTTTACTAATGTTAGTAAACATTATTAACAGCAGTAGGGGAGCACCCTGATACGAATCTTTCTCTACTTATGTATGTTTTTCTATACAGTGTACAAATAAACATTTTGTGTATTATTATTCCTTGTCTACACTTCTACAGCCTCTGGATCACGGTCCATCGCCGTCGGCTAACTTTCGCTATACCCACATTATCTCGCTTAAGTTTTGCCTACATTTTATTGTCGTTTCGAAACCGGGGTACAAAGACTCCTATGCCAAAATACAAGACATGGTCTATCTGTGTTCCCAACATCCAAATCAGTTGAGCCATGATTTCACATATATGTCACCGAATAATTGAAAACTCCTTAAGATTATAAAATATCTTAAGCGATCGTAAACTCTCGATACAACTGAACATTTGGAGTACTTTTTTACGCATCTAAATTTGATAGTCCCTCGAAGTCATTCCGATAAATTGTGAACCTACATAAACTGACGACATGTTTGCGACCAATAAGTGTACGGTTCTAAAATTTATCGGATTTTCTTGCCTAGCGAAGTAGCGGTACATGGGGCACAGGGAGCTTACGGCTCCCCGACACGGCTAGGTTTGGTTCTAGAGAGAGCGAGCTAAGCGAGCGAACTAACTCCCGTCATGCCATTCATGTAATGTTTTTTTAAACTCTGCAGCAGACAGAAATAGGAGTCCCGCGCGGCAGGGTTCAGTCATCGAGAATGTTGAAATTATATACTTACTTGCTATTCTACAATTTCCCGAAATGACTTCGAGTGATTATAGACATATTGTTGTGCACACTATGAGGCTCAAGCCCCCCCCCCCCAAGACCGAAATATCTTTGGTGGTCTACATCCTAACGAAGTCTTTGAGGTTTATACGAAAAGTTATCCAAGAAGGCTTGTTATGAGTATAGCAAATTTTTAATGCGCTTTTATATTTTACTACTTTGCTAAAACCTACCCTCAGCGGGGTTGCCCCAAACGACGATTCTGGATACGACACTGTATATGATTGATTGGTGATGATATTAATATGCAAACCCAGCATGGTTGGTCATCATCATGCCTTTATAACAGACCAGCTTTTGCCCGCGTCGTTCGCACTTATTAATGACATAATAGTAGATTATGCACCGAGGGTATAAAGCAGTATACCATGCCACGGGCGTCATTTTGAATCCCGAACGTAATGAAGGATTCGAGGGTTATCTCGCGAGTGCAACGAGGGAGTTTAGAGTTTAACTCACGAGCGAACCGACGGAATTTATACAAGAATCCTGAATGCAGCGAGGGATTCAAGCTAGCCTAATGCAAAGACACATTTATCTCTGAGGAGCATACTCTACTTATCACAGCTTTTTTTTAAGGATAGGAAAAAATTAAATGACTTCTTCCGCTCTGGAGTCTGGGTGGAGCGCAAGGGCGTGTCAGACTCTTACTGACTAAAACCCATCCGTGTTCCTTCTAAAGCCATCCAGTATGTTGTTGATTTTCTTTGTTCTTATTAAGCATGAATTAGAAATAATTAGTCAGCAAGGTAGAGAGACAGGTAGAAGTAAGCCTCACATCGGCACGGAACACTTCGAGAGTCGCTGCGCGGCAGTCAATTCATGTGACAATGGGGGTGAGGTACTGCGCAGTGAACAGTGAAAGTGAACCTCACAGACGTCTAGTTTGAATCGACAAGTACCAGTTGAGTTGCGGGCTGACTGCCTGTGGAGAGTGCACTCAACATGCATATAGGGAATGTGCACGTCGTAGAATATGTCAAATTGCCAACTAGTGTTAAAAATTTGAAGCTTTTACGTTACAAATACTTGAAGTAGACGCATCTGTACTGCCACTTATAGTTCCTGCACGCTCCCTAACGCAGTAATCTACTGCCATTTTACTGTTGACCACGCAGAAGTTGTGAGGTTTGAGCGGAGTGAGTCGCTGTATAACTTACAGGATTGCTCCCATCTTGTGGTTTCCCGGTAGTTGGACAGGGGCAGCCTGGTTGTTCAGATCGCGTCAGCACAAGGATGCTACCAGCGTGTCTCCTCGAAGGCGTAGGTGGCACTGCTCTCTTTCTCCGGGGAGCAGTTCGCTTTCCTGTTGGAAGAAGACGATTCAGGTTCCATAGAAAACTAACCAATTTTTTTAGTATATTTATTTTTTATGTTCTTCATAACTCATATTCTTGTGTTTATTTTCAATTACTAGTATGCCTGGATGTGAATATACTGCCATTCGAAAGTATTTGTGATGAACTCCTAAGAAACTTGTCTCAATAAAAAACATGTTTTCCACCTGACAGAGCGATGGTATATTCTATTACTACTCTTCGTACTCTACCATTCAGTGGCGGATTATCATTAAGGCAAACTAGGCCCATGGCTAGAGGCGCGAGAACACAGGGGGGAAAGTTGAAAACGAATATTTGATTAGTCCTACCCTACATGGTCCGATCCCAAAATCCAATCAATTTTTTTATCTTTTTGTTTTTCTTAAGCGTAAGTAAGTTTAATTACGATTAATTAAGCTTAATTAATCTTAATTGCTTAAGCTTAATTGCTTAAGACTGCCTCGCTTGCCTAGAAGTAACCTGTTTAATCTTAATTTGACCTTAAAAAACAGACTCGGGCAGGGAATTCCACTCCTTAGCTGTACACACAATGAAAGCATTTCCAAAACGATTTGTACATGTAGGTGAAATGTCCACCATGGTGGCACATCGCCGGCGGTAGGCGAAACTTAATTGTGCAATTCTGATGCACACTCCCCGAAGTGTCACCGATATAAAGCCGACAGCCTTGAACATCGACTCGGCATCGATGTGCAAGCTGTGACTGGTGAGTCAAGCTTTGGAGCTTTGATTCACCAGCACATTATTACCGATGAGCTTCTTGGCTCGTTTCCCAATTGACTCAAGCGCATCCAGTTGGTATTTGGCATATCCATCCCAGATATGAGAGCAGTACTCTTTGAGCAGTGTTGTTCCAGCGTGAAGTACCGTCTCACCTTCCTCTCAACGCCTGATATCTCCCCGGCCAAACTGTCACATCGGACTATAAGTGTAAACGAACAGAGAGTGCACCTGTGCTTGCGCACGCTCCTCCTCATCATATTGTATTGAGGAGGAGTATGCGCAAGCATTTGGGGAACCTACGTTGAGGTTGACTACAGTGGGCAAATTATGAAAGAGCCAAACAAAAAACTTTTTAACAAAAAAATTAAACCGCCGAAAGAATTCAGAAGCAAAAAATAATACTTAACCCATTTTTATTTAACCTTAATTAAATTCTTAAACTAATGTAAGGATACCTAAGTAATTTTGAGTCGGTTAAAAAAAGGTCATACGCGGAAATGTAATTTATTCCCTTCATTTTTCACTTTAGGGCTAAATTGATTGAGCCGTTTCTTTTATTCAAAAGCCGGTTAAAAAGATTTATAATACCAAATGTTCATTATATTTGGTACTTCAAAAAAAAGGAGGAGGTTTTTAATTCGTCGGAACCTTTTTTTTATGTATGTATGTTCCCGGATTACTCGAAGATGGCTGGACCGATTTGGATTTTTTTTTGTTTGAAAGGGTATACTTTCCAGGTGGTCCCATGATCATCAAGTCAGGATCTGATGATGGGATCCAGGAGAAATAGAGAGAACTCTTCAAATTTGTAGGCGCACTTGATGCGATTTGGTTTTTGGAAGAGTACTTTGTCGAAGTGGTCCCATTTCAATTTGGTGAAGATCTGATGAAGAACTTCGGAGATAGGCAACGGGACTCCTAACCTAAATGATAGCAAATGGACTGGGATTGCTGAAATCTCATGTCTGCCTATTGTTTACACCAGTTCATAACATAACATCACGCCGGTGCGCTGTGAAGGGGTAAGCACGTGTGAACCACTAAAAAGTGAAAAAAAAACTTATTACAAAAAAATACAACCGACTTCCAAATAAAAAACATTTTTTTTTATTTTTTCGTTCGAAATGTATCGGAAAAGTTTTTTCATTTCACAAAAAATTCTGTCTCTTCATACAACCGAGCGTTAAGGCGTAATATAAAATCAAATAAAATGGTTACTTTCTTTTGATCGCGTGCGAATCTCAACGCTACGTTACATCAGATTGCACTTCGTTTCATAACTGTGTATTTCAGTCTTGCTACGTTTCCAACGCTTTCTGGGCTAGACGGTTAATCATTGTAATGATTTGTGATTATATAAACAACCATCTTCGTCCGCGAATTAAGCGGATTTAGTAGGTACTCCTTGAAATTCACCACCCCCTCTACTCCCTGAAAGGGTAGTTTTGGAAAATTAAGCATAATGATTTTTAGGGTTCCTTAGTCAACAAGGAACCCTTATAGTTTCGCCATGTCGGTCTGTCTGTCTGTCCGTCCGCGGTTTAGCTCAGAGACGCTTAGCGCTAGAAAGTTGAAAGTTGGTACGGGTATACATATTAATCACGGCGACAAAGTGGTAAAATAAAATCTTGAAATTTTTTTTTTTTTGGGTTTTTTAGGGGCCCTCCTATATGTAGTGGCGATGATTTTTTTTATCGTCTACCCCATGATGTCGTTGGATAGGTCGTTAAAAATATCGAGGGTTTACTAAAACCATTTTTCCATCCAAGGATCCGTTTCCGAAATATTAAGCTTTAAAGTGCTAATTTTTGTTACAGTCAAGTGTCCCCCCGCCTCTGCCAGCTAAACGGTTGTGACGTCCGGTTTCAATTCTTACACTTTAGTTTGTTTATACCAATAGCTACCTGACGATTGCTACCTATAATCTACCTTCGTGTCAAATTTTCAGTCAGTGAATGAACGAATAAGTGACTTTTATCTTTAATTAATATATAAAGAAGAAGGTAGATTGAAGAAACATAGATATATTTAAGGGATGTGTAGGTAATGTTAGGTATAACTATTTTTCGCTTTGCTCGCACACTCTAGCTCCTGCCATCCCATTTGAACCTAACCTATTCGTGTCGGTGTGTCCTAAGTTCCCGAGCTGGCGGGGTTGCTCTTTGTTCAGCGGTAACATCAAAATATCAATTATACCATATGATAATTAGATCAAAAGAACGTTATACTAAATAAAATTGTACTAAACGAAAGTTACAGAAAGTGTTGTTATAACATAATATGTTGTTGTACAGGGCGAATTTTTAAAGTGTGGGTGGATGGCCAAATCCGAAACTATGAGGAATAGGTTTCGAAAAATTGGAAGGAGTTTCAAGCCCGATTTTGAAGAAAAATAAAACTAAAAAAAAATAAAAAAAATGTTTTGAAAACAGAATTAGCAAATTAAGTAGTGTTGTTAGATAAAGTAAACGTTATGTCATTTGAGCATTATAACTTTTGAGAATAGACTTAATGTTCTTATACTAAATGAGCGGCACCTAGATTTAAATTATAAAGCAAAATGAATATTGCAATTATTAAATAGGAAACTAAATGCTGAACTCAAGCACTTACTAGTGGCTATGGTTGTCTTTAATTTGCCGTTAATGTTGGTAATTTTTCCCTTGGCAACATTTGTATCTTTAATAATATGCTTGTCGTTGTTTCTCTTGACGAAATTGCCTTTAGCGCCATTGTTATCTTTCACCTTTACACCCTTTCTGACAGTTCTACCAGAATCTTCAATTTTGTTGTAGTTTATTTTAAACCTTAAACTGGGTTTTGCTTCCATGGAAGTCAAGGGTTCTGTAAATATGCCCCCATTTTCTTCATCGTTGACTTTGTCTTCAGAATTATTGGCCTTAGTTTCATCTTCTGAATTTGAATGATCTAATATGATTAAATTTTTTAATTCTAAACTTGTACCTCCTTCCGTGGAGGACACTGAAATTATGCCCCTATTGTCCTCATAACTGCCCTTAGTATTTTTGGCCTTACTATCATCTTCTGAATTTGAATGACCAAATATGATTAAATTTTTTAATTCTAAACTTGTGGAACCTCCTTCCGTGGAGGACACTGGAATTATGCTTCTGTTGTCCTCATCATTGCCCTTAGTATCACCTTCTAAATTTGAATGACTTAATTTGTCTTTATTTTCTAATTCTGAACTGAGATCTGCTTCCTTTGAGTTCGAGCCTGAAAATAAGCTCATATTGTCCTCATAACTGCCCTTAGTATTATTGGCCTCACTATGATCTTCTGAATTTGAATGACTTAAAATTACTAAATTATCTAGTTCTTCGGTGTCAAAGTGGTAGTTAAATGATGAGTCCTGATCATCCCCTCCTTTCATGGCCTCACTGTTGTAAAGATCCACGAACTGCACACACGTCTGATTACTTATGTGGTTCATTACTGCCTTTATGTTTTCTTTTTCTTCGAAAGCTGAAATGTTATTATTGTCAATTTATTAAATTTGAAGTAAGAAGATACAGTCAAATTAATTATACCATTTCGGTTTTCATATCACGCGTCTAGAAATTTTCATACATCAACAAAATATCACACTGACATTTGTCTGCACAGTTGCAGTTGCTTAGTTGCTCAGACAAAAGTCTGTATAGTGTGGACCGGCCATTACAGGCAGCGCGCACGGCGCTTTAGGTTGCGTTCATATACCTAACACAAACGTCTTCGAAACCGAAAATTTGTGCTCGTGAGAACGTGCTTTCATCGCTCGTTTTCTGAATGAACCAATGAGATAAGAAAAGCGCGACTTACAGGCGGCCATATGAGCATAGCCTTTTTTACAATTGGTAGGCACGCGTTTGGCTACTTTCTCACCTGATGGTACCTATTCCTTCCTAGAAGTAACCTATTTACTTTGACTCTTTTTACCTGCGTTTTAAATATTATTTCCTATTTTTATGCGTCAGCTATACTTACTATCTCTTCACCACCCTTGGTTGACTGGAGACTGTCTAAGGCAGTAAGTCCGCCTTTGTATATGGATGTTGCATGAGGTTTTAAATAAATAAAGTAAAATATCTTGGATTATCTTACTAAAGACCATGAGTGTATCGAATTTGTAAGTAATTACTCCGTAGGGCCACAGTCTGTCTTTGAAGTATTCGTTAATTTTTTGCGGGAGGATATTATGGGATGGCGGTACTGCAGCTCTGACCACGTCGGGGCAGGTCTTCACCAGGTAATCTCTATTGCGTTTGATACACTCGTTTGAGTATACTATGCTTATTTTTTCCAAGTCCATTTCGCTGAGGGCTTCGCGTTGACCGATCTTGATGCCTTGCTGGAAAGGCAAAGTTTGTGAATGTGTGAAAATAAATTCTCCTTATTTTTGTTCCTACATTCTGTGTTTCTCTGTGTACCAAATAAACATTTTTTTCTTCGTTTGATTATTATTTGTTCTTTAAACAAGCTTTTAATTTTTTTCTACTCTTCAAGCCCTATCGTTTGATACCCATATTAAGGGGGTGGAAAACAAAATGTAATCCGCCATCTTGGAGCGGCGGCCATATTGAAGTAATTATAATATTGAGTATTGCACATTGTATTGTCAGCGGAACTAAAGGTGTATGCAAATTTTCAGCTCAATCGGATCCCAACAAATAGTCGAAAAATGGTTTGCAAATTTTGACAGACAACTTACAAACATACGAACAGTGCAAGTTAAATAAAAGCTTATAAAAATAACTCGTCTCCGGTAGACAGAGTCAGAAAGTGTAACAACCAGTCGAAGACTTATCAAGACGTATCGCTTTACCCAGTTATTTGGTTCTGAAGGGCAGATAGGCACGCAGTCGCTTCATATTTTAATATTTTGAATACAAGTATTTAGCTACTACACTGGGCGACGGGTGCGTGCTGGCCGGACCCGTGGCATTGCCACGTCACATTTTTCGGACATGGTCCCCCGGTATCACTCCGACTCGTCGTTGGTGTCAGCAGGCCTGGCCGTTAGTGACACCCAGGCCTGCACGATCGAGGCTTCCAGGAGGAGCTCCCGATCCAGCTCCATCAGCGCCCACCGCGGACCTAGTGACTTATTCCTACACACTTAACTCTCTATCTCAAAAACAAATGAACCGATTTGAATGAAATTTGCACTGTTCCTTTAGTTATAAACCATATGTCGGATTGTAAGATTTTTACAATTCGAGATATGGTTTTTAGGTATGACATTCATACAAACATACATGTGTGCGCATGCATACACTTACCCCCGTGGACAATATTTTAGAACGATATATAGTCTTAATTAATTCGCTAAATACTTTTATTATACAAATCTTGAAGGTACTAATACATTTTTGTTTAAATGTGGCAGTGTTGATCATCATGCCGCGAACATATACACTTCTGGACACATCTATTGGCCCACCTTGTATTTTCAGTTTCGTTTGGTCCTAGCTAAAATTTTATATTAGGTCGAGCAAAAAGTTTTTATGCAGTTTTGAACCTGGCACATTCACAATTTCATTCAATAGTCTTTTTTTGAATTTCGAACACAGAATTTAAAGAAACAAAAGACAATTTGGAGCCTGTTTGTTGATATCAAACAATCGAATACTAAGAAAACTTGGTTTTATTGGTTTACTTGGATTTAATTCTTGAAAAAGTGATTGATATCTTTGGTTTTGCAACAAACATTACTTATTCTTAACATTAAGGTGAGGTTCTATCAATAATCTATGGATACTTCACCTGAAGTCGCCGCCCAAGCTGTGGCACTTATTCAGGCCGGACACAGCCAAAGAAACGTGAGTGCTCAACTTAATTTAAGTCGATCTGCGGTCCGAAATGTTTATCGGAGGTACCTAGAGACTGGCGGCTTTGTTCGTCGCCAAGGAAGGCCACGATCTCGGGTCACAACTGAAAGGCAGGATCGATTCATCGTGACGACCAGCTTGAGAAATCGTCACCTTACCTCCATTGAGATACAAAACCAACTTCGCGACTTCCACGGAGTATCTGTGAGCGCTCGAACTGTTCGGAGAAGGTTAAAAGAACGCGATATGGTACCACACAAGCCAGCTAATGGGCCCAAACTAACGCGAGCCCACCGAACAGCGCGCCTTCATTTCGCACGCAGTCATTTAAATTGGACACAGCAAGATTGGAGCCGTGTACTCTTTTCTGATGAGTCTAAAATTGTGTTACATGGCAATGATGGAAGGAAGAAGGTCTACCGACGTAAGGGAGAGCGTTTCGCACAATGCTGCTTTGAAGAGAGGGTTGCTTATGGCGGTGGCTCATGGACTGTCTGGGGCGGTATATCCGCGAGCGGCAAAACTCAACTTGAGGTTGTTACAGGACCACGGCTGCCAACATTAAATGCTGAAAGGTACATTCGTGAGTGCTTAGAACCTCACGTGATACCATACGCGGACTATGTGGGCCCAAATTTCCTTTTTATGCATGATAATGCAAGAGCCCATGCGGCCGGCATCGTCAGGGAATATCTTCGGGATGTGAACATCACAGTTATGGACTGGCCAGCAAGAAGCACAGACATGAACCCCATTGAGCACATGTGGGACGAGCTAAAAAGACGTGTTGGGGCTCGTCAGCCAGTTGCCCAGACGATGCAGGAGTTGAAAACTGCCATAGAAGAGGAATGGGAGATGATCCCTCAAAATTGCATAGAGCGGTTGATAAACTCTATGCCTAATCGTATGAGAGCTGTGGTAGATGCCCATGGAGGCAACACGCGTTGTTAAATTAAACCTTTATTTGATAAAACATGTTTTTGATTCAAAAATCATTTGCCTTTAACAAGGCGCATATCCGACTTGTTAGGCGTAGCTCCATGTCGTATGGTATTCTGAATTCAAATTTAAAACAATACGATCGAAAAAGATGGTAAAATGTATCAGGTTTAAAACTGCATCAACAGTTTTTGTTCAATCTAGCAATCATATTTCGGTAGGGTAGGGGCCATCGAAACCTAAACTCTAAGGTGGGCCAATAGATGTGTCCAGAAGTGTATTAGGAAAAACCTGAATTAGCAACAGTGACAGAACAACAAATTGCTAAGGCGATAATGAGCATAATATATCAATTATTTTCCAATTAATTTAATCAATTCACTGACTCAAATTTTATATATATTTATTTAATCTTATATTTCTTAATTTAAAAATAATGATTTTAATTGATGTATTTTTTTCCCTTTAATAATTAATTTACGATATTGCATTTTCAAGTTATAATTATGTTATTTTTATTATTATTCGAATGTTATAACTAACCTTATATTAAGATCAAACTAACATAAGTAATTGTTAACATATTTGAAATGATTAATTTTGTAATTTAAGCCGTTTACCGTACATGCGGTGTTGGCCTTTAAGTGATTGTTACACTTGTAAATGTATTTTTGCCAATTGTAATGTATTCTGTTATGTGTAAACAATTGTTGGCTAACCTAATAAATAAATAAATAAATATCCGAAATGGAAAAAGTAAGAGAGCAACTGCAGATGCCATTGGTATCAGTGAATGAGATGTCAGCACAGAAGACGGGGTCCGCTAGGGCCAGAGCCTGCCAGGGTTGCGGAATTTGTTCGAAAGAGTCACCGCGGCCCTGGAACGCAAAGGGCTTTAGAAGGAACACGGATGGGTTTTAGTCAGTAAGAGTCTGACATGCCCTTCCGCTCCACCCAGAGCGGAAGAAGTCATTTGATGATTTCCCATCCTTAAAAAAAAAAAAAACCTGTTTGCGCAAAAGACTTAAACTTGGTAAAGCTGCAAATTCTATGGGTCGCTTTAAGCCAACATTATTTTAACAAGAGTTATTCTGTATCTTTTTACTAAATAAGTAGGTACCGACTGCGGTGGCAAATTGGTTCGATTCGTGAAAGTTAATAATAATTAAACAGTCCTTTGTTTTACGTTTTATGGTTGTTGAAACTAGTTATATTCTGATTTTTCTTTGTGATCTCTATTTAGCTGAAAATAAGTAACACTTAATTAGGTATAACCTGACTGAACTTTGTGATTATAACATATACATATAATAAATAAGATGCACCTCATAATATATAAGTAAACTTACTTACTAAGTTACCTTTATGACTTGATGACTGAGTTAATAGTAAGAGCTTCGAGAAAAATGTTAAGAAAAAAAAAAGTTTTCTATTTGTTTTTGTGTTATACTAAGGAATGCGTTTACTTACCCCACAGAGGTGCGCACGGTTACCCACAATAAGGGGAAAGTGAACGTATCCGATTTTTTCTTTATTATTCCTTATTACAAAGAGAAATACTTTAAATTTGTTAAATTTTTTGTTTTCATTTATAGATGAATAAATGCTCTATTTAAAGATGTTTTTTTTTATTCGTCTCGCGTTAATATTTAAAACACAGTAATGTCTGAAAGTCAAAAGTGCGTACAGTTGCCCCGAATGACTCTACCTACGAAGAAGCCACGGTAGGTATCTGATCGTTGGGCTCGCCACAATTGCGGCGGTAAGGCCCCTCTTTGAGGAGTGGCTGGAGAGGCGCCACGGCGGATTCACCTTCCGCCTGACGCAGGTACTTACCGGACACGGCTGTTTAGGGAGGTACCTGTTTCGGATTAAGCGGGAGGACACGCCCGGGTGTCAGCACTGTGAGGATCGCCCGGAGGACACGGTGGAGCATACGGTGGAGGTCTGCCCGCTTGGGCTGAGCACCGCCGTGTCCTCGTCGAGGCGATCGGCGGCGGCAACCTCTCGCGTCCGGCCCTGGTTGAATCCATGGTCCGGAGCGAGGAGGCTTGGGAAGCGGTCACCTCCTTCTGCGAAGCAGTAATGCTAGCGAAGGAGGAGGCGGGCCGCGCGAGGGAAAGGCAAGGCCTTCGCCCCAACCGCCGCAACAGGAGAAGACGCCCCGGGCGTCGGGAGTCGCAGGGCGATCCCCGGCCACCGTAGGCGCGGGCCTGCGGACGGCGAGCGTTGGGTGGTTCGCTGTCCGATCACCACCAGGCCCGGGTCGATGGCGCGTTGTGTTTCACGCGCGCCTCAAAGAGATGTCAGCAAAGAGGACGGGGCCCGCTAGGGCCAGAGCCTGCCAGGGTTGCGGAATTTGTTCGAAAGAGTCACCGCGGCCCTGGAAAGCCTTTGCTTCAAACCCATCCGTGTTCCTTCTAAAGCCCTTTGGCTTTAGAAGGAACACGGATGGGTTTTAGTCAGTAAGAGTCTGACACGCCCTTCCGCTCCACCCAGAGCGGAGGAAGTCATTTGATGATTTTCCATCCTAAAAAAAAAAAAAGGTATCTGATCGTAGTTGATAATAGTTGTCGATTTATATATTAAGATAACCCGCGCAAATGGCTAGCGCGGGTTATAATAAAGTGCACAAGTGCATGCGCAAACACAATACATATATATACACTCCCTCTTCCATCACTCTCACAATCCATTAGGCCGGCAATCCGTCTCGACCGGAGGTATATTTGACGCATGACGAACCGTTTCATGTTTTATGAGGCACGGGGGTGTGTCAAATTCCGGGCTATCTCATAGAAAATCCTCTCCGCCCCGACCCTTACTCGAGCCAGCCTGCGCCGCTGAGCCTGTAGTCTAAAATTCGCCCCTTAATAATAATTCTAGTTCGATTCAGCCCGTCCCTAGCTGTCCTCCCCCCAGCGACGCCCTTAGCCGAGGCCCGTACCCCACAGGGTGTGCCCTTAGCGTGTAGTCGCTTAGTTTGTAAGTTTTTTATAAGCTCTGGCTGGAGGCTTTAATATTATATTAAGGCCACCACAGGCAAGCCCGGTTAAGCAGTCGACAACCTTATAGGTTAAACTGCGAGACGCCACTCACAAAAAAAAAAAACTTGATGGTAAAACCCAATAAGACTTTTTATTCGATTTGGGAATGTAACGCAGGACTCCTCGCTCAGCAGTTGCGAAATAAAATAGAAAGATAGTGGAAATAATAAACATACTTCAGTCAAAATGGTGGGTTTCCCATTCCTTGAGAATGCTCGTGGCGGGTAGTGCATCACGCTGGCGTAGTCGTAAGGCAGACCCTCAACCATGCTCTTATCGCGAATATCGAAGTACTGCTTGTATCCTGTAATGACGTATTATAACATGGGCAAGAAGTTCACTCAGTACCACAGTGGTGATGGAGCCAGCCATGCGCATGTGAACGGCAGCCGTGAAGCCCGAGGTGGCGCACAACAACGACGACCTGGAGGCGTAATTTATTTTCATAGCACAGAGCACAGATACTGGAGGCGTAATTTATTATTAACTGTACTTTTATTGCATTGATCGTTAGGATCAATTATAAGGATGAAATCTCTTTAAGAAACTTAATAAATTAAATGATAGGAAAACCACGAAATCTTAAATTATTTTAATTATTTTCAAAAAATGGTAAATGGTGGGTGCGTATAGTTTACTCGTTCACACATGTTCGTGTCCGGGACGCCCGGATGCGTCCCGGACACGAACGTGTGTGAACGAGTTATTTATTACATATATTTTTTTGAACTCCAATCAGACCACGGTCCGTCCAAGCCCGGGTACGGCTTGGTTGTATGTGGATTAACAGTAAAGCTCTTCTATTGGAGCAATCTTTGCTGAGTTAAGAGGCTACTCACCGGGTTTAATGTTTTCCCATAAGATAGTGATGTGTTGGTCCCGGTCGGGGCGCACGTGCTCATGGGCGAAGCCAAGTACGTGCATGATCTCATGGGATATGTCTCCGACGCTCATGCAGTCGTAACCCAATGTTATATGCTGCAGCAAAGGCATTCCGATACTTAAGGTTGTGATTTTTAATACATGTAATACATGCTTGGTGTAAAAGCTTATTAGGAGACCAGAATCACTATTTCCGGGGCTGGCATCATGAGTGGTCAAACTGCGGGACACAGTTAAAAGTATTTCATCCTTCATTTTAATATTAGAAGTAGTGTAACAGTTTTTTTCATTTCTCTTTTTGCTGACGCAGATGAAGTCGCCGGCAGAAACCAGTATTTAATATAATCAAGACATTATTTCTTGTAGTGATGCTAAGTAAGTGTGACAGCAGAATTTCTTTGATTCATTCATACCCATTTCGTACCCCTTACCTGAACCCCTTGAATTTCGAGCTTCTCATTGCTGTGTACACACTGTCGAATGCCAGAAGGGTTGCTGATGTACAACCAGGTGACATTCTGAAGAGACAGTGGGTCAGTGGGCTTTTCTCGAAGACGTTGCAGCCGGATACACGTCGCTTTCTCAAAGTAGTCGAATGCTCTCGTTATTATTTCAGCCAGATGTGTGTCTGGAAAGATTTATTACTTATTTATTTTACTTTATTGTGCACCTCATAACAAGCACAGGAAAAACATTTATAAAAACACAAGTGTACAATGGGCGGTCTTATCGCACAGGGCAATATCTTACAAACAACTTGGAGAGACGTTGAACCA
>NDFZ01005055.1:0-37207 GCA_002192655.3 Mamestra configurata
AAAAATAATCAATTATTCTTTTGATTCTTATTTTTTAAGGAATGTATTTTATAAATTATTTAAATATTCAATGAATTAAAATCAAAAATTAACAATATTGAATGAGAAAAAAATAATCAATTATTCTTTTGATTCTTATTTTTTAAGGAATGTATTTTATAAATTATTTAAGTATTCAATGAATTAAAATCAAAACTGAAATCTAATTCTTAAAATTCTTGCATAGTTTTTATATTAACATTTATTGGCATATAACCTCTATATTGTTAAAAAAAATCTGTAATATGACGTTTTACCCGGCTAAATTGAAAGTGCACTGTTTACTCGCATATAATTTGCAGTTAGGTATAAACTTAACTTTGTAGGGATAATTATATTACGCACTAGTGCGTAAAATTACTATGCACGCGGTTGTAATAGATCGGTTTATGGCCCTAAGAACGATGCAATAAGGCTCACTTTACGAGCAAGTGTGTTGAAAAGATTATTATTATTTACTCATGCTACTAGTACAATTAAATATCCATAAGTAATTATTTTAGAATTTTACATGAACAAAAATATACCAACTTAATTTAACGAAAATGAACAAAAAATAACACTTAATTATTAGGTAGGTAGTATAAGTATTTATGAATAATCATTATAATTAACTTTGGCTGTTTTATTTTGGTATATTTAAAAACAGTCTTTCTTTTCCTTAATGATTAAACAGTCGTAATAATAGTGGTCATCTAAAATAAATCTCCTACTTCTTTCGGTTTCTTTGAATTAAGTTATAAACATAATACTTAATTCCTTTCCAATCCCTATCTTTTAATGTCTGTGCATTCTTCTCAAAACATTCTTCACAATCAGTTTTTCCAGGAATCTTTTGTCTAATGATGGCTCTAGCAAAGTATTCTTCTACTACATTTTTTTCCTCTGCGGTCCATATTTTTTTTTTATATGTTTTAACAATTGTTACTTTCTTCTTTCTAGACTTTTTCTTTGATGATATTTCGTTAGTTTCAGGGTGTTCTTCGTTACATTCATAGTGGTCTTCGTGCATATCCTCTTGAAAAGTTTGTGCAGGTAGATCGGGTTCATTTGTTTCAGTTTCGCTATTCGTACTTTCATCATCATCGGATATTTTATTGATATTTATATTGATTTCATCTAAGTTCTTCCCCTTAAAGTTGTGTAATTTTCCTTTTTCTGATGCTATCAATATTTTGCTTATTTTAGCCAACTGGACAGTAGATTCCGGCAATCTATAGTATTCTCGGTGAACCCGTATATCGTGACCCATAAATGTAGCCAACTGATCTAGCTCGTTATTTGTCAAATTTAATATTTGAGACATTGTTGCAATATTTTTTCTCAATTTTGTGGAAGTTAGACTTTCCGGATGTTTAGCTCCAGATGATACAGCAAATGTTCTCATTACATCACTTCCCCGAAAGTGAGATAGTGGAGGTAAAGCGAAGAAATAATCATTTTCTTTTGGTATACCAACGTGGTATCTATAAAGCAGTAAAATGTCGTATGCTTCAATTAGTTTTGGATACAATAGAATTGGAACTCTTCTTCCTTTTTTTCCACGCACTTCAAATCGAATAAACGCTTGCGAGATAGCAACTTCAAATTCAGAGAGTAAATTTTTGTCTACATCCTTGGGATTCATTTTGGTTTGGTAACTTTTCACCTGAATTTTTTCCACCTCTCCCGCTCTTCTTCTGTTGAATAATAAAGTCTGAGCGAGAGCAATTTTTGCTAAACTAGTCCAATTATGAATTGTAACTTCTGCATTTTTTAAAAACGTTATATATTTATCCCTTTCTTCGCTTAAAAAGTTATTCAATAATTTGACATCTTCTGCCAATGGCAACCTATCTGGCATGTTCCATTTATTCCTATACAAAGTTGTTAGAGCACCGGTAGAAATATTTGTTGACCATTCATTTTCGCAAAGTTTAATGAAATTTTGTGCCATTTCTCTTTTAAGAGTGAGATTTTGTATAAGCGATTCGGTAATCATAATATTGGCGCATTTTTTGAGGGAATGCCCAATTTTAAGAGCAAGACTTGGAATTCCATATTTACCAGTTTTCGAATTATATGAAGTCACAGCCTTAACAGCCTCGATAACTTTGGGAAAAAATATCGGATTTATGCACTCTGCTAAGTTTTGAATTGTTGGACAGATTTTTCTCATCTCTATTAATAAACGTGCCAATTCTCTCATTTTTTGGCTTATGTAGCCACTCAAATGGGGATCTTGGTCATGTTTGGTCATTAGCTTGCTGCCTAATTTAAGAATCAAATCGTCTTGCTTGACTATAAGCGAAACTTCATCAATGTTCATTCGTGAAAGAACATTACTTCGCAGCTTCTCTGAAGCAGCAACGGAAATAGGTAATAGCATAGAACCTTCTCTTTGAACAGATTTTGCCTTTGTGTCGTCTCGTTTCGAGCAATATGAGTAGTGACGAGAAAGTTTATTTTTTGAATAGTAGGCTAAACAAGATGGACATGGCAGTAAAGACTCTACGGAACTTGCGGATTTGCTTCGTTTTTGTGGTATTATGATACCCGAGCCTGTTTTCATTACATTGGTATTGTGGAAAAAGTTACCTTTTTTCTTTAAATCTTCAATTAAAGCCTTTCTTTCTTCAGATTTCAATGATAAACTTGACAATTTTATTACTTCGGGTTCCTTACTATGTTTTGATTCTAGATGTCTCGGTAATTTGGATATTAATTTCGAACAGTAAATACAAGCCTGTTTTTTGTCCCACTTTCTTATTATGCCAACGTTGGAGGTTTTTGCCACAATAATACCATCTTTATTATTATTTTGTTTATTGTTATTTTCTTCTGGTACTATAGTATCTAGTATTTGAGTTTGATTAATATTTGTGGTATTTTCAGTTAAGTTGTTCTCGTAATAAGATACATCATTGAAGATGTCACTATCATAGCTTACAACACTCTTGTTTATATCGAGTGCACGGAGAGCACTGCTGTCCAAGCTGAGTGTACTTTTGTTTTTGATGTTTAGATATTTTTGTTGTATCTGAGTACTTTCCTTTATTGGTTTACTATTCCTTGTGTAATTTTCTTTATCTGTGTCACTTTCACTGGAAGGTGAGTACGAATCAGTTGAAGGAGAAAAATCTTCGCCATCAGATTTCTCATTATATTCAATTCTCGACCTGTGCCTATTTCGAAGAGATCTTATTGGGTTTTTCTGATAATGAACTTCTGTTCTTGTATTTTCATGTGATGACTCTTCCGTAGCAGACACGTCAGTTGACGAACCGTATATTCCTTCTCTTTTGTAAATTAAACTATACATTTTGTGCTTTTTATAGGCATGTTTTAGTTCCTGTCTTGAAATATTTATAGGTTGAGCACTCTCTATTTCGCTAGACACTTTGTCACTTTCAGACATGGTTTTAGAAAACTTTCATACAAAGTAGAGGATGATTCTGAAAAAGAAAATTTACGTTAAATAATGACTTTAAATATGAACATTATCAACGAAATATACAGAGCAGTCCACGGCTAACTCACTGAAGAGAAAGTATTTGAAAGGTTTTTTTTTCTGTAAGAAGGCATCATAAAATGTGGAGTACCTATTCCCATTTTTTGACATGGGCAGGTTTGATTCCCAGCCAGAAAGCTAATTATAACTGTTTCTATCATTTTTATGATACTTTTTCACTATGTGACATAGCCTTGGGATGCCCTGTGTAATAAACTTACTTATTTAGTTACAATAATTACACTCGTCTAATGGGTAATGATCGTATACAGTAAAGTTACACCAATGACACCAAAAAAAAGTACTTTCTAACAATATTCGAATGTTTTCATTTGTCATATACATCACAAAATGTAATGGCAAATTATCAAAATTAAAATTTCTACAGCCATGACATCGTTCTGTTAAAAGGAAATGTGTGGATTGCCAGGGCCAATTAAGATCATCGCCTAGATCATTAAAAAAATAGAAATCTTCTTTCTCCAAATATTTATCGATATCCAAGTGTATCACCATTTTGAAAAGTGATTATTCACAACTACCTGTAAAGTAAAAAAATATCGATGGGTACTTCTAATTAATATTACACCATATTTATGCATGTGCATAGGCTCAGGTTATAAAGAACTGAATATAATGAGAAATTGAAGATTTTTCTCCTTCAATTGATTCGTACTAACCTTCTAGTGAAAGTGACATAGATAAAGAAAATTACACAAGGAATAGTGAACCAATAAAGGAAATTACTCAGATAGAAGAAAAATATCTAAATTATAAAAACAAAAGTACACTCAGCGTGCACTCGATATAAACAAGAGTGTTGTAAGCTATGATAGTGACATCTTCAATGATATATCTTATTACTATCACAAACGTTCATGAAAATCAAATACCAGATACTATAGTACCAGAAGAAAATAATAATGAACAGAATAAAAATAAAGATGGCATTATTGTGGCAAAAACCTTTAACGTCCAAAAGAAAGATGTTAATAGAAGATCTAAAGAAAAAAGGTACCCAACTTTTCCACAATACCAATGTAATGAAAACAGGCTCGGGTATCATAGTACCACAAAAACGAAGCAAATCCGCAAGTTCCGTAGAGTCTTTACTGCCATAATGTCCATCTTGTTTAGCCTACTATTCAAAAAATAAACTTTCTCGTCACTACTCATATTGCTCGAAACGAGACGACACAAAGGCAAAATCTGTTCAAAGAGAAGGTTCTATGCTATTACCTATTTCCGTTGCTGCTTCAGAGAAGCTGCGAAGTAATGTTCTTTCACGAATGAACATTGATGAAGTTTTGCTTATAGTCAAGCAAGAACCTACCCTACCTACCCTGCCTACCCTGCCTACCATGCCTACCCTGCCTACCACCCTGCCTACCCTGCCTACCCTGCCTACCCTACCTACCCTACCTACCCTACCTACCCTACCTACCCTACCTACCCTACCTACCCTACCTACCCTACCTACCCTACCTACCCTACCCTACCTATTTTTTTTAATTTTTCTCTCCGTAACAACCATCCTCGTACTTCAAGGAATATTATAAAAAAAGAATTAGCGATATTGGTTCAGCTGTTCTCGAGATTTGCGCTTAGCAACACATTTAGCGATTCATTTTTATATATATAGATTGCTTCTGCCCGCGACTTCGTACGCGCATATCCCGTTTTTTCCCGATCCCGTATAGCCTATAGCCTTCCTCGATAAATGGGCTATCTAACACTGAAAGAATTTTTCAAATCGGACCAGTAGGTCCTGAGATTAGCGCGTTCAAGCAAAAAAACAAACAAACAAACTCTTCAGCTTTATATAATAAGTTATAAGTTATAAGATATGCTTGCTGTAAGCCATTGAGGAGTTGGATTGTTCTGATAGCATCAGGTCCATATTATAAGAGTCCCTAGACGAATATAATAAGTAGAGATCGGATATTCCAGTGCATATAAAATACCTATATAAACTTCGAGGAAGTACCTACGTAACAAAAAGTGGGATATGTAATAACATCTCTAAAATACCGAGATTTAAAAATCATGATTATTAAATTTTCTAGTACAGTAGAATCCGTTTATTATGACTCCGGCTATATTGACCAACCGCTTATTATGACGTAATTCACAACGAAGTTTGGTTTTCATATAAAATTCACTATACCTAACAAAGTCGGATACTATGACATGCTTATAGTGACAAGTCGCTTATTGTGACCCATTTTTAATCAATTGTGTCGAATTATTGTGACTGACGTGATTCCTTACACCTTCGAAACAAAGGAATACCCGTCAGCGGCCCTATGTTTTGGTAATCTTGACTTCAATTTTGTTCTGCAAGCTCGATAATTCGTTTAAAAGTTCGACAAAACATTGTTGTACGGACCACTTTTAATATTGAGTTATCTCTAATTTGATTCTCTGTATCAAATTAAATAAATAGTAACATAAGTTATTTTTTTCTACAAAATGCTTTGTATGACGTCCGCTTATATGACGTATTTGTTATTTCCCTTCAATGTCATTATAAACGGATTCCACTGTAATAATATAATAGTTAGGTACAAAAAATTGATTTAAAGAATAATATTTACTTTGAAACAATAGAAACTTCCACAAATAGATACCAATGCGAGTTAAATAAACGTAGTTGCATTGTTATAACAATGTCTTAAATACCTTTTAAATTTGACAGACAATGAACACCTTCATATTATACTCCAACCAACTACTCGCATGTCAAATTTTATCCGAGTATAGTATAGATAGATTTAAAATATAGAACACCTATATAAATTGTTAACGCGAATTATTATTCGCTTACATACCACATGGCATTCGATATTATCGTACTAAAAAACAACGTACACAGTAACATAAATCTATAAAGCGATAAACATAAATTTCGTTTTTTATTTTCGTCGTAAAAGCATTACAATAATACATGTAAAATTATCTGAATCATATATATATTAAATAGTAATATGTTCAAAGATCTTACCTTAGTCCATGACTGTTATGCACATGTCTACACCGGATAAAAGTCTCCAGAGAACTGAATCACTCACGGGGTGCGGGGCGTCAGCGACGCTTGTCGATTGGTAAATTTGGTTGGCGGCAAAAGAAATGTTCTCGGATAGTACTTAATCTAAGAAATGTGTGAAAAATACTGAAAAACTTTTTAAAATATTTAGGTCAAGGTACGAAATACTTAGGTAGAGGTCCTCGTTTTGTATACATAGGGCTCTTCAAAAAGTCCTCAGATTGTTTCTGAAAAGTATAACACAAGGTCCTCGCATTATACATAACTCAAGGAAGAGTGTGTGAAAACGAGTCCTCAGATTGTCATGTCCAGGCGGGTGAGTAGGTCCTCGGAAGGCTCACACAAACGTCCTCGAAATGATGTGGCTTGAAGAATGAGCAGTGTATTTGAAGTCCTCACANAGTCCTCACACTGTTCATAAAGAAACGGCGGAAAAAATGTTTTGACAGCACTACACGAATAGGTTCATTTAATAATATTTCGAATTCTGATGCTTTATATCTTATCAAAAATATCGTACGAGGCCGTTAAGACAGTATTTCAGAGCGTCCTCAGATTGTTCATAAAAAACTATAGTCCTCACATGGACGTCTACACAAACAAGGGTGTGTGTGTGTGTGTGAGAGAGAGGTTTGTGTATGTGTGTGTATGTATGTCTGTCTGTCATCTGTCTGTGTAATGTGTCTTAATCTGTAGAGTTAGTGAAGAATCATCAATTATATAACTCCCCAAAAACCTACCTACCGCTTTACTAACCCATAAACCCCGTTCATTTCCGATCCACTACACAGTACACCATCACTTATCGAAGCTCATTATGTCGCGGTAGCCGTGAACAGCTGACTGAGGACCTCAGTCATTCAAATTGAATCGCAAGCTTGGCTATGGCGACCGAAATAGATTTATACGTCGATGGGTGCATGGAGACTTGTTGTTTGTTCGACATTTTTGTGGAGGGGACAATCTAGGAGGAAATATAGGTATAATTTTTGTCACGATTATAAATATTTCCTGGCGTTAGATCTAAGACACGATTCATGCAAACTCAACTGTAAAAAAATCAGTTGACATAATGAAAAAATATTTCAAATAGACCATTTCAAATAGACCATTTCAAATAGACCATTTCAAATAGACCATTTGCATTATTTGCTTAAACATTTTTAGTTTTGAGTTGTCGAGGCCGGCCAGTCAAAAAAAATTTTTTTTTTCTAAATTTTGTGGGCTTCATCGCTAAGCGATAACGTCGCCCTGTAACATCAACATAAACACTTACTAACTACAGTTCACATTATCTATTTTAAAACTAAAAATGCCAGTTTGTACAGGATTCTGGCTTGATCCGATAAAGGACAAGCCAGGATGGCATTACTCTCTCCTACATCGTAATTATACGTGGATCCGAGTAAGGTAAATCTTAAAGCTCCATTCCGGACACACTCCATCAAAACGTGTTGCACATCTTCGACTACTCCGCATTCGTCACAGTTGGGTGACGTAACCTTTTTCATCAAAAACTTAACTTTTTTTATGGAATGTCAAAAGTCAAAAATATGAAAATAGTTCTGCCAAGCAAAAACCAGCTGTTCACTGCACTCTTTTGAATTAGGTACTGAACCGATATTATCTTTCCTTTTTTAAACGCCCCGCTGTCGTCTGTCTGAACGCAATAAACTCAAAAACTACGAAACTGATTTTCATGTGGTTTTTCCTAATGGACGGAATCAGAATCAGAATCATTTATTTGTATAACATTGGTAATAATAACATATAAGATCTTAAAAATTAAGTAGTGCGCTATGTTTTGCCAATTGACTTTGACTTTGACTTATATTTGTGGAGCAACACCAAAGAAGCTTTTCTTCATTAGAGAAGTTTTACATTTCACAAGGCATAGTTCATTCATATATTTAGCACGCATCGGAGTTTTCTTTACTGAACATAGTTTTTTAAATAAATATGGATTTAGTTTTACAAATAATGCAGTTTCCAGAATGTATAAAGCCGGTAGAGGTATTATTTTTAACTTTTTTTAAATATGGAACTCTCAGTTGTTTTTAAACCACACATGGATCGTATACATCTTTTCTGCATCCTGAAAACAGGTTTCCTATTTGTTGACTGTCCCCAAAAAATAACACCATACCGCAGAATAAAGAAAAAAAGATGAAAGAAAACGGAGTGATTCATGAGCTAATTGGAGAAAATACGGCGATGATTGCTGAGGATATTGGAAGAAATCTTGCCTTCTGGTAGCTTACATATGCTCTGCAACGCGTATAATACCGGGTTGCGAGTCCTATTACAAACACAAGTTGAAAATTAGCGAAGGCAGTCTTACATATATACCAAGGCAGTATAGGAAATGAGTCTGCTATCTGCCGGTACAATTACTAGCCAACGGTAGTCCTCAAAGGGATTAGCGGGGACACACTGACCTATTTACAGGGCAGGAGGCGCATTCGACCTTGAGTTGGATAAGTGGTCTGATTGGTTTGTAGAAAGGAAACCGACTTCAAAAAGAAGGAGGAGGTTCTCAATTCCGCTGTACGTTTTTTTTTTTCTGTATGTTTGTTATCTCATAAATCCGTCATTTATGAACCGATTTGAAAAATATTTTTTTTCTTATGTGATTGCTAACTCTCGATAAATTGTCAACTGAACATGGGAATACCTTTTTACGCATCAAAATCAAGTCAACATTCTCTCAAGTTATTTTATTATCTTACGGAGTTTGCCATTTTCCTGTAACTTTTAACTTATTTTTTACTTTCTATTTTTTTTTTTGTTTAGACTTGTACCTAATAATATTTTCTATAATCAACCTTTTCGTAACTATATTGAGGTCGGCTTCCAGTCTAAACAGGAATTCAGTATTTTACATGAAGCGACTGCCTTTCTGACTTCCACAACCAACTGGGTAACACGGTACCCTTGGCAAGACTGGTGTCAGATTTTCTGGCTTCTGACTATGCGTTACGATTATCAAAGATCTACAAACCGAGGCACGGTGAAATCTTGTTATGTTTAGTTAGATTGTCACCCATCTACGGACCTTAACCTTGCAGATCGACCCGAATGCGAGCTGATTTTTTCCGTATTTTCCATAATAAAACCCCAAAATAATCAGTTATTTTACTGCCTATCCTCTCGAGGGCCGAGTGAGCTTAATCAGGTGAGACGCCATGGTTTTACTATTGTGTTTTCTATTTATCAAATCAAATCAAAAAACTTTATTTCGAACTATGCGTCCATATTGGTTAGTAGCGATTACTTATAATCTATGTTAGTATGACATTTAAAGAAACATGCTATATAAAATACTATTATTTCTAAAAACTAATTCAGGTATTTTTCTTCAGCACCGGGCCTGCAGCTATGCCTACGGGACCAGTGCATCAGAAAAGGGCAGTCTGGCCTTTCCACAATAACCTTCAGGATGCTGTTGGAGCTTCCACGTGTCCTGCGCATTAGGGATGCCGTTCTCTTGCGCATGACAGCCTCGAAATTATCTATGCGAGCCTCGGCAAACATGCCCGACGCACTACAGAACCGCGGAAGCCCCACCAGCACCCGAAAAGCATTGTTATACTGAACGCGGAGGGCGCTGTAGGCTCTCTGCGTATATCTCACCCACAGGCTGCAGGTGTAAAACATCTGGCATTTATGGCCGCCTAATTGGGTGGAATTTCCGAAAACCTTTTTATAGTAAATGCCTAAATTACATTGATAAATAAAAACAGCTGTCTAAACAACGGGTTTTCCGCTTCAGTTATTCCCGAAAATAAATTAAAAGTTGAGTACTTTAATTTGCTCTTGACTCTAGTCTAGGTCATAGATGACAGAGACAAAGTCGACGATGGAGCGAGCTTACCCAGAAGAAGCTTAAAGTCCTTAACTCCAAATTTTCAATTCAAAAACTATTCGGTTGTCTCTGCGCTGATCAATCTTCAATCAAGACATCAGAGAGAATCTGATTTCCTGACTCTTGAATTAGATATATATAAAATAAAGTAAATAGCCCAACGTAAACCTAGATAATTAATAATAGTATTCATAGTTTAGGTATCTGACTTTACAGTCAATTAAACATAAGCAATTAACGGTCAAATGGGAATTGTGTCATGTGACGTCTCTCCGGACATTTACTGTAGGTATGTACAGTACATATAGTTGATTTTGTAATAGGGAATTATTATGTTTATTGTGTTTTTTTTATGTTTTGTATTATGTTTTAACCGACTTCAAAAAAAGAAGGTATATATGTAATCGTTACGAATTGTCAGAAGCCAGTAAATCTGACTCCAGTCTTGCCAAGAACTACCGTGCTACCTAGTTAATGGATTGTGGAGGTCTGGTAGGCAGCCGCTCCACGTAAAATACTGGTATTCAGCTGAATCCGGTTTGAATGGAAGCCGACCCCAGTATAGTTGAAAAAAGGCTAGGCAGATGATGAGGTTGAATTAATCACATTTAGACAAGTATGTTTAGCTTGTCCTGCACGTGTCCTTAACCTTAGATGAATACGCCATTATAAGGTTGACCACACTGACGTACCTACCATCCTGTTTATTTCTTTTAGTTTCTCTAAGTGTCTTTTTTTTCAAGAATCACACTAATATTATAAAGGTGAATGTTTGTGAGTGTGTGTGAATGTTTGTTACTTCTTCACGCGCAAACGGCTACACTGATTTAGATGAAATTCGGTATAGAGATTGTTTGAGTTCCGGAAAAGGATATAGGATGCTTTTTATCCAGGGAGTATGTTCCCTTTGGATAATTTTCGACATTCACGCGAGCGGAGCCACGGGCAGCAACTAGTAAAAAATAAATATAACTTTTTTACCTCGCAAAACCGACTCCCTCAAAAGTTTCCAAACTTTTAGAACAATTCGACGGAGTGTAAATCCAATTCTCGTAACTTTTATAGAAAACTTATTTCTAATGAGAAAGTGCTTACTTTTTTTCCCAAATTCGGAGTGTACATCTTTTTTCTTCAAACCACGGTAATTAGCAACCACAGAGCACTTAAAATGTAGAGGTACCTAATTGATTGGAAGAAAGCTTATTTATGGTCGAATTATTAAAGGTATTGGTAATTAATTCATAGTCATAAAATGTTATATAGCAAGGGTAGAAAGTCCTGCAAACTTCAGTTCAAAACCGGTCAAGTACGAGTCGGACTCCCACACGAAGGATTCCGTATCATAAACCGAAAAAAACATATTTCTTGTAAGTAATTTAATTTTTCCCTTTAATTTTTAATTTTATTCTATATTTATTATTTGTTGTTATAGCAGCAATACAAATACACAATCTGTGAAAATTTCAGCTGTCTACCTATTACGGTTCTTGAGATACAGCTCGCTGTCAGACAGACGGACGGACAGACAGCGGAGGCTTAGTAATAGGGTTATTTTTAAGTCGCGCGGCAGACATCTTGCGATGTAGGATGTGAGGGCAGCAGTCCTACTATGACGTGCTAATGCCATCCAATTCCGATGATGTAAACGGGATAGTGCCATTCGCTATGTTCGTTTTAAGACTTCATAGTAGGGCCTCAGGTTTTTTTGTAGTTGGGTTGGGTTGTATGTAAACGTTTGTAAAAAAAATATATCAGAAAGAACCGATTTCAATACGAAAATTCTTTCACTAAATGAAAGCTTCAATTTTGTTGATTGCCGGAAAAATGCACAGTCCCTGTCGGGCAGGCCGCGATGGCGAAACCGTTGCAAATATATTTGCAATACGAGTACATGCAAAGAACTCTATTATATTTTCGCTCTATTTCAAACACAAATATGTAAGTATGAACAAAAAAAGTGTTAAAAGGAACATTGTTCGACCTCTATGTTGTGCCGGGGTCCGTAAGAGGAAGTTTTTGTCCTTAAACCCGCAACCAGATCCCTTGGGGGCCGAGCCTGCGACTGGTGTTGACAGAGTTTTATAAAGACAACCGCTCACTTGACTATTATGACCAGAGATCGGAATAGGTAGACTATATTTACCTTATGTTCTTGGATGTACGTAACATAGAGTTGATAATACCTCCTGTTAATTCCCGCAATCATAAATGGAACCATGACAATTAAAACCCGGGATTATAAAATATGAACTGGACTTTGAGTATACTTACAAATTACTGATTTGAAGAATCAAAAGAAGAAAGAGTTGTGCGAAAATAAAGCTATTTATTTTAACAGTTTTAGTAGGTACGGAACTCTAAAAACATAATAAGATTCTTCTATATAATAATTTTGTTCAAATGCTCAATAAGTAATTTTCAATTTCTTAAATCCCGGGATACAATCGTCATGTTTATGATTCCGGGATTTTAGAGGAGGGATTATCAACTCTATGTTACTTACTTCCACGAACATTAGGTATAGGTCAATATAGTCTACCTATTCCGATGACTGTAGTTAAGCAGTATCTCTTCTTTAAATAATATAACACTAAGCGTTTCCAAACGTATTTTATAATGCACACAGCAAACGAGTTGAAATGCGTCTGTGTTTCCGAACGCATAAAACCCTAATCTCTTTCAAGTTAGAGTGAACCTGAATAGGCTTCTTCTGGGTAAGCTCATTTCATCGTCGACTTAAAGACAATAAAAACGCTGTCTGTTTTTCTGTTTCGTTCTTGTAAACCACGCAACGCATTTGGATAAGGTTTTCACCGGCCTGTGGATAGGTGACCATTCTTTACATGACGAGAGTCCTCCATGCCTCGGAAAGCACGTTAAGCCCCGGTCGTCATTTGTAGGACTATGGTCGGAGTTTCTTTATGAATCGACAACCAAGGTTACTGACATACCTCAAAGAGATGTCAGCAAGACGGGGCCCACTAGGGCTAGTGCCTGCCAGGGTTGCTGAATTTGTTCAAAAGAGTCACCGCGGCCCTGGAACGGCATTAGGAGGAACACGGATGGGTTTCGTCATTTGATGATATTCCATCCTTAAAAAAAAGGTTACTTACATAGGCTATGTCAATAACCTTTTAGTGTGACTCCGCTACTGAATGTCGAAGTTTGAAATGTCGACGTATGTTAGTTCTAAAGTACAGGATCTCGATGTACGCCAGTTCGAAAGTTCACTGGAGCGAAGTATGCAAGGCCGACGTATCGTTAGTTAGAAAGCATACGAGTGCGATGTACGCCAGTTCGAAATTACCCTGGTTAGGTTAGGTTAGAACTGTGACCAACTACGCGCGAGCCGAGCGAGCGAAGCGAGCGGTGCCGCGGCAGCGGCCGGCGAGCGCTACCTCGAAATTGGTCATGAAGTAAATTTATTTTTACACAAATTTGCTAATTATAATGTTGTAGGAGTACCAGTAACAGTACGGAGGCATTTCATACTTCGTAACAGGGTAATTTCGAACTGGCGTACATCGCACTCGTATGCTTTCTAACTAACGATACGTCGGCCTTGCATACTTCGCTCCAGTGAACTTTCGAACTGGCGTACATCGAGATCCTGTACTTTAGAACTAACATACGTCGACATTTCAAACTTCGACATTCAGTAGCGGAGTGTTTTAGTGTCCGACTTAAGTGGCAGTGGACAGAGCACATTGCTCGAAGAACCGATGGGGCCGAAAGATTCTAGAATGGCAACCGCGTACAGGAAGACGCAGCGTTGGAAGGCCTCCCACAAGCTGGCCCGATTACCTGGTGAAGGCTCCTAGAAGCGAGACGAACAAGACCGGTACTTGGCGACACTTTGGGGAGGCAGTGAACGCCTGTCGGCTGAAACGACGAAGCCATGCTGAAAATAGAGTTGCCCACTAGCGAAAAGCTAATATTTATATCTGAGAACCGTTAATAAGTTACTTTTCCCAACATCAGCCTCTCATTGCTTCCTATTGGCAGATACCTGTGTATTAAGTAAACTTTAATACCCGTAGTAAGGGCGGCCTCCCGCTGGCAGATGGGGCTGCGGCTGACGCATTCCATTTATAAACTTGTGAAATTGTAGTGATGTATCTTGCGGATATTTTATTGCTCCTTGACCGAAATTGTGCGGGGTCAGTTTTCGACTTTGTTAGTGAGAGGAGAAAAGGTGTGCCTGAACGTTTATGATGTTTATATTTTGTTTTTTTTTTTTTAATT
Organism: Mamestra configurata; assembly: GCA_002192655.3. NCBI lineage: Eukaryota > Metazoa > Arthropoda > Insecta > Lepidoptera > Noctuidae > Mamestra > Mamestra configurata. The sequence goes on from NDFZ01005055.1 coordinate 14,686, forward strand.
TTGTTAAGTTTGGGAAAAGTGTTTCTGAGTTTTTCAGCAGGCTGTCATCAGTTTCATCTGGATTTCTCTAACAGAAAAACTCCAGATAATAATAATAATATTCGGTTCCATAACACATTGTACAATAATTAGACAATATTGCAATATATAAGAGCCTTAAGTGCCAGGTTTATTCAAAAAGGATCCCACACTAGGATTCCCTGTGACGTGGGATCCAGGGAATTGAAAAAGATGAACTGCTGTGCTGACCCTGTAAACACGTAAAACAATAGAAAACAATTTCTAAAAAAAAACGTATGAGAAAAGCTCCCATTTATTTATTTATTAGCTGCCGCCCGCGGCTCCGCCCTGGAATGTCGAAAATTATCCCAAGAGAACATACTCCCGGAAAAGTTATCATATTTGTAATTCCAGACTATAATCTACCTCTGTGCCAAATTTCATCAAGATCCCTTCAGCCGTTCTGACGTGATTGAGTAACAAACATAAATCAATCCAAACATCAAAAAATACGTATTTATAATATTAGTATACATATAAATTTATATTTATATATATTTTATTGTACACCAAATTTAAAAATACATTCAGAAAACGCTAAAAACTAAAAAAAAAAAACTGTCGGTGTCTTCGCAGACCGCGATCTCTTCTAGGCATCCTCATTCATCTTTAATTTCAAGGAGTTCCTTGGTTTTGAAGGTCAGATAAGCAGCCGCTTCATGTCAAATACTGGTATTCAACTGCAGCCAATGAAACTGGAAGTCGGCCCTAATAAATTTAGGAACCCACTTTGCAAAAAAAAAAACGGCTTCCAAATAAAATTACTACAATACTAATAAAATAAATTTAATTTCGGAAATCGGTGTTTTTGGTTTTGCTTATTCATTTTTATTTGACACCGACTTCCGAAATTAAAATATTTTTTACCTTTTAGTGTTTTATTTTGAAGTCGGTTGTATTTTTGAAGTTTATACTCATTACAGGTACAAAGTTAATTTAGTTTCGCCACAAAAAAAGTGAAAAATAAAAATCTTTCAGACGAATTGAGAACATCCTCCTTTTTTTGAAGTCGGTTAAAAAATAAGTTGGGTTCGACGAGAGACAAACTGCATCTTTAAACTTTGTCTTTCAAAATTAGCTCTACACTGACAATCAGTACTGAAACTTTTACCAGATGGACCGTGACCTATTTACCATTAAAATAATAAACAGAAGACTGAGTTTAAACTACATTCTATCTAATTAATTTGGCTAGGCGTTGACAATCAGAACGAACCCTATTTACCATTATCTTTTTGAACGCCAGAGCATAAACGCATTGGCGTGCCCCCGACGACAAGCCACGAATCCGCCATACTTTTTGTTACATATTGTGACGTTTGGCGTACAGGGCACGCGCTTGCTTGTCATGTATACGTGACATTAGCGTTACTACTACGCAAACTAAACAGAAGACTGACGATAGTCAAATACTACTTCTATCTGGTGTACAATAAACTAAGTATAATATTGTTTCAATCTCTCCATCTGAATTAAATAAACGTACTTAAATAAAATGTCAATGTAGCCAGCAAACGCCCACTCGCACTAAATCGGATTAACTTAGTAATTTCGCCCTAATGGTATTCATGGGATGGTCTGAATCTGTCGCCCCCACCGGTCACACCCGCGGGTTGACGACTCGGTGTTACGAAATCTGCTGTTTAATTTTGATGTGAATGAAAGAAAGAAACGTTACACTTACAAACTAATATGCATGCAATTTTATTTTCAAAATAAAATACTTATTATCTCTAGTTAACAATTAAGTTATTATATTAAGTTGACAATTAGAAAGAGAAGTCCGATACGAACTGTGACGTCAAATACTATGAAAACAGCGGTTTCGCGAGAGGGACAGATATATTTGTTGAAAATAGTTATATCTCGTTTGTGTTTCGGTCAATTCCGATTCTTTTTTCACTGTTTGTATTATTTTTTTGTATACTTCTAGATAAACTGTTTAGATAACAAAAACAAAAATCATGCATATTCCCTATTACGTGGCAGACAAAGTATACCTATACTCTATCCGTTTAGGTAGTTAACTAAAGGTAAACAATCTTGATGTGTCTTTTTACACAAATTCATATTAAACAAATAAACTACTTTTCAAACTTATGGTTCAATTGATTTAGTATTCGTTACTGTTGTATTTACTTTGGTTTTTACTTGCATTTTATTTTTAAACTGAGTTTTTAAGTAAAAAGTTACATCAAGATTGTTTACCTTTAGTTAACTACCTAAACGGATAGAGTATAGTTATATATGAGATAACTAATATAATAAAGTTGAAGAGTTTTTGGAGTGAAAACTTCTTTAGGCGCGTTGAGCACTTTTTAGGTAAACGAAAATCATGGAACTCGTATCATCGTCACCGAACGCTTTCCATGAGCTGTATACTGTGTATATGTCAACGGAAAATAGCAAACTTCGTATGATTATAAAATAACTTGAGAGATTGTAAACTCTCGATAAATTGTCAACTGAACATTTGGAATACTTTTTTACGCATCAAAATTTGATTATAATCTCTCGAAGACATTCCGAAAATATGTGGACTGACATAAACTGGCGACCAATCAGCTGTCTGGTCTACAATTTATCTGTTCTGGTGTGATAGTTAAATTGGAAACTTGGCACCTCATTGGTCTTTGTTTTCTCTGAAAAGAGCAATGAGAGCTTTGTTTCCATGTTTACTTTCACACGAAAACAGATAAATTGTAGACTTGTGCTCTTATAAGTTGCCATTTTATTATAATCCACAATTTCTCGGAATGACTTCGCGAAATTATAGACTCAAATTTTGATGCGTAAAATGGTATTCCAAATGTTCAGTTGACAATTTATCGAGAATTTACAATCTCTCAAGTTATTTTATAATCTTACGGAGTTTGCTATTTTTCGGTGACATATATATGTGTACTTTTGGGTGAACAAAAATCATGGAACTTGCGTCATCGTCACCGAACGCCTTAGCTATCGCTTACTTTTCACTTCTATCGGCAGTTCCTAAAGACTGCCCCGCATGTTTTTGTTTGTCGCGCTAATCTCTGGAACTACCAGTCGGATTTTGAAAATTCTTTTTAACGTTTACGAGGAAGGCCATAGGCTACACGGGAACGGAATATTTTTACGGGAACGGGAAAAAACGGAATATGAGCATACGAAGTCGCGGGCAAAAATTAATATGAAATAATTCTGATTTCCTATTACCCGTAGAGTTCAACAAAAATCGGGGCAAGTACAAATCGCACACAAAGGGTTTCTTACCTTAAACCAAAGAAATTAGTTTACTAGTAAGATTTTTTTTTCTCTTTATAATTTTTTTTTTTGAGCGAAGTTCGTTAATGCGGCTTACGGGTAGTGCGGTTTAGTAGAACAAAAAGCCGTATGCTGTGTGTGTATCGAGCCTACTACAAGCAAATGAGCACAAGAGCAAGTGAGTGCGCAGCCGGGTGCGCAACTCTCTCTCTCTCTCTGTCCTTGTCTTTTTTATCACATAACCTCAACACACGGTTGTACAGACACGTGTAAATTTCGTGAAAACGTATGTGTGTGTGAACTTTGTTCTTGACGGGGGTCCCGCGACTGCACAATTTTTTTTTTATTTGAGATGGGTTTGCTCTTGACTCTAGTCTAGGTCATGATGACAGAGACAAAGTCGACGATGGAGCGAGCTTACCCAGAAGAAGCCTGTTCACTCTTATTTTGAAGAGATAAGGGTTGTTGTTATTATTTTGTTCTTATGGCGGCAATGGAAATCCACGATCTGTAAAAAAATCACAACTATTACGGTTCATGAGATACAGCCCACTGACAGACAGACGGCCGGCCAGTTGGGGCTTAGTAATAGGGTAACCTTAAAATAATAAACAAACTCGCATTAATAGCTATTTAGATGCCAATAGAAATATCCCAGTGACAGTCCGGAGTTTGGAAGTTAGTGGTGTGACACCCCCGTGCCTCGGAAAGCAGGTTAAGCCGATGGTCCTGCGCCAGATCTCTCTCCGGTCGTGTCGGGTTGCCGTCCCATCGGAATATGAGAGTGATGGAAGAGGGAGTGCACCTGTGTTTGCGCACACACTTGTGCACTATAATATGTCCCGCGCCGATGGCTAGTCTCGGTTGAGATTGGCCGCCATGGCCGAAATCGGTCAGGAGGACTATACTAGATGCCTATTAATTAACAAAAAGTCCTCCAAGTCATCGCAAAGACAAAATAAAGTTATCTTCAATGCAATAATATAATTGAGTCTCGGCGACGTCAAATTATCTTACAAGGCTTTATTCTAAGAATCAATGCAATAATCAAAAAAAAAATGAATATTCAAAAGCCGATTCCTTCAGACCCAAAATGAACACCACATAAAACTAATGCGAACCTAAAAACATTTTTAAGAACTCTAAATTCAAATAAATTTGAAATGGAACATCCGGAATAATTAATGCTTATTCATTTTAAATAATGTTACCAAAAAAAAAGTCGCTTCTGGCACAGTTTCTAATCATTTGAAGAGGACTTACAGATTTAAAAAAAGAATATCAGCTGTATAATAATTAAAAACAACTAGTTTTTGCCCACGACTTCGTACGCACATATATCGTTCCCGTGAGAATTTCCCGCCTTCCTCATGAATGTGGCTATCATATACAAAAAGAATTTTCCAAATCCGACTGGTAGTTCCAGAGATTAGCGCGTTCAAACAAACTCTTCAGCTTTATTATTAGTACAGTTTGGTACTCCTGAACTATTTTCACTTGGAGTAAGCAATTCCAGACGGGACCATTAGAAACAGATTTCCTCAAAATGTTATCCGTCAGCGTTTACTTTAGTGAGTCGTCAACAAAACGATATCTTTAGAACCACATTCTACACAAAAATTTCCAATGGAAACACGATTACTGTAACTATCAAAGACAATTTGATCACGATGTGTAATTGTTGATTTGTCTCTATGTCTGTAAAAGGAAAAGCCTACAGATCATCATCATCATCATATCAGCCGAAAGAAGTCTACTGCTAGACATAGGCCTCCCCCAAGTATCGCCACAACAACCGGTCTTGTGCGTCTCGCATCCATCGGCTACCCGCGACCTTCACCAGATCATCGGTCCACCTTGTAGGAGGCCTTCCAACGCTACGTCTTCCGGTACGCGGTCGCCACTTCAGAAGTTTTCGACCACTTCAGTTTGGCGATCCTTCGGGCTATGTCGGTAACCTTGATTCTCTTGCGTGTATCTTCATACCTGATTCGATCACGCAAGGAAACTCCGTGCATTGCCCTCTCCGTTGCTCTTTGGGTGACTTCTTGCCTTCTGATGAGGCCCATTGTGAGCGACCACGTTTCGGTTCCGTAAGTCATCACTTTTACGCTACGCTATTGCCGAATGTCGAATGAAATCTTATAGGTACGTTTATTAATATTTTTACTTGACGTTAGAGATGTTCCTAGTTTAGTAGTTGACCTCGTGAATTTGTTATGTTATCACAGCTTGAGTAGGCACCGCTTATTTCGCTGACATGGTATTTAGGACGTTTTATGACAGACTAAAGCTACAATTCCGTGCATCGCGGCCGACCGCAGCCGCGCGCGATCTATCGCGTACGACAATAGTCAGAGTATGAGAATGTATGGCGCCGTATCGGGTGCGACAGACGCGCGCGGCCGACTTCGGAAGCGGTGCCAAACATTTTCATACTTTGACTATTGTCGTAAGAGCCGCGCGCGGCTGCGTCGGCCGCGATGCACGTAATTGTACATTTAACATAGACTATGTAGACCAGCCAAACTCAAGCCGCGGGCCGTACCCAAGTGGCCCTTCAAACTTTTCTGTGTGGTTCTGTAGCCTAGCGCATTATTGCTGTTCTATTTAGGTACTCAGTGCCTCAGTAGCAGTTTTATTGAATACTAATACTAACCTACGGGTATTTCTCTTTATTATAAATGCGAAAGTGTGTCTATCTGTCTGTCTAACCGCTGAACGGATTTTGATGAAATTTGGTACAGAGATAGATTAGACCTCGGAGACCTTTTGTTGCGAAAAGGGCTTGAAGGGTTTGAAATAGGGAATTAAAGTTTGTATGGGAGTCCGTCATTATTATAGATAAAAAATAAATAAAAATGGCTGCCCAAGTAACTATTCCAAGCGGACGAATTCGCGAGCAAAAGCAAGTCTTACTGATGTTCACTTCTTGACGATGTGCTGAAACTTATTTGTTGTACAGACGCCAGCACATCAAGCTACCCAAAACTGTCAAATTTTCCCAATCAACCTGTGCTGGCGTCTGTACACCAATCACAATGTAGTCTTTTTAAACAAAAAGTTGCCTGGTAGAGAATGCCTTGTTGTGCCACTATGATGTTTGTGCCACCATGAAGTTTAAATAAATAATAAAATTCCCTTCATATAAATGCTATTAAATATATCGTTTTATTTTACTGTGAGTTTTTATTGCGCATAAATATATGGCCCATCTATGTGGCCCAGAAAGAAAAAGGATTGAGCATAGCTGACTGACTGTAAAGCTACGTCCACACAACGCAGGTCGGTCTAGTCTGGACTCGAAGCATAAACCATTTCTTCGTTACCACCATAAAAATCACCAAATCGTCGAGAAAGAATCTAAAATGTCAAGTAAAATTCCCAGCCTCTGACGCATTGTGCGTCACTGCTAGGGTTGCCAAGATGGGCGGATCCGGGGGGCTAAGGCTGTTGCGGAATTGGTTCGGAAGAGTCTTAGAAGGAACACGGATGGGTTTTAGTCAATATGAGTCTGACACGCCCTTCTGCTTAACCCAGAGCGGAAGAATTCATTTGATGATTTCCCATCCTTAAAAAAAAGGAGGCTAAGGCTGAGGGACTCAAGCCCCCCCTCAAAAGATCCAGATTTCTTTGGTAGTCTACCACCTAACTAAGTCATTGAGGAATTTACAAATAGTAATCCAAAGACACTTGTTATGCGTTAAGTAAAATCAAATTTTATGTGCTTTTTTAGTCTTTACTTTTCTAAAAAACCCACCCACAGCGGGGTCATGCCACCCCAAATGACAATCCTGGATCCGGCCCTGTTTGCCAACATTTTTCAGCAAAAAATGTACTATTTCTAAAATATGAAATACTCTATAATCCTATTTTAGAAATGGTAAATGAAGATAAAATAATATTGCCTTTTACACCTTGCAAAATAAGTAGGTATTTCTTTGTTTTAAAATAATAATTGTAAGTACTAGTAGACAATGTCATGGTCTTCTTTTACCGCCACTTTGCAATTGTGACACTAAAACTCCTTACGACAGACATAAATCCTTTTCAATTTAAAGTCAGAGTCAGAATGAATAGTGTATTTGAGATAAGTTAAGATAAGATAAATCTTTATTTACCTTAAACATGGTATGAAGTTGTTACAGTCAGGTATTAATCTAAAGTCCATATGTTTAGCCATTCAGAATGTATCAATTGCATACAAAATAGTAATAATGAGTTAATTGTTATTCAATGTCACAGATATTTAAGGTCAATACAATAATCAAATATGTAGTTTTATCTCAGCAGTATCCGCAATGACAAACGTCCAGAAATGTATAGTTTTACGTTTAAAAAATCTTTAATGTCATAAAACTTAAGTTGTTTCATCCATTTCAATAATCTGTTTTTTTAAATAATTTAACTAGTATTCTATTACAATTTTATTTCTTTTGGAATTTTGTTATAAATGCGTACACACATGAATAGCGGATTGAATTTATCAAGTGCGCCAAAATAAAATAGAGTACAATACCTTTTAAAAGAGTACGGGTGGTAACCCTAGTGACTGCTGCGTCATATTATCTCGGAGGGAGACGGCCGGACAATCCTACTTTTTATTGATTCCTTGTTGATTGGGGTCGACGCAATTTGTTGAGGCTGACTGATTGATTCAATATAAATGGATTTCTATGAAGATTAGAAATAATTGTTTTGTACGAGTATAATGAGTGGCACAACGTGGTCTGGTTTTTAAGATTCTGTTATCTAAGGAATTGTATGAAAACACAATTGGTAAAAATTCTAAACTTGTTTAAAACAAACGGTACTTAATAAAAAAGTTAAGAATTATTATGATAAAAGTTTTTTAAGCTTATTCATAAAATATTTTTAGGCCACATTCTAAGTTTAAATATTAATTACAGGTTCTTCCATAAAAAATCTGCTACTCAGTAGGTATTAATGGTTCGATTTATTTATGAATAAGCCTGATCATTTTTGAGGAGAAATACAAAGCATTATATTTGAATTCAGAATTCGAGATAATGATCCAATTTTGAAACAAGAAACTCTATGATTTATAATGAGACAACGTTCGATTTTCCTTTAAAATTAAAAAGTAAAAAGCAGACAACGATAGTTTAGCTTTGTACCAGTAAAAGAGGATTCGATACTTCCAGAGATTACCTCCTATCACACAAACAAACATTTTTATCTCTTTATCACGATGCTTTAGATTTAATTTGCCGCCAACCCACTCTATCGCCGGAACCCTAATTTGTTCCAAATGGCTTACCTTTAGGACCATAAAATATTTTGTGGAAGGACATGTAAGACCGATACTATTAAAAGAAAATGTTAAAGAAGTCGTGGTACATCCCCTTAATGTAAACAAAAAAAAGCAGTAGATATTACACTCTGCGAGCTGTCTATCAATTCGGTTCATGAGTTACAGCCTGCTAAGGGACTGATGAACGAACAGCGGAGGCTTGATAATAGGTTACCCTTCGTATACAGAATCCGGAAAAGTTGTTTTTAAAAAGTTATGTATCATAGATAACTTTTAGAATCACATAAACCCCAGCTACAATTACAGAAAAAAACCGGACAAGTGCAAATCAGACTCGCGCACCGAGGGTCCCGATCGAGTCTTGAGTTTTTCCGAGTATACATTACCCTCGGAAGTTTATAAACTATGAAAGCACTCTCATTACTCTGACAAAAATATAGCAGGTAAGGTTGGAGGACAAACTTAACTTTGTTGTTGAGAAAAATGTTCTCTCATACATCAGTGCACGTCACGGTCAATTCTTCAACCGAAAATATAAGTTTATAATCTCAAAAAATATACTTATGATAAAACTATAAATTCCCAATTTTCGAACGTTTTCTTGTATTTGTATTGTAAGATACATTTATGTATTTGTTCTTGCCAAATAACATGACTCTAGGTCAACGGGGAATCAAAACCTATAGGGTACTTCCCTATAGGTTTTGATTCCCCTGCGAACGTCGAAATATGCGCCATCAACAGAGCATAAATGGCCTTATCTTTATATTGCGTTGACTTAGAAGTTTGTTTTTTTCACAGCTCCAAGTGGTGGCAGACCTGATAGTTTGATTTTAATTTCAGCTTGATTCCTCCATGCGTTCTTGAAAAAGGGTCTTGACAGACGGACAAACGGATATATGGAAAGACTAACAGACGGACAGACAGACAGCCGCCCATGTACCACTATTGTACATAAAGTTTAATAAATAAATAAATAAATCCTATAAAATAAATTTATGTATGTGGGTATGTCGTTTTGTGGCAATTAAATACTCTTTCTTTCTTTCTATAAGGGTACCGTTTGTACCGACTGAGGTACGGAACCCTAAATATCACCAATAGAAGGCTACATTATCGCTGAGTGCTTTAGGCTAGGTACTTTTTATCCGAAAAAATCCAGGGTTCCAATGGTAAAGGCCACGGAAACCAAACTGCGGGAAAACACTAGCTAGAAATAAAGACAATTGATCACTAAGATTTTACAGTAAAGCAGAACTATTTACTTAACCTTTTGAATGCCAGAGCATAAACGCATCGGCGTGCCCCCGACGCCAAACCACAAATTAGCTGTACTTTTTGTCAAATGATTTTCAAAAATGATTGTCAAATGGTTGAATTTGTGACGTTTGGCGTACAGGGCACGCGCTTGCTTGTCATGTAGGTATACGTAACAATGGCGTTCAAAAGATTAGGGAGAGGAGCTCGTGGTTAAATAATAACAGCCGCACGGGTCGATCTTCAAAGTTAAGCAACGCTTGCCGAGGTTGGTCTGTGGATGGGTCCGTGCCTCGGAAAGCACGTTAAGCCGTTGGTCCCGGCTGTCATTTGTAGATCTTTGGCAGTCGTTACGGATAGTCAGAAGCCAGATAATCTGACAGCAGTCTTGCCAAGGAGTACCGTGTTACCAAGTTAATGGGTTGTGGAGGTTTGGTAGGCAGCCGCTCCACGTAAAATACTGGTATTCAGCTGAATCCAGTTTGACTGGAAGCCGACCCCAATATAGTTGGGAAAAGGCTAGGCAGATGATGGCGTTCAAAAGGTTAAAAGACAGACAAATCAAATTCAAATTAATTTCTTTACCTTAATCAGACCCTAAAAAAACATTTAATGAATAAGTACGAAACAAGATAAATTAAGTTCTAAAAGACGTCTTTATAATAACAGTTCTCATAGATATAACTCGGTAACTGAGCAGCGAGTTAGCAACGAGACGATAATAACTGCGTTGCTATGGCAACGCGCGAGACGCGACAGACGACCTGTCAATGTTAATCATTCACAAACCGTTGTTGTTGCTTAATATTATTTAACTACGAGTAGCTCCGCACCCAGGATTTACCCGGGTAGGTATATATGTTACGGTAAATGTGATTAAATTAAAAAAAAATATTAATAATTACTGAACATTCTTAATTATTACCTCGTCTTTTGGTAAATGTGAATATAAAATTGAAATTCATCTCTTTTAGTAGTTATTATTAATAATTCAATAGAAAGAAAGAAAGAAAGAAAGAAAAATGTTTATTTGGGACTCGCACAAGATTAACAAACCATTAAAATAAAATTAAAAACTAAACAGTATAATAAAATAATTAGGTATCAATAGAATAAAACTCGAAGTTATTTGTCCAGTATTGGGACTTGGGGCACCTGTATTCGGACAAGTTAGGTTAGAAGGGGATTAATTGAAAATTATTATTCCGTTTATTCATTTTCTTGAACTGACTTTTTATATTTTTAAATATTTCTTAAAAAATAAAAAAAACAAAAAAAAAACAAAAAAAAATTATTATTATTAAGTCGAGGTAAAAGTAAAGAATTATCGGTTATTATTAATTAATAACTAGCTTTTGCCCGCGATTTTTGTACACGCAAACCCCGTTTTTTCCCCATTCTCGTATCTATGGCCTATCTATAGCCTTCCACTTAAATGTGGCTATCATATTCATAAAGAATTTACCAAATCCGCCTGGTAGTTCCAGAGATTACACTGTGAGGATCGCCTGGAGGACACGGTGGAGCATACGGTGGAGATCTGCCCAGCTTGGGCTGAGCACCGCCGTGTCCTCGTCGAGGCGATCGGCGGCGACAACCTCTCGCGTCCGGCCCTGGTTGAATCCATGGTCCGGAGCGAGGAGGCTTGGGAAGCGGTCACCTCCTTCTGCGAAGCAGTAATGCTAGCGAAGGAGGAGACGGGCCGCGCGAGGGAAAGGCAAGGCCTTCGCCCCAACCGCCGCAACAGGAGAAGACGCCCCGGGCGTCGGGAGTCGCATGGCGATCCCCGGCCACCGTAGGCGCGGGCCTGCAGACGGCTAGCATTGGATGGCTCGCTGTCCAATCACCACCAGGCCTGGGTCGATGGCGCGTTGTTTCACGCACGCCTCAAAGAAATGTCAGTATAGTAGACGGGGCCCGCTAGGACCAAAGCCTGCCAGGGTTGCGGAATCTGTTCGAAAGAGTCACCACGGCCCTGGAACGCAAAGGGCTTTAGAAGGAACACGGATGGATTTTAGTCAGTAAGAGTCTGACACGCCCTTCCGCTCCACTCAGAGCGGAAGAAGTCATTTGATGATTTCCCATCCTTAAAAAAAAAAATCCAGAGATTAGCGCGTTCAAACAAACAAACAAACTCTTCAGCTTTATTACTACTTTATTATTTAAAACTATCACAGCTAAGTAATAAAATTACAATCTAACGAGTAAAAGCCGACCAACCTATAAAATGTAACTGAATTACTAGAAATTTCGTAATAATTCCAAAGAAAAAGACTTAAGACTAAGTACGTTTGTAACTTTGCAATCTTGAAGTAAAATTAACTATTTACTTTTTGTCATGGCTTACGACAAGGGGAACTGCGGAACCCTCCACTATGCGTGGCCCGACACGCACTTGGCCGGTTTTTATAGTACCTGCGTTGTAATGGATAATCAGCCCGTGATTTATTTGAAAAAAAAGTTATTTAATTCTACACAATTTTTTAATTTATAAAAAAGGCGAAGTATGTATGAGTATGAGAATTTGCTTAAGACTATTGATAATTTTTATTGTGAATTAAATACTAATAAAATTGTACCTATGTTAATTATCTTTGTTTTATTTCTCTCATCTATCTCTGAGGTTTTTATAATTATTTATTTGTTATTGTTGGCCACACGGGATTGTCTATTACAAATCCCGGGAAGATCCATATTAATATCAACATTTGATGCAAGTACATAAATAACTCTACCTAATTCCGACCTCTGATAATCACCCATTTACGGACCAACCTCAACAAGCGTAACTTACCTCGAAGCTCGACATATAAAAAACGGATAAATATCACGACATATTCAAAAATATAAAAAGCAATGAATTTCCCGCGCCCACTGTTCATTTAACAAACAAAACACACCTCTTGTCTTCCATCGAGCTCGATAGATGGCGCTGTGCCGCCGGCTGAATCGCGCTATGGTTTCGTTACACTTCGCACTACCTAAACCAGGTTTTGTAAAAATCACATAGCTACTTACAATAGGTACATCAATACGTAAACACTAAATTATTTTTGAAAAATCAGTCTTAATTATTGTAAAAGACTGATTTTATTATCTTCCAACAAACTTTTTAATTTATCGAAGAAGTAAGCGCTTCATAAAATATAAACCGGAACAATAATAGTGCTTGTTCCTGTTCTTTTTAGGGTTCCGTACCCAAAGGGTAAAACGGGACCCTATTACTAATTAATTGATTAATTAATTGACATCGATTATTGTGAATACATTTCGAGTTCGATACAGCCCGTCCCTAGATGTCCTCTCCCCAGCGACGCCCTAAGCCGAGGCCCGTACCCCACAGGGGGTGCCCTTAGCGTGTAGTCGCTTAATTTGTAAGTTTTTTTATAAGCCCTGGCTGGAGGCTTTAATATTATATTGAGGCCACCACAGGCAAGCCCGGTTAAGCAGTCGACAACCTTATAGGTTGAACTGCGAGAAGCCACTCATAAAAAGTGAATACCTTCATTTGCACGCCATGTTATGGCAGGGTATGCTGAAACAAATTTACTGTAACACCATATTGTACCATATTCTAGCAAATAAATATTTTGTTTGATTGATTGATAAGACTTCGCTGTCCGTCTGTCCGTTTGTTGGTCCTTCACCAGACTGTGTCTCCTGAACCCTGATAGTAAGACAGTTGAAATTTTCAAAGATGATGACGTATTTCTGTTGCCGCTATTACAACAAATACTAAAAAACAGAGTAAAATTTTTAATTCAATTCTATTTATTTATTACCAATTTTACTGGACAAATTACATAGAAGTCTTAAATAAATATCTTAATTCTAAGGATTACGAGCCTGAACTAGGAAAACCTGTGTTTCAGGCGAATAGCGAAATAGAAAATAAATATTTAAGGGGGCTCCCATACAACAAACGTGATTTTTTGCCGTTTGTATAGCTCTTCGTGCGCGAGTCCGACTCCGATTTTGCTGGTTTTTTATTTTACTTCACACATGTAACAATAATTAACTATAACCTAAGTAGATTCTGACTGCGACTTAGCCCGCGATACTCGAAAATAATCCCAAAGGAATACCCTCCCGGGATAAAAAGTATCTCTTGTCCTATTCCAGGACAGGGTCTACCCGTGTGTCATATTTCATCCAAATCTGTCAAGCCGTTAACACGTAAGAGAATCAGACGGATAGACAGACAAGGTTAAAAAAAAACAAATGTGTTTATAATCTTAAATCTATACAATTAAGTTGCCGGGGCTTCCCATCCTATGTTATTTTCGCATTTATATAATTAGGATGGATAAGTACGGATAAATGACTTCCGTTGGATGGATGCGGGCGATCATGTGACGTAATTAAGGCAGATATAGAAACCTGCTAAGCTATCGCTGACTTTCAAATATGTTATTTTCATTGACATTTTACCCAAAAATCGATCAAAAGAGCGTGATTTTTTAATAGTCAGGTTTTCGTTCTTAAACTTCCATTTAGTTTGAGGCGAGGCCACAACACTGCGTTGTGGCATCGTATCGCAAAAACGACTTCGCACTGCAATACAATTCAGCGTGGATTTTTTCGATGCGACGCCCCACGCAGTGTTGTGTCCTCACCCCATGAGGATAAGGCCGCCATTTTTTTTATTTTATGATTTCTGTATGTGTGTTAAATTTGGTGTACAATAAAGTATATATAAATAAATAAATAAACTCATTAGCAGTATTTATGACCATCCACTTACACACTCTCCATACATATTCTTTTCCCCCACATCTATTGTATACTTCCATAAAAAAATTGTTTGATATGATTTCGAAGTTAAGTTCCTAAAAATTAAACTTTTCTTTTTTCTTTAGTGGTGAGAAATAAACATTTTTTTTTTGTTTTTAAAAGATTGACAGTTCTAACATCCACAACCCGGCATTATAAACTGGGTAGCACGATACCCCAGGCAAGATTGGTGTCAGAATTTCTGGCTTCTGGTTCTGACGGGTAGTCAGAACCAGAAGCCAGAAATTCTGTTTCAGTACTCGACTGTAAAACATCTCGAAGCACGAAGGAGCCTCCGTATGAATTAAATGGTCACCCCATCCATGAAACGACGTTGACAAGCGTTGCTTGACCTTGAAGATCGACTCGTGTTGATGATATTATTAAACCACGAGCTCCTCCTAATTAGTAATCAAATAATGTCTCTACTAATCAAAAGCTTTCTCAGAAGCCTGTAAACGCTAGTACTTACGGAGCTATTTCTAGTCGTCCTAATTTGAAGTCGGTTTTCCTCGTAAATTAGGTCCGGAATTAGAAGTCGTTTTTCAAAGACTTCATGTTAAGATAATTAAAGAGGTTTCAGAAATAGTCACTTCATTCAGTAGACTTAATTGGATTAATATAATTGAAAATTGTAGAAATTTGTGATCGGTTTATCGAGTGTTTTCAACGTTTTCTAACGCTACGTTTCCCAAGTTTATTACATAGCAGGGCACGATAGATTTGCGGAATTTGTTCGAAAGAGTCACCGCGGCCCTGGAACGTAGAGGGCATTAGAAGGAACACGGATGGGTTTTAGTCAGTAAGAGTCTGACACTCCCTTCCGCTCCGAATCATCAAATGACTCCTTCCGCTCTGGGCGGAGCGGGAGGAAGCGTCAGACTCTTACTGACTAAAACCCACCCGTGTTCCTCCTAATTCCCTTTGCGTTACGGGGCCGCGGTGATTCTTTCGAACAAATTCCGCAACCCTGGCAGGCTTTGGCCCTAGCGGGCCCCGTCTCCTAAGCTGACATCTATTTGAGGCGCGCGTGGAACACAACACACCATTATATAGGTAATCTACCCGTGGGTGACGTAAGAGGCGACCAAGGGACTCACCCGAGAGTGGACAGCAGCCAGTAGCGTGCAGTTGTTCCCGAATAAGGGTAGGCCAGCCCATACATAATACCCAAAAAAAAAACTCACCACATTATTCAGGGTTGAAATCACGATGCGAATTTTCGTCCACTTCAAAACTTATGATTTCAAAAACTCACCGCAGAATACTTAAGATTTCAAGAAAGATTCAAATCACGATATTCAAAACAATCACTATTAAAAGATTCGCGCGATTATTGTCACATGAAACAATATGGCTTCTCTAAAAAAATAAAATTTATAATGTCTCGATAAATCATAATCCATACCTACCCGCCACGCTTTGGGCGAAGCCTATGTCCAGCAGTGGACGTCTTTTAGCTGATATGATGATCATGATGATGACACATAACCAACGCGTTTTATCCAGAGCTTTATCATTTTTATCTTCATTATAATAATATTTCAACATGATAATCGTGTGAAACCCCTCAGCTATATCACTCGTATTCCTAATGTTTTCTTTTTAATCGTATACTAACGTGTGCAAATAAAAGACTTAAAAAGCTTTACAAAAATACAATCGCATTTGTAATGAAAACAGAAATGTGTTTTTCAAAGAAAAAAGCGATATTTCTTAAACATAACATTGTGGGTTTTCAGTTATGAAAAACAATTCATTTGTAACTGCTCTGCTACCTTAAGGCAAAATCACACTAGATCGTTCTCCAGAATTCGATTGCCTATGGAATTCGGGCAAACGATCAAGGGTCGAAAACATCTTCGCACATCTAGTCCAGCTTTAGTTACCTACTCGACTTCATTCAGACTACTTTTTACCCCGAATTCTAGTACAATGACCAGTGTAATTAATGCAACAGTTGCCCGAATTCGAGTTAAATCTGTCAAGCACCCGAATAACTACTAGGTATAATTGCACCACAAAAAAAATCTTAATAAGTGAATGAGTTAATCTTAAACGCTGTGAATTTGGCAATGATAAATGATAAATGATAGTTATTTTGTAAGTAGGTTAAACATAATACTTTTACACGTCAATCTTTTTTGGTCATTTTTAAACTAGATGAGGCCGGTGTTTCCTAGCTGACTACCCTGAGAAGAAACACCGAACAAACTCAGAGGTCAAAGTCTCATTTAAAGTCCATACAATCGTACTGGTCAAATCATATGAGAACCATGTAGGTTAATGTCTGAAGTGATCTTTTGAGGAAAGTACCACATAGATTTGAGTAGACCTGTCCAGACAGTGCAAGCATTTGTCAGTTATCGTGTAGCTCAAACTTAGAACTTTAATAAAACCGGACCATAAATTATTACTCATTATTCTTGGAGTCCATGAGTCCATTAGTTTTTGCCACGGCCTTATTACCATTACTAGCCTTGTTTTTTTTTCACACAGCCCATCTATCGTCTCTTTGGTACTTCCCTTATTGTATTGCCATTCACATTTATCCTCAAAACTTCCCAAGCGACATTTTCCAACAATAACAATAACCAATCAATCAATTGATTGAAACACCCCCACTTAGGTACCTTTCAATTAAATCCACCCTATCGTTAATTGATTTTACAGCCAGCCTCCCATTGACGCAATAAAATTGATGTCCCCGCCATCTTAATAAAGCATAAGTGAGTTCGTTAAGAGCTCACCGTTTGGTACGCCTCATAAAATAATGGGTTCTTAACGGACCGGTTATAGCCGGTTGCACATAATTTTAACAGAGACGTTAAGGGTCCGTCAGTGCTGTGCAGTTTATCGGTTAAGAGGTCTTGCAAACGTGTTAAAACGAGCTTCTTGAGTTCAGGACGGTAATGGCCCACATGCAGCTAGCATTTTATTGTTATTGGGTACTTTAAGTTCCCTGATAACGAGCTGTCTTCCTATTCTTTTTATTGTTTCATCTTTCTCGGTTTGCGATTGGCTTGTGCCTCGGTCGTCTAGTGGTGTCATGACGTGGGCGCATGCGGTCCTGGATTGGATTTCCTGGTCGGGCCAAGTGTTATTGGGATTTTTCTTCTGAAATTTTTCAGTAGCGGTGCAGAGATTGTACTTGTATTCGGTTGATGGTTATGGGCTCAGCTCCTATTATATGGGACTTAAAATATTACTGGTTGGATGCACCTCTGCCCAACCTTTTAGGTAGTATAGGCGTAATGTTATGCATGTATATTAGCATAGATACAGCTTAACCTTTTATTTATTTATTACAAATATACTTTATTGTACACCTCATAATAAGAACAGGACAATCAAACATAAAAAAAGTGTACAATGGGCACAATTCATGACATGACATGGGTGACAATTTCACGCGATATTTTACAATCTTACGGCGTTTGCCATTTTCCAGTGACATCGACACACAGGGCATTTGAAAGAATAGGACATAAAAGTTCCTTGAATAGGTAGGCTTCTACAATCTAACTCATAGGGGATACCAATATACCCTTTTATTTATTTATTACACATATACTTTATTATACATCTCATAATAAGTACAGGACAATCAATATACCCTTTGCTTTTCAGGGCCGCGGTAACTGTTTCGAAAAAATCCGCTACTAAGTGATGGTGCATGCTTTAATGGAAGCTGGAACAATGTATTTTTCAGGTCTACCTTTGTGCTAAACAGATCTTCAAAACGAAACCCAACCTGAATCACGCAGTAGATATCCGAGTTATCGTGTCACTAAATATTGATTGTTATAACCAGCACTAAAACACATGTTATTTACGATCATCCATATCACCCCCACGTAACTTATCGCCAGGATATGCTAAACTAGCTCAAAAAGCGCTTAACCTAGTAGGAAAGCGGCTGTAAAGTATCTCAGTATATTTTATATGCAAATCAGCTTGTGCAGCGAAGCGGAATTGTATTGAAGCGCTCATTCAGCTTTATTTGAAGACGTTTCATTATTCATGAAGGATGGAGCTTCTGCTTTGAACTCCATGGAGTTGAAAGACCTTTAGATTGATGCTTTGGAAGAAATTTTGATACTTGATTGCGAAAGATAGATTGTGAGCATCTAGGATTAATATATTTGAAATCAAAATTCATTTATTCAAATTAGGCTGAGAGCCAGTCGTTTTTCAACGTCAATGTTTTTACATAAAGTAAAGAGTCCCCCAAATAGCCCGCTCGTCACCACTACCTACTTAGTATTTTAGCTGAGAAGAAGTGGCGCAACAAACTTCCCGGCAACCAAGAAAAAAGGCGTAGGAATAAGTTTCAGCATTCAAGGAATGCCAATGTTATGAGACCCTGTTACGTCTGTCAGCCACAGTGGTATAACTTTTTGCGGTAATGTCTAACCTAATTGATAAAAAGCATATGAATAATAGTTATGTTTATACTGTGCGTGAGTTCTACTAGCTCCCGTTCGTTCTTATAGTCACAATAAATATAATAATCAACATCTCCTTTCCTTCCAGGACGCCCACTACGAATGGAGCGAAACAGACATCCTATCCCACGGCTTCAGCGGCCTCAGCCTTCACCGACAAGACAGCCTCACCCAGCGTCCCTTGGCTGCCCTCAAACGGACCGGCAGCAAAGGCAGTGCCTACAGCCTCCGCAGCATGAGGAAAGAGATGACGAAGCCAACCACACAGGTTGAGAGGCCTCCCACGATACCTGATGCAGGGTTTGGGACCCTGGAGATAAAGCTGGCGTATGAGAACGCGACCTCGTCGCTGGCTGTGACCGTGCTTAGGGCGAGGGGTCTCATTGGGATGGATATGACTGGGCTCTCCGATCCGTTTTGTAGATTAGAAGTTTTGCCTAGAGGTGAGTAGATTCGTAATACTTTTAACTACTGCTCTTCATCATGGGACGTATTAATTAGACTCCGCAAATCATAGGAACTATATACAGGGTTATTTTTAAAACACTAACAAACTTACAGTGGGTTTTTTTTCTAGTGGCTTTTCGCAGTTCAACCTATGAGTTTGTCGACTGCTTAACCGGGCTTGACTGTGGTGGCCTTAATATAAATATTAAAGCCTCCAGCCAGAGCTTATTAAAACTTACAAACTAAGCGACTACACGCTAAGGGCACCCTCTGTGGGGTACGGGCCTCGGCTTAGGGCGTCGCTAGGGAGGCCAGCTAGGGACGAGCTGGATCAAACTAGTGTTTTAGTGGGTGAAAGTACTCATGATTAGAACCAACTTTTACTATGGGACCAACTCTAAAATATCAAAATACAAATCAGATGTTTTTAAAAAAATGCAAAGTTTATCCGATGAAAATGTATGAAACAACAGATTTTTTTTTTAATTTTTCAGGGTTGGTGTCATAGCAAAAGTTGTTTATAATCATGATTACTGTCACCCACTGTAAAGTTGTTAGTATTTTACAAATAACCCTGTATAACTCCTCCATCAAAAGACAAGAGATGTGCCCATAGAAATGTTAAAAATTATATCTATGGCTGTCACCACTGCCCGGAGAAAATTTAAGGCAACCGTAGTTACAATGAAATAGGCTGTCTAGATAAATTCATCCTGATTCTGTTGCCGCTACACAACAATGCGTAACAGAGTAGGTATTTTGTGTTCTAATCAGAGAGCCTATTTTACTCATTTTTAAGCAACGTTCGCATATATATCTCCGTCACAATCTGTCAAAAATGTAAAAAATATTCGATTTTTCTCTTTGGTCAACCGCATGAGTACCTATAGCTTTCATGATAATGACTTACCTATCCTTGATATCTGAATTAAGTATTTGAAATCAAGTATTTGTTAACCTCTACTTTAACTTTAAAACCTGTCAAACTTTGGCATTGTAGAAGGGTTTGACACGTTCTTATCACCAAATAAGTAATAATGACTTTTTCTCCACCAGTGTTCCGAAACTAAAAAAAATACTTAATAACTTCTTTGAAGTTCACTAAAACCTTTTTTTAATTCTACTGTTTCTTGTGCTACCCTAATATTGTCAGTGAAAACTTTTAATTTTCCTTCTTTCACTAACTGTCAACTATCTGTATCCTAGCTGTGAGTTTTCTTAAGAAATAAAATAAATAAATGAATAAATATTATGTTCAATTGAGGAACGTGCCTTGACTTTTATAAGATTCTCAATATTTATTCAACGTTTTGTGATTCGCAAAGTGTCTTAATTGAAAGAGTTTTCCTGCTCACACGGCTATTTTTCTATCTTCCAGAGGGATCGTACTCCAACCGGCTGCGAACGAAGACAGTCCACAAGACTAAGAACCCGGAGTACAACGAGACGCTGCACTTCTTCGGCATCACGGAGTCCGACCTCGCCGTCAAGTCTCTGGAGATCGTGCTCTTTGACGATGACAGGTAATTTTATTTTATTTATTTAAGGAAAAACAAACAGTAGCACAATAAGAAATAGTCATAATATCTTAAATATTACATTTTAAACAATTATACTACCCACTACGTTCTCCACAGATAACAATTAAAAGTATTTAAAAACTAGCTTTTGCCACAGATACAGAAACCTATAAACGGTAATTCTGGATTTTTAAATATGTATAAAAGAAAAAAGAAATAGTAAATTTGTGTGCGTACATTATTTAACATTACCAACGTTGTATAGTAATTCGCTGATCCTTTAGAATTGCTTGGATTTGCTTCTTGAATGCATTTTTACTAAGAAAAAGAATGTCGATTAAATTAAACTCATTGGTAAGGATATTAATCCTGTTCTTCCTACTAGTAGATACAAAAAACAATGTGAGTCTATGTTTGTGTCTATTGATGTTCTTTAATCAAGCTCGCGTCAACGATAGAAACTTCTCATACAGTTAAACCATGGAATAGGATACTTTTCAACCCCTTTAGTCTTGCTGCTGCTCAAAGTCAAATCGCATGTTTTAAAAGGTCCAAAATAGTTGTATCAAATCCGTTACACAATTAATTCTCGCGAAACAAATGAAGAATAGAATTTTGTATCGGAAAATTTCTTTACCGGAGTTTTCAGAATTTTCCTAAGTAGTAGGTAGATAGACACATAAAACACGTGTTATAGGTACTCGAGCTCAACAGTTTTCAACTTCAAGCAAAGTCTGCTACAATTTTAGTCGAGCACCTAACTACATTTTTTTCAAATAGACTTGACATAAGGGTCCCGAAATACATAGAATTTAGAAACAGCGTGGGTAGCAGGTAGCTATCAACTTAACTCGTATGTACAGTCTACAGAAGTAACTTTTAAGTTGCCAAGTTTGGGTCGCACAAGTAACTAGAACGTGTCTGGAATCTCACGTGCCTAAAGGAGATCGATCTCAAGGCCCCGCAATCTGGAAGAAATAGTCTTCAAATATCTCACCTGCCTTTCTATGCTTATCGTAGCAAAAATATTCTTTATTATAATTTATATAGGAATTCGTGCAGATTATTCTATAACTAGCTTTTGTCCGCGACTTCGTACGCGCATATCCCGAATTTCCCATTCCCATGTAGCCTAGAGCATTCCTCATGAATGTGGCTATTATATACTGCATAGAGTACAAAAAATACAATCATCATCTGCCTAGCCTTTTCCCAATTATATTGGGGTCGGCTTCCAGTCAAACCTGATTCAGCTGAATACCAGTATTTTACGTGGAGCGGCTGCCTACCAGACCCATACCTACCTCCACAACCCATTAACTGGGTAACACGGTACTCATTGGTAAGACTGGTGTCAGATTTTCTGGCTTCTGACTATCCGTAACGACTGCCAAAGATCTACAAACAGCTTAACGTGCTTTCCGAGGCACGGAGGAGTCTCGGTATGTTAAGATGGTCACCCATCCACAGACCAACCTCGGCAAGCGTTGCTTAACCTT
>NDFZ01005055.1:37434-155866 GCA_002192655.3 Mamestra configurata
CCGCCATTGATGAATGACAACGCGTAGGTACGTACCCCCAATTTCTGGATTAAGAATTTGAAGTTGAGTATTTTTCAAATTAAGCCGGAAATCAGTTTGACAAGTTCTTAACTCAAAACAGGAACTCAATTCAGATACCCGCCCATAGACAGACTGCATTTCTTTTTCCAAAAAGTTGCCTAATTAGGTACTTGTATTTTTATCAAAGAGTTTGGGTAGGTACCTACACATTCCCCTATCGCCACTGAGCAAGCTTTCAAACTGAATATATTGTCGTAAGGTAATCCTCGAACATCGGCCGGTGCGTCAAAAACTAGGTCAAACAGAACACATTACTTTTCCGCTTTGGGAAACTCCAACACATGTTCAGAGAATACTTTAGTCAAATAATTTGTTAACATGGCTATCAAATTATGATCCTTTTCAACGATACACTATAAAACTTTTTGAATCGATGAAAAGATTGACTGCAACTAGTTCATTTTTGTACCATGTTTATTGTGTGTGTCTCCTGGATCACACTAGTTTGTGGTTTAAATTAAGTTGAAATGTTTGTTTCTTTTTTGCCACAATGAAGATTTATTATTTATGCTCTTGCACTCAAAATATTTTTTGATGAGCTACTGAATGAACTAGGTATTTCATTTTACCACAACGACTTTAATTATCCCCTCGAGATTAGTTCCTGCAACTGACTTGCATGAATACTCAAAGCATAGGTATCAACTTTGGTTGGTGCAAAGTTTTCAGTTGAGATATTTACTAAGCGAAGCGTGTGTGCAGTTCAAACATCTCTACCTAAGTTCCGCGGGTTTACGGTAGCTAGGTTGTTTTGAAGTATTCTTAATTAAACATGCAATAGGTACCTTTGTATTTCATGTGTGTGTTTGTATTGAAGTTTACTACTGTAAAACTTAAATCACCTTACTGTAACTTTTAGATAGTGATTCTTTTACATTTCAAAGATTCACACCAAGTTCATCATAATGTAGGTACTTACATGACTAGTAGAAGTAACAACCACGTTTATTCGGACCTACATACATAAAAACACAATACAACATTGAACACGAAAAGTAAAAGCCCAGTATTTAGGTAAAACATGAAAAGATAAAACTTTAAGAAAAATCAGACGAATTGAGACCTCCTTTTAAAGAAATTGGTTAATAAAATGTTCTAAGTACCTACCTATACAATTTTGTTCACCGATTGGCGTGGAAAATATTAAGTAAGTACTATGGTTAAATTTAAAACTATCCTTCTATTCTCAGATACGGATGCGACGAAATGGGTTCAGCGACAGTTGCCCTCCGAGAATGTACGAAGTCCCCAGCACAACTCCGCTTGGCGCTGTCAGGAGCCTCGGGCTCCGAGCCCACTGGCCCCAGAGTGCTGCTGGCGCTTTGCTACAGCACCAGGAGACGGGCACTCGTCGTCACCATCTGTAGAGGAGCTGATCTGCCGCCACAAGATAGCAATGGATACTCGGATCCGTTTGTTAAATTGTAAGTTGAAGCGCCTTTGACTTGTTTTATTTTTTCAATCTTTGATTTTAAACTTAGTCAATTTTTATTTTTCTGGGTCAAACTTTAGCTAAATCTGACTTTGTTAATGAACCCTAATAACTGGTTGCTTTCGATGAGTTTTGCCTACTAAAGTACTTACAAGTTTTCTGTAGGTTCGCTCAAAAATTATTTTCATATTTCAATGAGATTTTTTCATTAAAGTAGGTACTGTAGTAGGTAGCTAGGTACAGCAAAATTAAACCTATGCTAAGTATGGTGTTACTTTTTTCATTCTTTTCAGGCATTTGGACCCAGACCCATACCACAAGAAGCACAAAACATCGATAAAATGGCGCAATCTAAACCCAGTGTGGAACGAAGAGTTCCTTTTCGAGACTCGTCCAACCGAACTTTCCCGCCAAAATCTGACATTGACAGTTTGGGATAAGGACTACGGCAAACCCAACGACTTTTTAGGTAGCCTTGTTTTAGGGGCAAGTTCTAAAGGCCGAAGATTAAAACATTGGATGGACTGCATAAAGTTTCCTGACCATCGTCACGAGTCGTGGCATTCGTTAACTGATACGCAACATCTGTAGTTAATTATTTTATTTATTTTGCATGTAAATAGGACGTTCAATGTAAAAATCAATCTGTATAATAATAGTCTATGGTTTTGTTCTGCTAGTCGCCAGTTTATAATCGGCAAAGTCAGCTTTAAAATATGTAGGTACATACCTACAGATGGACAAATGATTTTCACTTTCCAACTCTGTGAAAGTACTTACATGTATTTAAGTGTAATATCATTTTTGAAGCCGAATGAAGGCACTATACATTTAAAAAAAGCCCCAAAAGGTTAGTAAGTAATGAATTTTCTGAGAATAAAATTGTATTAGTAGGGTAAAATTTAAATGAAGAGAGCTTCAAAGCAAAAGGGTGCTGAATAATCTCGTAAATTATTAAATATTTGAGTTATATTTGGAACAAAAAAACTATCCAATGTAAAAAAATTGCTTCTTAATGTTCTATTTAACCTATTTATCTATGAAAAATGAGCGCTCTTTTGCTTCTAAAACTGTTATGGGTAACAATTGTTAAAGAATATCTAGTGAATCAAAAATATATTTGTATACTTATGACGATAAATAAATATAGGTATTAATTTAGAAATTAAATAACAATGTTATTGTTCAAAATATATTATACCCTTGTTCTCAAATAAAAATGGCGATTCTAAACCATTCTGAACGGAAAAAAATAATTTAAATTTTAAATGTTATGTAGAGTTCTCAATGAATGTATAAAAGAATAGAAAATAACGATGTATGTATTTACTTAGTTAAGTTTGAATCCATATTATAGATAGATTTAAAAGTTGTTGAAAGTAATTTCTGTGTATTTTTGTACTTTGCTGTTCCAAATTGCATGTGCCAAATGTATCTTTGAAGTTTAGTAATTAAGCTGACGACTGCCTTTATATCGTGTACCTACCTAATACTGTCAAATGTGGAATAAACATTTTCCGAAAATAATCGCTGTTTATTTTGAAAAAAAAACATTTCCCAACCATATACAAAATATTGCATACCGTAATAAAAACATAAAAAACTATGTTTTATTAAGCATTCAAATAAAATTAAATACTCAAGTTGTCGAGACCATTTCACACAACTTATATTGACTAAAGTTTGTTGTGACTGACTGTACCTACTTACTCAGAAATATAGAAATGAATGCTCATGAATATTAAAAACTAGAACAATTTATATAATAAATAAGTACTTTTAGATAAAATCACAACATTTCTCAAGTCAGACTATGTTGAATGTTTGCGAAAAACGAAACGCATAACTCGAACGCAGTAACGAAACGTATGAAAAAAAGTTGTTTTGTGAACTTTTTTGACATGTAGGAAATCGTGAGAAAATCGTATTTTATTCAAAGTAGTGACTATAACTTGTTGAATTTAACCTTATTTTGTTAATTATGTGTTAATTTAAGTTTATTACAGTATGGCGTTTCTGTGTCCAGTTAGAATTAGAAGGGGGAAGAAGAAGAAATGTAAGTATCGAGCTTTCATTGGGAACTTTTCAAGTCAATGACCTCAGACTTTCTATATAATTATAAATATATAAAACTAGTAATTTCATCCTGTTTCACCTGACAACCTGTATGCCCAATACCCTTGACCGTGAGAACCTCAAATTAGGTATTGTAAATGGCAGTCTAAATAAAAAAAACTTGATGAACCATAGATGCAAAAGTTTTTGAATGTATGATTCAGATCACAAATTTTTGAATGAATGCCTAACTACTTGAAAGTTATTTATTAGGATTAGTTATTTAAATATATTCTAGATTTAGCTTTCCCAACCTGTTTTAATGTAACATTCAACATCTCTCCTAGACTAACTTAAAATAGCTTGAATCTCTTAAATAAAACCATTCAATGACAAGTAATATTGATGTATCAGACAAGCTAGATTGATTGTACAGAATATCATTTAAGTTTTGTG
The DNA here is from genome assembly GCA_002192655.3 of Mamestra configurata. Classification (NCBI taxonomy): domain Eukaryota; kingdom Metazoa; phylum Arthropoda; class Insecta; order Lepidoptera; family Noctuidae; genus Mamestra; species Mamestra configurata. The sequence goes on from NDFZ01005055.1 coordinate 41,459, forward strand.
ACTCAGAAACACTACCTCCCATTTTTGCTATGTTATAATTGGTCACAGTGAGATAAAGTTTTAACTTTCTTAAAGTTGATTATTTAGATCTTCAAAGATTGTAGACTTAAGTTTCCATAATATCTTTCCATTCAAACTTAAGGACAACTGTGATGTCTGCTTTTCACTGCACAGAACCTGCTGGCATATGAATTTGCTACTGTGCAGCGTCTCAGTGTTCCAAACCTCCATTCAATATGATTCTACCTGTACCTAACATTATTACTAAACCAACAAATCTTGCTTAAATAAACATCATTTCACAATTTTATCATATTTCTCTGTTTGTTGCTTAACACATCTAATTCCTTTCCAGCAAGCAGCGGTGACTCAGACAAAGACTTATCACGTCCCGGCTCCGGGCTAAGTCCGGGCATGGGACGTATCACTGGCTCGGCCAGCATAGAGACCCTCGTGCGGGTTGGCATTGAAAAGGAGCATGGGTTGAGTCCTGACTCCAAGATGGTGGTGCTACATGACTTCGCTCCTTGCGTTGATGATGAGTTAGAGGTTAGACCAGGTTTTGTTTGATTTGACTGTGTTATATGTAAAGTTATCAATAAAGTTTTGAACAAAAACCAAATAAATTCACATTAAAAGACTTATTCTAGAAGTGTAGAGCTAAATGTTAGTGAGTGACTCCTCACAACACTCTTTCACTCCGGTCCAACTTTTAGAAAATATTCTTGACAAAATTTTTAGATATAGATGTAACGGGCAAACTACAGACTCGGTAAGATTGTAATAAATCTTTATTAGAATACAATTTCTCGATATGTTATGAACAAATCGTTTTGTATATATTTAAATATAAAAAAAAACCCTTGTATACTATAAATCCCATCCAAGTTCAATCATATCCAATATCGTTGTAGTATGAAGTGACACTAAGTGATATTTTTTGCCAAAATACCTTATGAAAAGAGCTGTTTTTTTTAGTATTTCACAAAAAAACGGTGTTTGCAAGTAAGACATCTACACATGACTGAACCATGTGGCGACTTGGTGAGGTCTATGTTCAATAGTGTACATCTCTCGGCTGAAATGATGTTGATCTCATTGACTATATCAGCCTTAAATATTATCTGCTAACCAGTCCAATTCAATGAAGTTAATATGAGTAACTAAGTATACATTCTCAATGGCTAAGTAAAATTCAATGTTCCAGGTTAAACGGGGCCAAATAGTAAATGTACTGTACCGAGAGAACGACTGGGTGTACGTCATAGTGGCGGAGTCCCGGCGCGAGGGCTTCATCCCGCACTCCTACTGCGCGCCCTGCGAGCACCACGACCTCAAGAAGAAGCTGCCCCGGAGCCGCTCCCCTACTGACCTGGCGCATCGAGATGTGTCACAGTGAGTACCAAAGGCTTCAACATTTTGAACGCCAGAGCATAAACGCATCGGCGTGCCCTCGACGCCATGCTACAAATTCGCCGTACTTTTTGACACGTATTTGTGACGTTTGGCGTACAGGGCACGCACTTGCTTGTCATGTATACATGACAATGGCGGTCAAAAGGTTAAAAAACAAATGGCCTAACTCGGAACAATAGTAAAGTTGAATGGGTCCATAGCAAAATTCCATCGAGAAACCAATGGCTTAACATGCTTTCCGAGATACAAAGGAGTCTAGACATATAACAAATAGTCACCGATCCACGAACCAACTTCAGCTAGCGTTGCCCCCCTAAGAGCAAACTGTGGGACTGTTATCTGCGTTCTTTGCAGCATTTCTGATTCTTTTTTGATACTTATATAAGTAAAAAGTTGGCATTGCTGGCCTTCAATTTAAAAGTTATATTAAAAGCACACTTTGTAAACAAGCATATAATAAATTAGACGATTACATTCAAGATAAGAATGCTTGGAAGCATGATAGTCCTGCTCCATAAGACAATCTAGCTAGAGTGTAGAGTAAATCAAACTGGTTGGCATAATGTATTTAACTATATAGATGTACTTTTTTTTTATTACACACACATTTACAATATTTGTAAATATGTGAGTACTTATCATTTATTGTAAAACTTTATTTGAAAAGCGTAACTATGGAGTTTCTTGTCCGTTCTTCTCCATAAGAATCTACCTTTGTGAATGGACAGTAGAGTCTCTTTTTTATACATATTCTTTTAACTGTAATGTTGACGTTCAAAAGTGCCTTTTAATGGCCTAATTGGAATAAACGGTTTGACTTTAACTTCCTTGGGGAGCTGGAGTGGATCGAATGACACATTTGTCCAACCTGCACGGAAAATACGCGCTTAATCGTGGAGTTGCGGAAACCAGCCCGATTTACATTAAAAATACATACATAGTAAAAAGTTGTGTAACATTTCCTACCTCCCCAGACTATCGGTATCAGACGGTGTGACAAACGACGGGCACTCGGAGCTGGGCAGCGAGGGCGAGGCGTGTCCCTTCAGCAAGGACCCCTCGGGGCGCTACGTCGTGCTCTACACCTTCACCGCCAGGGACGAGAACGACGTGGACGTGGAGCGCGGGGAGTTCGTCACCGGTCAGTGCTCTCTACTTCTATAAGCCATGCATTATATGACAGGGCCCGGGTCAGTGCCGGGGTTGCGAAATTGTTCAAAAGAGTTACCGTGGCATTTGAAAGAATACAGGTGTAATCTGTAAGAGTCTGACACTCCCGCTCGCTTCGCCAGAGCCAGCCAGCCAGGCGGGAAAAGTCATTCGATGATTAGCCAACCAGAAAAAAAACTGGCCAAGCGCGAGTCGGATTCGCGGACGAAGGGTTCCGAACCATTATCTATAACAACGGCAAAAAAATCACGTTTGTTGTATGTGAGCCCCCTTAAATATTTATTTTATTGTTTTTTAGTATTTGTTGTTATAGCGGCAACAGAAATACATCATCTGTGAAAATTTCAACTGTCTAACTATCACAGTTCATGAGATACAGCCTGGTGACAGACGGACAGCGGAGTCTTGGTAATAGGGTCCCGTTTCACCCTTTGGGTACAGAACCCTAAAAAGGTCACGCATCATCATAATTATTTCAGCCGAAAAACCCCAAGTGTCGCCATGTCAGGGTTTCTGGCTTCAGACGACCCATAACGACTGTCCAAACTCATCTGCCTAGCCTCTTCCCAACTATATAGGAGTTGGCTTCCAGTCTGGTTAGAAAGAAAGAAAGAATAATATTTAGACTGGAAGCTGGTACTGGTATTCGGTTGAATACAAGTATTTTACAGGAACTGTCCTCAAAATTAGAGTGAACAGGCTTCTGGGTAAGCTCGCTCCATTGTGGACTTTGTCAAGAGCAAACTTATCTCAAGTAAAAAAAATTAAAAAAAACTGTCCAAAGTAAGATCTACAAATGACAGCCAGTATCTACACCCACTTTGTAAGTATGTACGTGTATTAAAGTACATTTCTTGTGTTTCAGTTCTGAACAGAGAGGACCCAGACTGGTACTGGATAGTGCGCAGTGACGGACAGGAGGGGTTCATACCCTCCGGCTTTGTGTACCCTGCTGTAGTTCAAGGTAATTCGCTTTCCGTCAGGCGTGATCGAGGTTATTCCATTCCATCCAGCCTATTCCTCAATAAAAACCGGCCAAGTCCGAGTCAGACTCGCGCACGAAGGGTTCCGTACCATTATCTATAATAACGGCAAAGAACGCACGTTTGTTGTATGTAAAAAAAAAGAATTTGTTAAAAACCACTATAAAGCAGCAACAGAAATATATCATCTGTGAAAATTTCAACTGTCTAACTATCACAGTTTATGAGATACATCCTGGTGACAGACGGATGGACAGCGGAGTCTTAGTAAGAGGGTAACGTTTTACCCTTTGGGTACGGAACCCTAAAGAGAATGAGAATTAATTCAGCTAATAATTGAACTCCACTGATGTACATAAGACAAGTCTCTTCTTAGTTTGGCCAGAAAATCTGGTCAAAGTCAAAGCATTTTTTTCAAATAAACAATTATCAGGTACTTTTGAATTGTCAAAGTCAGTCCGTCAAAAACATGAAGCTATTTGCACGTTCGAAAGCGTAGATCTCTATGGAGAAGAATGTGCAAGAAACTCCACGGACACTCTTTTAAATCATTTTACAAAAATCCCGGTTACATTAACCTTGTTGCTTCTATATATGACAACAATGTAAAGAAAGAAAAAAACAATTTATAGTATCAAATATTAAAATGAGGCAGTGGCAACTAAGGGATGACCAGTCTCCACTGACGGCGCCCGTTCACGAACTTGGTTTTTCATCTAGTCTATCTTAATCACTTTTTAACGGGCCATCTAGCTGCGAGTCCCACGCTACGCTGTCATTAAGATAAAGCATGGTATATAGTTAGCGTCCCATTCACAGTTGCCATGTTAAAAACAACAAAGAACAATTAAAATAAATTCACTCACCTACTTTTTCAAACGCATCATTGTAATTGATGTTAGTGGATACCAGAATAAATGCAAAACCTGAAAACAGGTCATTGTACTCATCATTATGAACAACTTTTACTATGGGACTAATTCAGAAAACCGAAAGATATTTCAAGTTACATTAATAATTCGACAAAATGTGTGTATACATCGTTCATTTGGAGCGTCAGTGACACAAGTGCAAATTTGTAAATTTTACACTACGCCAGTTTTAAGATTTTTTCCGGAATCCGCGCGACAAAATGGAATATTCCAACAACGACTTTTCACTCTCTAGCGGACGTTTTTTGAACTTACAAATGTGACATTTTTACTCCTAACGTAGATTATCAGGCAGATAATTTTGGTGTAATTAGGTCAGTTTCGCATTTTTTTGCAGTTGTGTCACTGTCGCTCCAAATGAGCGATATGTGGATATTGTTATTGTTTTACATTTGTCTCGCTCTTTAACCAAATTGTATAACTAAACGGTAATATAGTAACGGTAATTATATATCTATATAAATAAACGGTGTAACAGTTTACTTATATAGAGGATATAGGTCATCAGCGTTTTGTGAAAGCCCATTTGGAGGGTTGTTTAATAACACCACAGACACACACACACACAGAAAATTTAACTGCCTGCAGCTCTAATTACGTGTACGTGTCTTCTTATAGCGTTATAGAAATAGTTATTTAATAATTATAAATTCTTTTTTTATACTTTATTATTATTATTATTTTGTATTGTCCAGGCAAATAAAAAAATTAAAAAAAATGTACTGAACAGCTGTTTCTTTTTTTTTACTCAAAAAACTAAACTTTTTGAAATATCACTTTCAGCAACTCAACAAGACAACACACAGCCCATCTTATCACCACCGCCAACAAACCCCAACAACTCATTGATGAACAACAAGCTCAACAACAGCAACCCGCAGCCACAGGACAGCGACGGACGATACCACGGCACCGAACTAGTCATGCTCTACGATTATAAGGTAATTGTTAACAACAGCAACAACAACTCATTGATGAACAACAAGCTCAACAACAGCAACCCGCAGCCACAGGACAGCGACGGACGATACCACGGCACCGAACTAGTCATGCTCTACGATTATGAGGTAATTGTTAACAACAACAACAACAACTCATTGATGAACAACAAGCTCAACAACAGCAACCCGCACCCACAGGACAGCGACGGACGATACCACGGCACCGAACTAGTCATGCTCTACGATTATGAGGTAATTGTTAACAACAACAACAACAACTCATTGATGAACAACAAGCTCAACAACAGCAACCCGCAGCCACAGGACAGCGACGGACGATACCACGGCACCGAACTAGTCATGCTCTACGATTATGAGGTAATTGTTAACAACAACAACAACAACTCATTGATGAACAACAAGCTCAACAACAGCAACCCGCAGCCACAGGACAGCGACGGACGATACCACGGCACCGAACTAGTCATGCTCTACGATTATGAGGTAATTGTTAACAACAACAACAACAACTCATTGATGAACAACAAGCTCAACAACAGCAACCCGCAGCCACAGGACAGCGACGGACGATACCACGGCACCGAACTAGTCATGCTCTACGATTATGAGGTAATTGTTAACAACAACAACAACAACTCATTGATGAACAACAAGCTCAACAACAGCAACCCGCAGCCACAGGACAGCGACGGACGATACCACGGCACCGAACTAGTCATGCTCTACGATTATAAGGTAATTGTTAACAACAACAACAACTCATTGATGAACAACAAGCTCAACAACAGCAACCCGCAGCCACAGGACAGCGACGGACGATACCACGGCACCGAACTAGTCATGCTCTACGATTATAAGGTAATTGTTGACAACAACAACAACTCATTGATGAACAACAAGCTCAACAACAGCAACCCGCAGCCACAGGACAGCGACGGACGATACCACGGCACCGAACTAGTCATGCTCTACGATTATAAGGTAATTGTTGACAACAACAACAACTCATTGATGAACAACAAGCTCAACAACAGCAACCCGCACCCACAGGACAGCGACGGACGATACCACGGCACCGAACTAGTCATGCTCTACGATTATAAGGTAATTGTTAACAACAACAACTCATTGATGAACAACAAGCTCAACAACAGCAACCCGCACCCACAGGACAGCGACGGACGATACCACGGCACCGAACTAGTCATGCTCTACGATTATAAGGTAATTGTTAACAACAACAACTCATTGATGAACAACAAGCTCAACAACAGCAACCCGCACCCACAGGACAGCGACGGACGATACCACGGCACCGAACTAGTCATGCTCTACGATTATAAGGTAATTGTTAACAACAACAACTCATTGATGAACAACAAGCTCAACAACAGCAACCCGCACCCACAGGACAGCGACGGACGATACCACGGCACCGAACTAGTCATGCTCTACGATTATAAGGTAATTGTTAACAACAACAACTCATTGATGAACAACAAGCTCAACAACAGCAACCCGCACCCATAGGACAGCGACGGACGATACCACGGCACCGAACTAGTCATGCTCTACGATTATAAGGTAATGACAAGGTTATAATAAGTACGGGTCACTATCATGTACCTGTCTTAATAAAATTGCAGGTTTGTAGGCTTCACCTTTTCCATGGTTTGAAGCGGCTTAGTGAACATGATTGGGTCATTTTTTTTAGTGAGTGTCTCGCAGTTAAACCTTTGAGGTTGTCGACTGCTTAACCGGGCTTGCCTGTGGTGGCCTTTATATAATATTAAAGCCTCCAGCCAGGGCTTATAAAAAACTTACAAACTAAGCGACTACACGCTAAGGGCATCCCCTGTGGGGTATGGGCCTCGGCTTAGGGCGTCGCTGGGGGGAGGACAGCTAGGGATAAATAATAATAATAATAATTTATTGGACAAATGTTGTACAATCAAACACTTACGAACAACTATTATGCAACAAGAACAAATACATATTAGAGAGTAACAATCGTGTCAGTAGTATTTGCATTGAATTCTGGTACCCAAGGAAAGAACTAGAATTATTATTAAGGGACGAATTTAAGACTACAGGCGCGGGCTGACTCGAGCAAGGGTCGGGGATTGGGTCCTTCACGCAATAACTCGACATATAGCCTCTCATTGTCTGCCGCCCCATGGCCCCATGGCCCCATGGCCCGGGGCGGTCAGTGGGGCCGAGTGCGCCCGGCACGTGCGGCTCGTGCCCGTACAAACTGTTAATTTAATATTTGTACTAATTCCATTTCCGTGGTGTTGTAGGCCCAAGCCCCGGACGACCTGTCGGTGAAGCGCGGCGAGTGGGTGTACGCGGACCTGACGCAGCAGACGGTGGAGGGATGGCTGTGGGCGCACGCTCCCAAGTGCCGCCGCTCCGGCTTCATACCCACCGCCTACGCGCGCGCTCCGCACACCACCTCGCTCTGATGGGTACCCAACACCTATAGGAGAACCACGTAACTGAGATGGTACCTCAAGTACAGCTGTGTGTGGTGCAGGAAGGATGTTAACGACACCGGGCCTAATGTGCCTGTCACCGGAAAATTGCAAACGCCGTAAGATTGTAAAATATCGCGTGAAATTGTCAACTATTTTTTCTTAATAAGACACAGATATATTGGAAATTATTGAATTTGGATGGTATTTATTGTATACAAAACGATTTTCTTATAGTATATCGAGAAATTATTATCTGATAAAGATTTTACAATTTTACGGAGTCTGCAATATTACAACTACAGGCCATCTTAACTGAGATGGTGGCTAAGACTGTGTATCCACCTGCAAGCAAAGCAAGCTGGTTTAGTTACATTGCGACGCACGATCAAGCGATTCATCACATTGTACCTCTTGTAGTTTTTCGCACTATAATGAAACTTGCGTATGAGATGCAGGTGGAAACATAGTCATAGGTAGTTACGGGGTGCACGACATCTGGTCTGAGCTCCCACATCACGATACCATACTCTTCCATGCACGCATCAACCATGCCAGAGTCACAGCTGATCGCTCACATAAAAAAAAAAATACTTGTATCAAAAAATCCCGACAGCAAAAAGTACAAGTCACTTTTCAAGCAAATAAATGTCACCAACTGCATCACACTGCTTGCAGACTCGCCTTTACGTCGCGCAATAAGGTAAAACATAGTACAAGTTGTAGAACATCTCCCGTAAACGTCAATCACGTCAAACCTGGCACGACTCCCATGCAGTCAGTGACTGGCCGGTGACGTGACGTGACTGAGGAGTGAGTATGAAACTTTACCGTCTCAGTTAAGTGGTATGCCTGCTAAGGTTTCAGTGGGGTGTTAGTACTACAGTGCCAATTGTGTTATGAAGTTTTCTGTTAACTGATAGCCAGCCGTTTCCCATGATTTCACAAGCCTTCGGAGGGGAGTCAAAAACCCATAAGATACGGGGGCCCTGGGCTACTAGGGCCACGACGTGTGGAATCAAACTTATGCATTTAGTCCCGCCATCTCCTTCGTGGCCGGCCAAGACAGTTCTGACCTAGTATATTTACCCCTAAAAACGGGGCTCCCAAAATTTGTGATACAGGGCCCCTTTGAGACTGCATAAACCCATATTTTAGCACTGTGCCGAATTGTCCAGTGTTTTAGTGTGAAGGTCACAAACATACATACAACCAGACGATAATGCTTCAATACGATTCCTTTAAAAGTATCGAACAGAATAGCCGGTCTATTCTTTGTTTGACCCTAGTCCGATCAGCTGTCTGTCTTCAAAGCAAGAGTGAACAGGCATCTTCTGGGCACGCTCGCTCCATCATAGACCTCATCCATCGCTTTCCATCAGGCGTGATCGCGGTCAAGAATAAGCCCAATCCTAAATAATAATAAAAAAACAGAAAAATATCACAAAAAAATGAAATTTAAATCAAATGAAAAGTTAATAGACTGACTTCATGACGATTTCCAATTAATCGACTTCCAGGCAGGTACATTATAGAACTCATTTTAGTTTTAAAAATACATGTTTTGAGTGTTTTTGTTACAAGATTTGATTGGACTATGTGAAAAGAGAGTATTATTGAGATAGCAAATTTTTCATCTAAAATTACAACCGTTATTTGCCTGTATTGTCGTCTATCGCCTAAATCTTAGCCTAAAGCCATATTCTATGTAAATGATAGGTCATAAGTTTCGTCTTCCCTAATATTAAGTATTTCATTCCATTATTTTAATATTAAATCGCTATATATACTCGAAATGTCAACGTTTATGTAAAATATACTCCGTCCAAATTCGACTGATTTTGACAATACGCTTTATACTTTTATATGAATATTTTTAAGTATAAGATTTGTATTTAATTTGTACTTAATTACTTATTAATAAAATGGTTTTAAACTATTTGTTTTAGTTTTATTATTGACCAAACTGAAGTACCGCGACTACCTGCGATTTCTGCGTGAACATTAAAACTAGCTCCAGAGAGAAATTTAAAAATTTGTGAAATTCTTTGACATTTATCTGGTCTCCTGGAACTTGCGCATCTTAATAACTCACAATTATGCCAGCCCCAAATAATACTTAGACATATTTCTCTGTCCATATAATTATATGTCACCGGAAAACTGCAAACTCCGTAAAATTGTAATAAGTAAATCTTTATTAGATTATAATTTCTCGATATATTATGAAAAAACCGTTTTATACACAATTAATCCCATCCAAAGTCAATAGTATCCAATAAATCCGAATCTTATTAGGAAAAAATTGTTTACAATTTCACGCGACATTTTACAATCTTACGGCGTTTGCAATTTTCCAGTGACATATATATCCAGCCCAGCTCTGAATGTCCGGTCCTTCTGCAGTGGAAAAATTACTGAATTAAATTTTGCACACAGATATTTCATAACCGGTAAATGACAGTGCTTAATGGAGATTAAGCACTGTCATTTACCGGTTATGAAATATCTGTGTGCAAAATTTAATTCAGTAATTTTTGCCTGTTTGTTGCACAAACATACAAATTTACATTCATATTAATAGGATGCATATTGTGTGGGAGTGAAAAAATAAAACGAAAAGGATCTTTCCACTAACTATAATTATAAACTACAACAAAAATCAATCCAATTCTAACAGAATATTCTTCTTCTTTTTCTTGGCTTGCTGTTTGATATCATCCTTAATCTTCCATTCATTGAACTGCTCTTCAACTTTCTTGATATCCTGCTCAGTAACCGTGATTGGTAGCTCTAGTTCAATCTGTTCACTCCTGATTAACCTGAGAGCATCTAGTTTCTGCTGCAGGTAAGGTCCTTGTTGGATTTCGAGCAAGTTTCTGTAGTCTGCTAGCTTTTTGTTGCGAATATCGTCGCAGTGCATCTCGGTGAGCTTGCGGAGAGATTCCATGCGGGACAGCTTGTGGAAAGATCTGGAAAATAGTTTAGTTAGTGTGTGAACCTTAAAAAAACCTATTTTAAAGAAAAATCATGGAATTTCTTGCTAGTCCTTCTCCATAGGAAAACCAATTGGAACTATACACTAGCTTTTAAGTGCCAACAATGTAATTTTATGTGTAATAAATATTATTAAATTGATATGAACTCCACAACTTGTTTAAGATATTTATTTTCTTTTTGTCCAGGTTTTATTACCTTCTCATCAGTCTCTGCTTCACTTTTCCAAGTTTCAAGTAAGGATAGCCAGTTCTAGTTTCAAACAGATTCCAATTAGGAGCAAAGGGCTCATAGATAATGATATTTATTTTGTAAGTAGGTTAAACATAACACTTTTACACATCAATATTTATGGGTTATTTTAAACTAGATGAGGCCGGTGTTTCCTAGCTGACTACTCTGAGAAGAAACACCGCAACAAACTCAGAGGTCAAAGTCTCTTTTAAAGTAGGTCATGTAGGTTAATGTCTGAAGTGGAACTCAAAATCCTTATTCCTAAATAATACTATATCCTGGGACAACTCACACATGGTCATCCGATCCCAAACTAGGCAGAGCCTGTACTATGGCAACCAGACAACTGATAAACATACTTATATATTTCTAAATACATATTATAGACAAATTACACCCAGACACAGAACAAATGATCATGCTCATCACACAAAGATTTGTCCTGGGTGGGAATCAAACCCACAACCTCCGGTTAAGCAGTCAGGGTCACTAACCACTCTACCAACAGGATCGTCAAATATTCTTTTACTTACTCTGGATGCCCTTTATATTCAATGTTAAGTTTTTCTAGCAGCCATTCATATTTCTTGTAGTCATATTGCCTCAAAAACTTTAGTAACTTCTTCCTTCTGTCAATCCTTTCTTGTACCAGTTGCTGAAATGGAGATAATGGACTTTAATTATTGCTATTTGATATTACAAAGAGGTATCCAACTTTTAACCTTTTGAATGCCATTGTCACGTATACATGACAAGCAAGTGCATGCCCTGTAAGCCAAACGTCAGTACTGTGAATTTTGGCGTTGGGGGCACGCCGATGCATTTATGCTCTAGCGTTATTAACAATCAAGATATAACGTTCATTTAATTTTATATTTTTGGAAAGCAATGTAGACCATTTTGATAGTAAAACTACCTTATAACTTGTGTTAGTAAACACAACAGCGATAAAAACAAACAATAAAATAAGTATCTGAGGCAGGTTGTGCGGAGAACAATAAAGCAAGGAATAAGCTTCCTACCTGGCCATTCTCTTCACAAAGTGCCTCAGAATGAGTAAGGACTATCCATCTCTGTTTTCAGGATCCTACCATTTATTACAAATTTTTGTGTATGTGTAGAATCTTTGGGCAAATAAAATAAGATTTGCAAGACAGCTTAATATTGATGATAATTTCAGTAATGTTTATTCTGTTTACTTTACCTTCATTTTCTTATTTCTTGGAAACTTGTCCATGGTGTCTTGAAGATACCGAATCTGACCAGTGAGGAATGCAACTGCAAAACAAAAAATTATCAGTAAATAACTTATTGGAGGCTAAGCTGAGGCTAAAACATAAAAAATTTAAAATTAATAAGAAAAAAGTTCAATAGCAAAATTTTCCAATATCAAGTATTTAATTTGCAGAAAAAATAAAGTCTTCTGTTTTTTTTTTTTTTAAATTAAATAACAAAAAAGCTTTATTATTGATTGAGGTTTCAGCCCTAAATGAAATTTTATCTTACTTTTGGTTTCAGCAGTGCTATGGTCATATTTATGTCTTCGCACTCTGTCTATTAGCTCCTCCTTGACTAAACGGTTGTACTCTTTCCGACCAAGGTGGCCCACTGAGAATATCTTCTTCACTGATTCTGATGCACTGAAAGGTGAAGTATAATAAATATTGAAAAGTAGAGTTTGAGTAGGGATTGTTAAGATACCTCCACTAACGGCCAGTCTCAATAACGTATCTACCTTTTCATATTACAAAGGCAAAAATGATGTTTCAGCTACTGTTAGTGGCTAATTTGACAGTTGGTATTGAAACGGGCCGTAAATAGCAAACCTTAGGTTTGTATTCTGGATAGTGTCAGACCGAGACGTAAATTGCTACATTTTTCAATGGTAAGATATTTTCAAATAACAACTAAAATTATTTCATCGAGTATTTTTTATTTTACTTTATTCTTGTGATGTAATCAGAGTCTATAAAAATTTTTACTTCACTTGATCTATGAATAAATAAAATTGTGAGAGTGTTAACAAGTAACATTAAAAAGCTAGGTATTTTATCGCAGGTGAGAGAAATAACTTGACTTACTCTTTAATTTCTTCAGTTAAAGCATAATCCTTGCCAATTGCGCTTTCAGGTATGGGAGGCAGGCCCTCCAAGTCTCCGGACTTGTCTGGTTTGTATGCTGGCACGTAATCTGGCCTCACCCATTTTACATTGACAGTGTGTTTGATACCTCGAGATTGGACTATTGTGTTAGCTAATCGCCGCAACATTGCGACTAAATTAAATCTGTATTAATGATAAATTGAAAAGAAAGATGTTTTTGTAACAACCTAACCTCAAAACCAATGACAATTTGTCATTTTGACAGTTTTTTTTTTATTGCGTTCCAGATTAAAATTGAAATAGTGTTGGAATTTGGAGCATGAATTTAATTTTCTCATCGTTGAACAGGATGTTTTTCAGCTTCAGTTTTTTTTCAAAGCCTTATTACTAAAATTTTATTTTATTATTTATTTATTTATTACAGACATACATACAGCTATCATTACAGTCACCCAATGCGATAGTGCAGAAAATAAAATAATAATTACAATTAAAAATACATTTCATTTCAAAATGTTACATAATATATTTCAATTCAAACTCTCGATATACGCAAGCCATGCGAGATAGCCGAAGCATATTTTCTTTTCATAGGCTAGGGATGATACATTCACGTACGACGCAAGCACATCGAGCTACAACAATCTGTCAAATTTCTTTAATAGATTTTCAACTTTATCACTACAGCATCAGGTTCAAGGTTGATTGGAAAAAAAATATAGTTTCGGGTAGCTTGATGTGTTAGCGTCTGGATTTTAAACTAGCTGCCACCCGCATGAAATGAATTCTTCCTTTTATAAATAAAAAGTAGCCTATGTTATTCCAGACTATAATCTACCTCTGTGTCAAATTTCATCAAGATCCGTTCAGCCGTTCTGATGTGATTTAATACCAAACATCCATCCAAACATTCAAACTTTCGCATTTATAATACTACTAGTAAGATAATATAGTATAGATTACTTACTGTAAACATCGAAATTGAAACATATTAAATAATAAAAAATAAAAATAAATTAGCTCAGTAGATTTCTCAAGAGAACATCCTCCTCACAAACTCTCTCATTTATAATGTTAGTAGGAATAGCTTCTGCTAGCAGCTTCGCCTGCATGATAGGGAATATACATGAAAAAAATATTTAGTATCTATACAGTTTATCTAAAAATATAATACTAACAGTGAAAATAGAATCAAAATTAATCGAAAAACAAACGAGATATAACTATTTTAAACAAATCTATCTGTCTCTCTCGCGAAGACGCTGTTTTCTATTGCAGCGGTATAGGCGACATGGTATTTGACGTCAGAGTTCGTATCGGACTTCTCTTTCTAATTGGCATCTTTGAAGCTATATAACTTTCTCGCTGTTGAAGGTATTTTAAAAATTATTTCATAATTGTTTACTAGAGCCAAAAAGTATTTCATTTTGAAAATAAAAAAATTGCATGCATATTCCCTATTCTCAGAAACTATCAAAGGAACGTACTGCCAGAACAAAGTATCCTATGTCCGCTTTTATCTCAATACCAACATTCATCAAATTTAGTTCAGTGGTTTAGGTGTAAATGCGTAATAAACTGAGTGACTCTCATATTTATAAATAAGGAATGTAGGACTGAAAGGTCAACTTAGTAAAACACAGTATTTCGTGAACATTCATTTATTGCTTTGTGAGTATGAAACCTCAAACTTACAAAAAAAAGCAACATTTTGTACTAATGTACCACTCCACATGACTGTACAAACTACGATAATATACGAATACATTCTCTTTATTTACATTTTTAGGACAAAAAAAAATATTATTACAATAAACTAATAAAAACAATCCTGTAAATTACAAATAATTTTTCAACCTTGCAACATTTTTTGTAACTATGGCAGTGACTGGTATCACTAAGGAGATTTTATTCTGAGTTTAATATCCGAGACATGTTTGAATAAATATTTTAATATTTAACTTTATATTTTTAAAACCGGCTTTTACAAGCCTACCCTGTTTTCAGCCAATTCGAAAGACAGTCAGGAAGTTTACAAAATTAAATTTTGTTTGAAAAACAAAGTTAAACAAACTAGAATAATGTGGAATGTAGCATACATAAACAGAATGTAGATTTTAAAATAAACTATTTAAAATATGAAAAATTTTAAATGAATGTCACTAGCGTTTAGTTTTAGGTTCAAATTCTGCTAAAACCTAATTTTAAATAACTATAAACAACGTTGAGTTCTGCCAACAAAGAAACGAATTTAAGCTTGATGAAAAATTTACTTAAATTACATAAATACTCTGTATTTGGCACCATGGTTGATAAGATAATTCGAAGTAAAACGCACGTGTCTTTTGCCTATTACAATTCACTGTTACCCATCATTGCATGACTGATAGATTTTATGAAACTTGTGCGTAAAGCGACACATTGTGCACAGGCAAAATGTTAATGATCTATATTTTTTTAGTAAGGTGAATACTTAAATGTGCATAAAACTTGATAAGCTTACTTTTTTGTGAAGTGTAGAACCACAGTGTGAACTAACAAAGAAAAACTAAAGCAATAATATTATTTTTTAGCCCTAAGAAAAACTTAGCAGAATTTGAGACCTACATTTACCTAATTCACAAAACTACAGTATAGAATAGACAATAGATAGATTTCCACACTGCTATGTTTAATTCATAAAATTACCCACAATGTTATCTCTAGGTTTTAATGAAATGCAAATTATTTTCAAGTTAAGTTTACCTTATAAATTGTCTTTAAACAAAGCATTGTTTATGCTTTTAAAGAAACATTAGATGAGTATTTAGTAATAGGTAGGTATATCTACTACCCACCTCTATAGAAAAATCAAGTAAACAATTATGAGAAGATTTAACGAGAAAAACTGAGTTCTAAATGAGATTTTGTTAGAGTACAGAGAAAGACACAATAATCAGCATTTCACAAACCCATTATCAACTATATCATTTAAAATTCAAAACATTTATATCAAACTGTAATTTAAAAACTGTCTACACATAAGGAATGCAACCTCTGAAACCTTACACAATGAATTCATTCCTATTATAATTAAAAAAAATCCTTAATTTTAATACTGGACATCATTTATCTACTTATCTTTAATAATTTTTATATAAACACGAGATACAAAAATGTCTTTCAATCGTAAATACTTAATATTAATTGGGGGATAGTTTGTTTACACATTTTGATGATGTAAAGAGGTTTTGTTATAAATGAATGCCTAAACGCCACATTATACATATACCATCTAAGAATACCTTAGATAATAAATGTAGTATGGTGGGCCATTTCATTAACTCCAATCAGGCATTAATTTTTCCATGACTTTCATCAATAAATTTAATACACAACTTGAGAATACATTTTATGTTGAAACATATGAACTGATCTGTATTTATTAATTGAAAAGCATTCATTTACTCCAAAACTTCTCTAAATACCGTCAAACAATAGAAGTAGACCTAGCTATCTCCCCATGCGTAAATACAAAGCAATTAAAGAAAAAGTGTATGTGAAAAATAAATAATAAACATTATAACATAATATCTAACGCGGACTAGGTACAAACCTTATTCAAAATAACGGGACACATCATATTAAATTAGGAACAGCACCAAGCGTTATTTTTTGGAATCGATAAAATCACATGAAATAATAAATAACACACACATTTTGGTATAATTTTTAAATCTTTTAGTTTTGAACGTAAATCAACTAAGACTTGGCGACCGTACTATAATTCCCCGATCGAATTTCGATCACGGTGGCCACGACTGCACTATAATTCCCCGAACGAACTTCGATCACGGTGGCCACGACTGCACTATAATTCCCCGATCGAACTTCGATCACGGAGGCCACGACTGTACTATAATTCCCCGATCGAATTTCGATCACGGTGACCACGACTGTACTATAATTCCCCGATCGAATTTCGATCACGGTGACCACGACTGTACTATAATTCCCCGATCGAACTTCGATCACGGTGGCCCATCTCGACAGATATTAGACAAGTATACAGGAGATATTATAGTGACTGCACTTTCTGTACCTTTTATTGGTGGGCGTTTCGACGACGAACCGTTTTCAAAAACCGTTTTATGTTTGCAACGGTGAAACCGTTTTTACGACGTGGGTTCAGTCTTCGTTGCACAAACCAGTCTTCGAATTACTTGACGCGATTTTTTATTGATGCAACTATCACACTCGTCACGTCGTTGTTATTATCGTTTCAACAGTTCTTCCAATGAAAAGTGAACTTTTAGTCAATGAAATACAGTCGATATTTTATTACCACTCGTCAGTACTGACACTCGTGACGAAAAAGTATGAAGGGAACGACCGATTTATTTAGTGAACCGTTTCAAACATTTGCAACTTGAAACCGTTAGTAGTTGTAAGAAACTGCTACTACTTCACTCGACGACAGTTTCGTCTTTTAAACCGTCTTCAACCGTTTTCGTCGTCGTCCGCCAAAAAATCAACAACGACCCACCACTATGGTAAGTGCCAGATAAATATGCAATAAAGTTCATTGCCCTTTCCTTAAATTCTCTGCGTAGGTAGCCGCACAATAAATTATGAATCGTTTTTCATTACTAGAAAAATCGATTAAGGACAGCTTTATGTCATTATTTCTGTTTTCGGAATTAAGTATGTTAATAAATGTATGTGGGTCAATGACCGTTATTGAACGTTTATCTGGTGTCGACCATAGTTCCTTCACTCTAGTTCTCAGGGACGGCAACCGACAACCGGGGACAGACCAGGAGCATCGGCGCAACGTGCGCACCGAGCCACGGACATGCACTGCACCATAGATCAATAATAACGGACATCATAAGTATTATTTTTAATATATTTTACTACTAATAAGATTATTGTTTTCGAATGAAAATGAAACTAACTAAGATTCACCTACACATTTCGGCTTAGTAACAAATTAAATTGATGGTTAAACATTTCCAGTATTCTTACAAGCCCAACAACATAACGGGCTATATTGAGCACCTAAATCTAAACCTAGTCACTCATTAATCTATCCCCTGAGTACTCAAAAACAACTTAGCACCGCTGAGCATCATGCTATCTCGGTCACTTGAAGGAGTATTGTTGAGACGGAGAGACTTTTGACGTTTTGTACGTTTTATCTTTAACATCACCGAATTAGATGAACGAAGATATCGTTGAAAAGCTGGAAGCAGCTTCTGCCTGAGTGACGGGTGGAAAGAATCTCTATAGAACGTATTCCCGGGATCAGAAGTATGCTTTGTCGATTCTCCAAGGTCTAATATAATCTGCCAGGGTTGCGGAATTTGTTCGAAAGAGTCACCGCGGCCCTGGAACGCAAAGGGCTTTAGAAGGAACACGGATGGGTTTTAGTCAGTAAGAGTCTGACACGACCTTCCGCTCCACCCAGAGCGGAAGAAGTGATTTGATGATTTCCAATCCTTCCTTAAAGAAAGGGTATTGCAATCGCTGTAAGTTTATAATAAATCGCGTGAACTCGTTCATCTCAATAAGACACATTACATGTTGGAAACTATTGATTTTGGGTTTTATTGTATTCAAAATTATCTGTTCACGGTCCCATTGAAATAGGTGGACTTTTAACCCTTCTAAAGCCCTTTGCGTTTCAGGGCCGCGGTGACTCTTTCGAACAAATTCCGCAACCCTGGCAAGCGTTTGCAATACCCTGGTAAGAGATAACAGTCTGATAACATCAAATCCCCTTGAGCAACGTTGCTTAGCTGCGGAACAGCTCCAAGCTGGTTCGAGTATTCAGAGCTAGCGCAGTCAGTGTTTTGGTATTACAACTATGTATATATTAGCTAGTTATTTCATATATTAACGCTACATATGTACATTATTGTTTTAAAGGCAAGAGCTATAAGGTCGGGCGATAGCTGTTTATATTTTACTTATGAATGTAAATTGGTTTTTGTGTTTTGTTAAGTTTTTGGGTATTGGAAACCTTTGGGAACAAGGAGAGCAAATATGGTGATTTTTAGGTTGCATATTCTATTCAGAAACACGTTCAGAGGTCCTACGTATGAAGTCTTAAAACGATCATGATTCCGCTCTAAGAGGGAGACGGAGCTATACATAGCGAATAGCACTATCCTGTTTACATCATCGGAATTGGATGGCATTAGCACGTCATAGTAGGGCTGCTGAATTGATAGTTATCTCTGCTAAAATCTTGTTTTAAATAGTGATTCAAAACTGAATGTTTTTCTAGAATACGTTACTAAGGCGGAGTCCTATGGAAAGCGATCGTGGCGCGATTATGAGATCGTCGTGTTTATTTTTTGCGGTCTGTCTTCAAAGCTCATTATTACCTAGAAAAAAGTCCGCGAGGCTATATGTCTAACTATTATGGTTAAGTCACAATGACCGCTTTTTGTTAAAATTATTCAATCGAAGCCCAGTTGGAAAGAAAAAATGATGATTTTGATATCAAGATATTAATCCTCATCCATTTAAATGGTTTGATAATTAAGGTTGATTATGTACATGTAAATTACACTTTAAATTATTCAAATCGGACCTTTCGTTTAAAAGTTACGACGGGTATAAAAATTCTCTAAGTAAGAAAAATGTTGCGGTGCGAGCGAACTGGGGAGAATCTTAATGATTGGTCCGATGAAGTTGAAACACGGCATTAATGATTTGGATAAAAAAATAAGAATAATAAATATTTGGATTTTTTTTCGAAGATAAGGGGCGAAAAGGGCTGATGAAGTTTTTAGGGGAGGACATTATTGCTTACTTCAATTGAAGTGGAAATTCAATCATAGACCTCATCCATCTCTTTCCATCAGGCGTGTTCGTGGTCAAGAGTAAGCCCATTCCTCAACAAAAAACTGTAATAATAATAAAGCGATGATCGCGAATTCGCGCGATAATTGCTTTCTTATAGGACGATGCCTTAGAGCCCAACTACACGAGTATTAATCTTTTACACTCCATCCAATAGGTTTCCAAAATCCTTAAAATAACTATTTTGCCTGACCATTTATTATTATTTATTAATAACACTAAAACTGACATAAAAGCAACACCTCTTCTAATATAAATCCTGTTTAAACTATAACACTCTAGTTAAAATGTTGACACCCTTTGATTTTGAGAGAGAAACAGATAAACACGCACCTTTTTATATCATATATAGCCTAGTATGTACAGCTAAATTATTGCGAATCATTTAACCACCGTCCTTTTGTAATGGCGAAACTCTTTGGTAAGGTATTTAAAACCTTTTTTGAAGCATTTTTAGTCTATGGCTCTAGAACATAGAAACTTTTTTGAAGCAAATATTGTCTATGATTCAACTCCGCAGAGATTTCCTATATAAATTGCGTAATAAGATGAAAGCGTTATTTACTGGATATTCCACAAAATGCCCAGTCATTTTGTGTAATAATGAAGTTAATTTTTCTAATATGTACATTATTATACATGACGCCATTAGAACGGTAGGTAGATGTTAGTCAGGTGTGACACGGTGCGCAACGAGAGGTGCAACGTGTAGCGTGTTACTGTATCACGTAGTGTAACGTGTAACACGCGCGAGGGGTCGCTACTACCGACGTCGGCGCATGCGGTCCGATGGCCGCCGCCGCGCTGGAAAACCAAACATACTAAAATTATTATAAGAGAATATTGTTATAGTAAAATGGCTGACTGATTTCGGGCAAATGTACTAACACAGTAATGGTCAACTTAAAAAAACATGCGGGGCAGTCTTTGGAACTGCCGATAGAAGTGAAAACTAAGCGAAAGCTAAAGCGTTCGGTGACGATGACGCGAGTTCTATGTTTTTTGTTCACACGAAAAGTGCTCTTCGCGCCTAAAGAAGTTTTCACTTCAAAAATCTTAGGGACAGTATTTTAGTAGAGACACACACAAAAATATTTATTGTACAGGAGCCATTCAATGGCCGTAATAACATACAGCGGGAGTTAAATACTAAACGTTTCATGACATTAAAACCTGATAAAACAATCGAACCGATAGATTGTTGAACCCAGGGGTCAAGAGCAAGACCCCAGGTAGGTGGTAGCCTTGTGTGCAAACAGTGGACTTAATATACTATTA
Organism: Mamestra configurata; assembly: GCA_002192655.3. Taxonomy (NCBI): domain Eukaryota; kingdom Metazoa; phylum Arthropoda; class Insecta; order Lepidoptera; family Noctuidae; genus Mamestra; species Mamestra configurata. The sequence goes on from NDFZ01005055.1 coordinate 62,859, forward strand.
TATACTTAATATATTTATCATTACTTTAATTTAAATGATAAATGATATTGTAACAAGTAAATCTTTTCTCGTCAGTATTTTCATGGTAATAGTAATCTAGATGCTTTACAAATACAAAAAAATAGGTAGGTAGGGTTAGGTAGGTAAGTAGGTAGGGTTAGGTAGGTAAGTAGGTAGGGTTAAGTAGGTAAGTAGGTAGGGTAAGGTAGGTAGTAGGGTAGGTTGATAGAGTAGGGTAGGGTAGGTGGATAGAGTAGGGTAGGGTAAGTTGATAGAGTAGGGTAGGGTAGGTAGATAGGGTAGGGTAGGGTAGGTATATAGAGTAGGGTAGGGTAGGTAGATAGGGTAAGGTAGGTATGTATTTATGTAGGTAGGTGACGGGTACGGGCACAGCTTGTAAATAAATAAATCTTACGGCGCGGCGTTTGCAATTTTCCAGTGAAAAATATAAAGAAACAACAACAAATAACATACCGATAGCAAATAACGCGTCGGCCGGCGCCCGCAGACCCTATTCCCGTTTCTTGCCCTTCTTCTTGGCCACGCGCTTGCTGTAGTTCTGCGCGAGCGCGTTCACTATGGACACCACGAAGTACACCACCATGGCCAGCACGAACTTCTCCAACAAGCTGGACAGCACGGAGCCCTGCTTCTCTGCGGGAGACGCGGCGTCGTTTTTGTGAAGCCGGGCCTTCTGGTTGCGGAGGAATTCTAGTAGAGGAGCTTCGAGTTTTGGTCCGATGTAGGGTATCCTTTCTACCCAGGAAAGGACTTGGCTGTAAGGAAAAAAATTGCTTTATATATTGTGGTCAAATTTTGAAACACTATTTTGAGGCCAGGGTTGATGGTTTTCATGCGGATACGGAAACGGTGTGCTTCTATTCTCGGTAGAATACGTGCTACTAGCTCCCACAGCATTCTGAGTGTATCGTGTGATGTTGCGGAATTTGTTCGAAAGAGTCATAAAAAGAGAGTACATAAAAATTAACTTTTCCCAAAAGTTCGACCTCATAGATACTCTGGGACTCATAAAGATGCTATTTACTTCCGTTAGCTCATGACGGTAAACAAACGTTTTGGGCAGATATCAGTTAAAGAATGTTTCAATCTGCCTAGCTTATTCGGGTCGGCTTTCCAGAATACTGATAGTTTTTATAACTCAACAGACAGATGTGTTGCTGGGGAGTTTGTTGCGCCACTTCTTCTTCCCAGCTACAACACTAGGAAGTGGTGACGGGCGGGCGTTTTGGGGGACTGTCTTTATGTAGAACTTTGACGTTCAAAAAGTGCTGGCACTCAGCCTAATTTGAATAAATGACTTTTGACTTTTTGACTTTTGACTTCATTTTTCATCGCTCAAAGTAGGAAGGCATTAGGAAGTCGGTTAAAAAGTAGTGCGCAACTCCAACTCACCCCACCAGCGTCTCATTGAACGCTATGATGACGAACATCTTCTGTATGTGCATCTTGATGACGGCCTTGCCCAGCACGGTGGCGCCGAAGAACGTCCAGAAGGGCACCAGGAAGTGTCCGCACGTGAGCCCCGCCAGGTCGAACAGCGGGTTGGGCACGGAGGCGCAGGCCAGGATGCCCGCGAAGCCTACTCTCTGGACTAGCTTTTGTACCATTTGTTTTGCTCTGGAAATTAAATGTTAGTGGTTATAATAGACTACCAGGGTTGAAGGAATTTGTTCGAAAGAGTCACCGCGTCCCTGGAACGCAAAGGGGCTTTAGAAGGAACACGGATGGGTTTTAGTCATTAAGAGTCTGACACGCCCTTCCGCTCCACCCTGAGCGGAAGAAGTCATTTGATGATTTCCCATCCTTAAAAAAAAGGTTGCAGAATTGATCGAAGAGTCACCGCGGCCCTTGAACGCAAAAGGCATTTGAAGGAACACGGGTGGGTTTTAGTCAGTAAGAGACTGACACTCGCTCCCGCTCCGGCCAGAGCGGGAGTCATTAAAATTTGATTATTTCCCATCCACAATAAAAGAGTTAATGTGGCCACAAAATAGCCGAGATTATCTAAATCTAAACTCTTAATAAAATTAGGTATAGGTAAATTGTTTCTACACACAGTATCATGTGCACGAGTGGCAGATGATGAGTCGATGATAATTATTACTATTTTTATCGTTTGATTATTGTTATTGTTAATTATTTCAAGCAATTAATTATTTGTTTTTATTATTGGCAAATAATTTGTTTTGTTTTGTATTCTGTTTTTTTTTTTTGTTTTTTTTTGTGTGTAACTTTTCAATTCTAAGATTATGACTCTCTGTACGTGTTGGTTCGTACTGTAAGCGCAGGGAGTAATTAAAGCTAAATAAATAAAGACTTCATCATCATCATCATATAAGCCGAAAGACGTCTACGGCTGGACATAGGCCTCCCCTAAAAAGGGGATTTTGCCGTAATCGCCACGCTTGGCAAGCAGGTGCAACCGCACTGTAGCTATTGTAATGCACAGAGAATGCTGCTGCCCATTCTCTGGTGAGTCCCTTAGTCGCCTCTTACGACACCCACGGGAAGTGATGGGGTGGTGCTATTCATACAGAACGTCCGACACCATACAGAACCCACAGAAAGGAGATGAAGACATCAGAATATATAAGAATTTGCAATTAGTTCGGTGTTCTAATGTGAAGTTTACAACTTTGAAGCCATTTGTTTTTCGTGTATTTACAGTTTCTTCATAATTGAAGTCTCAGATGTACAATAGGGTTTTTGCTGAAAAAATCTAATTAGTCCGCCAGATAGATTGCCAAAAAAATTGGACAAGTATTTCTTTACTTCTTTTTTCGCGTAAACCAAAAATTCAAACATATATGATGGTACAATTGGATACAATTTTATTAGAGACGTTACGTCACGCGTTTTTATTTACGTGAAAATATAAAAAATACGTGTTCAATATTTTTTGGAAATCTATCCGACGACTAATTTTTTTTTTTTTTCGGTAAAGTACGCCTTACACACTTGGACTAGATTTAGATTTTAAATTCAAAGATGAACAGAAAACCACACACTTTCCCGAAGTTACAAGAAATAAATAATAAATATTTTAAAGGTATCCATTAGGCGTATCATCATACATCATTGCTTCATACCACAAAAACTAAATGACATTTGAAATTAATGATCATGTCTTACACTTAAAACTTATAGCAAAAAATGCCAAGCCACTATTGAACATGTTCTAGTGTAAGTTTTTTGGACAAGTTCAAAGACCTGAGATCCACATGCCTCAAACGCTTTACTTAGAACTTTGATCCGCCTTAGACGAAGTTACCTTTTCAAATAATAGGGTGGGTCTTAAAATTTGACTTTGATTATGGTCACAACTAGCATTTGGGGAGTTTGTTGCGCCACTTCTTTTTCCCAGCTAAAACACTAGGAAGTGGTGACGGGCGGGCGTTTTGGGGGACTGTCTTTATGTAGAACTTTGACGTTCAAAAAGTGCTGGCACTCAGCCTAATTTGAATAAACGACTTTTGACTTTAGCGTGGAATGGTTTATAGTCCTGGATGGAATATTGCAGCCACCTTTTTTTTTCTTTTAATAATATCTTCGGACAAATCAATCCAAACTAGGCAGAGCCTGTGCTATGGCAACCAGACAACTGATAAACATACTTATATTTTTCTAAATACATACATATTATAGACAAATTACACCCAGACACAGAACAAATGATCATGCTCATCACACAAAGATTTGTCCTGGGTGGGAACCCAAGACGGAGGTCTTGGGTTCGATTCCCACTTTAGTGGTTAGTGACCCTGACTGCTAAACCGGAGGGTTTAGCAGTCAGGGTCACTAACCACTCGACCAACAGGCCAGTCATATTCAGGCTAGTCATATATACCTTTGGTATGGCCTTTGGTTTGGTTAATTCTTTTTGGTTATTCATTAGGAATTTAAATATTCACTGAGATGTTTCACATTTGCCGGACGTCCCGTGACCGACATTTTTTTTTAAACTCTAAAGGTCTCGAAAAGGTTTAAGTATTGAAATGAAATTTATTTTTAAAAATTTGGTCTAAAATAAAAAAAAATACACATCTATCTTGCGACGAGCGATATGTTATACGAAATAAAGTCAATTCTCACCTGCCGGTCCTGGAGTCATCATTAGCAGCCAGTTCAGCCACTCCGCCGCCCGAGAGGCGCGCGGCCCGGGCCATGAAGTAGGGCGGCAGTTCGCCCAGCGCGGTGCCGATGCCCCACATCATGGACTCGATGCGCACCTTCGACATTATGTTCCATATCGTCACCACGTTGTTCGGGTCGATTTGTGCTGGACATATTATGCTGGAAGTGGATAGAAAGAGTTTACGATTTAATACTCAACTTTAGTTAATATTGATGGGATGTAATGCTCAACTTTGGGCAATGTTACAACAAGGACATTTTACTCAACCTTGGTCAATATTATAAAGACTTTTGCCCGCGACTTTGTACGCGCATATCCCGTTTTTTTTCCCGTTCCCGTAGGAATTTCGGGAAATCCTCTCTTAGTGCTCCTCCACGGAGTGTAGGGTAGCTATATGCCAAATTTTAGCTTTCTACGACCAGTAGTTTCGGCTGTGCATTGTCTGTCAGTCAGTCAGTCAGTTTATATTTTAGGATTGATAATTACACTCAACTATAGTGAACATCAAAGGTACATAATACTTAACTTTCTTCAATATTTCAGCCACATCACATTGAACTCAACCCGACACTACTCACTCTTTAGGATAAGGCGTCTCAGGGAAGTTGAGTGAGCCGCACTCTTAGACGGCTAGCAATCCTCGCGCGATGTGTGGCCCGAGGTACAGCAGGTACGTGTGCAGCCCCGTGCCCAGCCCCACGGAGCTGCACCCACCAACCCCACCATGCTAACGTGGCTGCTACTCACTCGTTAGGATAAGGCGGCTCAGGGAAGTTGAGCGCGCCGCAATCGTAGGCTGCTAGCGTGACGCGCGCGATGTGTGGCCCGAGGTACAGCAGGAACGTGTGCAGCCCCGTGCCCAGCCCCACGGAGCTGCACCCACCAACCCCACCATGCTAACGTGGCTGCTACTCACTCGTTAGGATAAGGCGGCTCAGGGAAGTTGAGCGCGCCGCAATCGTAGGCTGCTAGCGTGACGCGCGCGATGTGTGGCCCGAGGTACAGCAGGAACGTGTGCAGCCCCGTGCCCAGCCCCACGGAACTGCACACACCGAGTACTACCCACCAACCCCACCATGCTAACGTGGCTGCTACTCACTCGTTAGGATAAGGCGGCTCAGGGAAGTTGAGCGCCCCGCACTCGTAGGCTGCTAGCGTGACACGCGCGATGTGTGGCCCGAGGTACAGCAGGAACGTGTGCAGCCCCGTGCCCAGCCCCGCGGAACTGCACACACCGAGTACTACCCACCAACCCCACCATGCTAACGTGGCTGCTACTCACTCGTTAGGATAAGGCGGCTCAGGGAAGTTGAGCGCCCCGCACTCGTAGGCTGCTAGCGTGACACGCGCGATGTGTGGCCCGAGGTACAGCAGGAACGTGTGCAGCCCCGTGCCCAGCCCCGCGGAACTGCACACACCGAGTACTACCCACCAACCCCACCATGCTAACGTGGCTGCTACTCACTCGTTAGGATAAGGCGGCTCAGGGAAGTTGAGCGCCCCGCACTCGTAGGCTGCTAGCGTGACACGCGCGATGTGTGGCCCGAGGTACAGCAGGAACGTGTGCAGCCCCGTGCCCAGCCCCGCGGAACTGCACACACCGAGTACTACCCACCAACCCCACCATGCTAACGTGGCTGCTACTCACTCGTTAGGATAAGGCGGCTCAGGGAAGTTGAGCGCCCCGCACTCGTAGGCTGCTAGCGTGACACGCGCGATGTGTGGCCCGAGGTACAGCAGGAACGTGTGCAGCCCCGTGCCCAGCCCCGCGGAACTGCACACACCGAGTACTACCCACCAACCCCACCATGCTAACGTGGCTGCTACTCACTCGTTAGGATAAGGCGGCTCAGGGAAGTTGAGCGCCCCGCAATCGTAGGCTGCTAGCGTGACACGCGCGATGTGTGGCCCGAGGTACAGCAGGAACGTGTGCAGCCCCGTGCCCAGCCCCACGGAACTGCACACACCGAGTACTACCCACCAACCCCACCATGCTAATGTGGCTATTACTACCTGGCAACAGACAAAATGCAATTACATACTAGGACATTGCAATCATCATTCGACATTGGCATCAGTAGCTTTGTGATCCAGCAGAATTCTGTGACCATTACTAGTAGGTTTGTCCATCTTGTTCAGGCAAAAAGAATGTTTAGCCCTGAGAACAGCATGAACACAGAAGCTTAACACTTTCAGTGCCCAGAACTCATCATATGGGTCGAACAATAATTTGTGCGTGCTCACGAGTCGTCGCTACACGTAGCGGCAACTCGTGGGCACAAGAAACAAATTATTGTTCGACCCACATGCTGAGTTCTGGGCACTGAAAGTGTTAATGCCTCTTCAATTCGGGTACTTGGATAAATAAAATATTGAGTATGGCAGAAGTCAAGCAAAATAATGATAATTGAACAACGATACTTAAAGTTTGTATAAAATGTTTCAAATAAATGAAAATAGGAAATCGATGATTTACCTGTACATAAGCCTGATGTGGGCCACTAACGTAGTAAGATACGGCTGTGCTTAAAGTAGCTATAAATATCGTCAGCGCCAACAATCTGTACGTTAATAACCTGGAACAAAACACGACCATATTGACTCCTTAAATCATCACTGTCATCTATGACCTAGACTAGAGTCAAGAGCAAACCCATTAAAAAAAAACAATGAAATATTTTTAGGTGCATTCCTAAAATAAAGAAAGAAAAAAGAAGCGCCAAGTATGACGCATAACATTAAAAAAGGAATAAAGACAATGAAAAAACTTATACCAGTTGGGAAGTTATAGCGTCATACCCGCGCAAAAAGGCCATCGCCAGACCAAAGCTCACGAACGTTCGCTCCCTTTTCAACATATCATTTGTGTCACTAAACACGTGAATGCTCGCGAATCGCTGCCCGCGGTGTGGACGCACCTTGACGATACTTTATGGCTGAGACATAATATTAGTCTTCCTGACCGATTTCGGCCATGGCGGCCAATCTTAACGAAGGCAAGTCATCAGCGCGGGAGATATTATAGTGCACAAGTGTGTGCGCAAACACAGATGCACTCCCTCTTTCATCACTCTCATAATATGACGGGAACTTGTGTTCTTACCTCTGTACTCCTGTGTTGGTCAATATGATGAGTTCTTTAAAGAAGTATTCCAGAGTGGTGAGGGGCCGCCTCCATAACACCAGGCTTTCACTGTCCATTTTGGTGGGTGGGGTGGCTTTACTCCTGCTGCAACAAAATTATGTTTAGTATATTAATAAAATCATGATAATGCAATATTGAACTTCAGGAAATAGGGCGCCACATTTTATTAATAAAGATATCCAAATAACTATGGCGGGATCGCCCATGGCATTTTGCTGATTGCTGATTACAAATTATTCAGTTTGAGTTGGTAGTTGGTTCGAATTAAAGTGGAAGTGCAATTTTGACTAGATGATTTTATTTTTAAGCCCGAGTTGTGGCTTCCCTTTCTTCTTTCCATTCCTCCCGGTTTAGAACAAGTGTGGACTAGCTGATTGTAGGTGTCAAATTTGTCACGTTTTAAAAAGCCCAAAAGTTTTTGATCCTTGCAGACGCTAAAAAATAAAGATATGCAATTCCATTTTAAAAATAAGTGCTTCAAAATCCGTAATTGATCAAGCTTAGATATCAGCCGTCGATACAGTAAACAAGTCGAAATAATTAATTGTCATCGACACGTGATCACGGAGTGAACTGTCATTCCATCTTGATTATATAGATTGACAGCTCACCTCGTGATCACTTTACCCAAGCCTTCACTTCGACATGTTTACAGAATCGAGCGGCATAACGTACGGGAATAAAACAGCCTGCATCTTTCAGGATAAGGTAGAACCAGTTCTACCAAAAGATCCCAAAATAAAGTAATCGATTGTGTCACCGTAATAATAAATGTCAAGTTTCATGTTACTACACATACTCGTATGGTGGTTATATTAAAGAAGGCAATCATTCCACCTGACCTTTAGGATTAAAGGTTACACCAATTTGTCACAACACAACATGATTCCAGTAAAAAACCTGCTTTCAGGCAACCAGAATATTATTTCTGGCGACATAATATATTGATACGCCTTGTAAAAATTCAGTCGAATTGAGAACCTCCTCCTATTTAAGTTGATTAAAAATGGGGGTTCACTGACCCACTAGACACCAAATGCTAGTGCGGTGCCCCCGTCCAAAATATGCCCCACTTGTTGGAGTGCCCCAAGTGCAACGCCATTGTCACGCGGCAAGCGCGTGCCCTGTACGCCAAACGTCACAAATATGTGACAAAAAGTACGGCGAATTTGTGGTTTGGCGTCGGGGGCACGCCGATGCGTTTATGCTTTGGCGTTCTATAGGTTAAGGACCTAATGAGTTCCACAGATGCCGCTATAAGCGTAACCACTTACTGGACACAGACAGTTTAAGGGTCACCATCGACTCGAATAGAAGAATATTTTTATATACCCAAAAGTACCATCCCAAAGGTTGACTGGTAGAGAATGTTTTGTTGTCCGCCTATATGTATAACCACTATTGCACATAAAGTTTAAATAAATAAAAGAAGTTATCAATTGCTGAACAGAAAACTCATGGTATAATTCTTAGATCCGGACTCTAAAAACACAATGTATATTGTAACTGAATAAATTGAATTGAATTGAAAAACAAATGATTGACGCACTAAAAATTAAACGCAAGTCAAATGATGTGATTGGCTCCTGGAAATTCATCAAACCAGTAACAGCACTAAACGTATATTTGACAATTTGTCATCTTAATTTTGCGATAATTTTCGCTTTAGAAACTGGCCCTATGTTTTCCACATTTTATTAACAAATTACGCTGAAATCTAAATACTTTTTGAAGCTCAAAAGCGTCAAAAGACATTGCCCAATACGCTACTTATTTCACTAATCGCAAAACTTAACTGGAGAAGAAGTTCTGACTCAACAAACTCACCAGCTACAGACCTGAAAAACAGTACTTGGTAGAGCTAAAAAAGAGAGAAAGAAAAAGTATTTAATTGCCACAAAACGACATACCTACCCACATCCATAATTTTAAGGTCTCACGAGTCAGAAAATATTTATTTAAGCAACGTTTGTGTTGCGAGTATATAAGAAAGAGTTCGAACTATAGAAATTTCTGCTGGGATAAACAAGGAGGCTATCAGAATCAGAAATCATTTATTTGCAAAGAATGTATAAAGGGAAAAACAATAGGATCCAGTACATTCTACCGTATGGCATGCAACATATAATAACCGTAAGTATTGCCAATCTATATTAATCAATAATTGACATTACTATGACAAGGTAGTGTAAGAATAAATGTGGAAGACAATATATTCGGAGATGTTGGTTGTTAGATATGACCGGTTTTAAAGACTGGACCAACCCCAAATAAACTGGCAAAACAATCTCCCCAGCAACAGGTTTTTTCTGATTTACCTACCGACTACAGTGCAAGTATCCAACGTTTTCATCAATCGCCTGTCATGCGCCGCCGTCTACGCTTATTCGGAGAAAGCATGAAGATGGCCCATCAGTAGCCAATACATCACTAACCAGTCACCACTACCCACAGTTAATCGCAAAATAATGCTGTCCCATCTTTTTGAAACCAGAAGGGGCAGCCTTCAACGTGCATGGGATAAGTATCTTAATTCGGAATCGTTACGCCAGATCCAAAAAACAGTACTTGTATGGGCCTCAGGAAGAGTCACAAAATATTATTGTTTGATTTCTTTAAGCAGCGTTTATGTTGGGAGTATTTAAGAGAGACTTCGAACTATATGGACATTTCTGCTGGGATAAACGAGAAGGTCATGACAAGATGGTGTAAGAATAAACGTGAAAGAATATAGACAAAGAGATTATGGCTGTCAGAGATGACCGGTACAAAAAGACTCCAGCCCCAAATTGGCAAAACAATCTCCCCAGCAACAGGTCTATCTGATTTACCTACCGACAATAGTTGCCAACGCTTTCATCAATCACCTGTCACGCGCTGCTGTACACGCTAATACGGAGAAAGCATGAAGATGGCCCATCAGTAGCCACTACACCACTAGCCAGTCACCACTATCCACTGCTAATCTCAAAATCTAAGCACTTTCACTTTTATAATCACTCGCGTAATTGGTAACTAGGCTAAGTAAGTACTCGCTAGGAATTAGAAATCGGAAGGCTGGATTTGAAACTAGTTTTTAGTTGCCTGGTTTGGCTGGAAAGCAGTTGTAGGACTAGTTGTTTTTAGTTCTTCTTTGTTTTGAATAACGGAGAGATATGAAATGAAAATGGGCCTGAAAATAGGCTGAAGTTTAAACAATTTTTCATGAAAACAAGCAAAGCAAAAAGGCATCATCAAATGACGGTGGGATCGGCTCCCATCATAATCATGGAATCACCCACTGTTGGCGCTTTATTTTGCAAGGCCTGCTTTATTTTCTCCTCAACTCGACTCAACAGGCTTCTTCTGGGTAAGCTCGCTCCATCGTCGACTTTGTCTCTATCATCTATGACCTAGACTAGAGTCAAGAGCAAACCCATATTCAATTTTTTTTTTAAACTTCCCGGTTCTGTGCGACCCTAGTCCAGGTATTTCACGTGACTTTAGTGATGTCGTGTGAGTTGCGTCGGTTCAGCTGACTCCATAATCGGCCAACACTATAGGTAGCCACTTTAACACGTCTGACTCATCACATCATTCAAAGTTCGACTTCGCCCACTCCTGAGCACAGGCCTATTCTTGTGCCAATCTCTACATTCCACTGATAGATCCATGTTTTATATCTCCGTGATACTGACACTCACTAGCACGTACTAACAGCTTCCAAATGACATTTCTTGGTACCGAATATTGTAGGCATTCACGGTAACCTTTAGACCGTCAATATTGTGAACTATTGAACTTTGGTTAATCGATAGCATAGGGCAATGTTGCCTTGCGGAATTTGTTCGTCAGAGTCACCGCGGCCCTGGAATGCAAAGGGCTTCAGAAGGAACACGGATGGGTTTTAGTCAGTAAGAGTCTGACACGCCCTTCCGCTCCACCCAGAGCGGAAGAAGTCATTTGATGATGATTTCCCATCTTTAAAAAAAAAAAAACCCTGGATACGGTTACAGGCTACTTTTTTGTGAAAATCTATGTATATTAACGCCGCGGGCTAGTGAGGTAATAAATACGATGGCGCAACAATATCAACATTCTGAATCATGGATTCATAACACACTCGTCATAACGCCCGTATCCTGCATCCCCGGACGGGCTTAGTACCAAAAAGTGCACTTTGTGGAATACAATTTCCAAGTTCAAGTCATTGAACTCCTACTTCTTCACATAAAACACCTCACGCTCATCAGGTACTCTCACACAAATATCACCACACATAACCACACTTCACCACACACCCACACACATTTTAAGTACATACTTAGATATTAAATTAAATTGTTTTTCTATAGTATATTTCCCTTTTTGTTACTTTTATTTATCTTTACTATTTTTTTATTATTTTCTTCTCCTAAAATACAAAAAGTATAAGAAAAAAAAAAAAGTCAACAAGAACAATGGTTTTCCACAGTCCGCAGTTGTATAATCCCTATTTCTATACTTATTATTATTATTGACGGAATTAAAGCAGATTGCTTACCGACGATAACTGATAATACTTCGTATTGCATTTGCATACCTCAATTATTTTACAGCGAAAGTCGCGAAGTCTCTATGTACCGAGCGACATCCACTATTTGTTCGACAATAGCTGAATAAACTCCACATCACACGATATACGGACGTCAGTAAATTGGCTATTTCCGCCAACAGCGACAAGACTAGGTGCCTATCTATTCTGCGTGTTCCAATGTTGGCATTTACCATGAATTCTTAACAAACAACAAAAGCTAAAACAATATTAATGACTAGTCTAATAAATAAACGGGTAGGAATGCTTCGGAACCTTTCCGAAGCATTCCTACCCGTTTATTTATTGTTTACAAATAGTGCGAAGTAAACTGCTGGTTTATACTTTACTTTGCGTATGCCCTTGAACTAGGGTTGCCAACTTTTAGAAAAAATAGAGTATGAGTATAGAGTACTTATATGTTTTTAGAAAGCGTAGAATAATGAAGACTACAGTCTTCGAAAATAGTACCTTTGTTGTTTTACTTTTAGCAAGACAAACATTTCGTATTTTCGTGGAATGAAAAAGCCATAATTTTTCTCTTACCATTTGCAAATTATACCCACAAAGACAAAAACTTCAGTTTTCACTGGTAGGGGTTCATTCGGTTTAGAGTCAACACAAAATAGAATAGGTATTTTAGCGTGGTCTATGGCTTTTATCTATACTAATTTAATTTCTTTTTTTAAGCCCGTAGAATTTGGAAAATTCTTTTTGTATATGATAGCCACATTCATGAGTCTATACGGAAATTCCTACGATAACGGGATATGCGCGGGCAAAAGCTAATAGGTTATAAAGTACGCCAACTCAAAATAAAGTATGTAGGTACTCTACGTTAGAGTACAGTTGGCAACCCTACCTTTAACTGTTAGCATCGTGTTTATAACGTGAGAAGTCAGGATATGACATGTGATGAACACCACTGTTTAGGTTACTGCAGTTCAGTGCCAAGAACTATCTGCTGCCAAGGTTGCATTGTAATAACGAACAAATATACGCAAATGCACCAGTAGAAGCTGGAGGAGCTCGTGGCTAAATAATAACAGCCGCACGGGTCGATCTTCAAGATTAAGCAACGCTTGCCGAGGTTGGTCTGTGGATGGGTGACCATCTTAACATACCGAGACTCCTCAGTGTCTCGGAAAGCACGTTAAACTGTTGGTCCCGGCTGTTATTTGTAGATCTTTGGCAGTCGGGTAGTCAAAAGCCAGAAAATCTGACACCAGTCTTAGCAAGGAGTACCGTGTTACCCAGTTAATGAGTTGTGAAGGTCTAGTAGGCAGCCGCTCCACTTAAAATACTGGTATTCAGCTGAATCCGGTTACACTGGAAGCGGACCCCAATATAATTGGGAAAAGGCTAGGCAGATTTTACAAATGCAACAAGGAAGAATACTGTGCTAGCTTTTGACGCAACCTGAAGGGGGTCCTTCAAAGCGAAGCCATGGGATGAGTTTGGGAGCTAGAATCAGGATGCCTGAGCCAGACCTAAAAATAATATTTGTAAAGGTTTCAGTCAGTCAGGCAAATATCATTGTCAGATTCGTTTAACCACTAATTATAACGTCTTTCTTTTGTTTTTTTTTTAAGTTTAGTGTTTAATTATTTATTTTTTGGTTACTATTGTAAATGTCTGTAATGTGCGTTTTTTTCGTGCAGAATAAACAATTTTTCGCTGAAAACCAGCGCTGTGGCTCCGTCTCGCACACGAGTCCCAGCATTATGCTGAGCGATGACCGTTTTGCGCGAATGTTACGCATATCTTCCCAAAATGAAAAACTTTTGTAATTTTGTTTATTTAACTTTTTGGTATGCGTCATGCTTGACGCAAATTAACTCTTTTTCTTTGTGTCTCTTCTTCTTTCTGTGTTACTAAGATTGCTTTAGGCAACTTTTGTATAGATTAAAGAAAATTAGGGATCATTTAAAAGGGAGTTCGAAAGTTCGAAACCCCGCCCTCCTTTGGGGGAGGCCTATGTGCAGCAGTGGACGTCATTCGGCTGATGATGATGACTACGTATCTGACCTCCACAACCCAGTCACTTGGGCTGCCCCAAGTGACCATATTTTATGGATTCTGACTATCTTTTCACTTGATATTTCAATTGGTAGACAAAATATTGACTTGAAAACCAATTCTCTAATTTTATTAATGTCGTTCCTATCGTACAGCCTTCTAATTTATTAGAGTAGATTAACGAAGTGTACTTATTGATGCATCTAATTTCGAATAGTGCTGTCTATAAATAGGATCACACCCCTCCTTAGGTGAGGTCGGCCTTAGAAGCGCGTGTAAAGTAAAACATAATAATAATACTAATGAGTTTGTCCACGTGCTCGTTGGTTTTACTATAAGTGCGTTGCTAGAACCTTCCATGAAATAATAAGGTAACAATTATTATAGACTAGCTGCCGCCCGCGCGTCGGACGGCGAGCGTTGGGTGGCTCGCTGTCCGATCACCACCAGGCCCGGGTCGATGGCGCGTTGTGTTTCACGCGCGCCTCAAAGAGATGTCAGCATAGAGGACGGGGCCCGCTAGGGCCAGAGCCTGCCAGGGTTGCGGAATTTGTTCGAAAGAGTCACCGCGGCCCTGGAACGCAAAGGGCTTTAGAAGGAACACGGATGGGTTTTAGTCAGTAAGAGTCTGACACGCCCTTCCGCTCCACCCAGAGCGGAGGAAGTCATTTGATGATTTCCCATCCTTAAAAAAAAAATAGCTGCCGCCCGCGGTTCCGCCCGCGTTAATGTCGAAAATTATCCCAAGGGAACATACTCCCGGGATAAAAATTATTCTGTGTTATTTCAGACTATAATCTACCTCTGTGCCAAATTTCATAAGGACCCATTCAGCAGTTCTGACGTAAAAAAGTAACAAACATCCATACATCCATACATATGTCACCGGAAAATGGCAAACGCCGTAAGATTGTAAAATATCGCGTGAAATTGTAAACTATTTTTTCTTAATAAGGCACGGATATATTGGAAACGATTGAATTTGGTTAGGATTTATTGTATTACAAATTGATTTTTTCATATTATATCGAGAAATTATAATCTCTCTCTCTCTCGTTTAGGGTTTAGTTTAAGACAAGTAAAATTATGTATGTGGGTGGGTCTGGGTATGTCGTTTTGTGGCAATTAAATAATGTTTCTTTCTTTCTTTTTCTATCTTTCTATGTTTTACAATCTTACGGAGTCTGCAATTTTCCGGTGACACATACAAACTTTCACGGTTATAATATTAGTTAGGAAAGGATGTTTACACAAACCGAGCAAAACTTGTTTAACTTAATTTCCTTCATTTTGATAACGGCATGATTGTGCTGGGATTCAGATATTCGCTTCCATTTTTATTTGTAAAAAAAATCGTTTTAAATGTTTAAATGATGATAAGCATTATCTCTATTAGTTAATTCAGGACAGGATTTCATTCAGTTTAATTCCAACTGAAGTTAAAATAACATGAATAATTATTTTGTAATGTCTTTCATCTTTCAATTCTTTATTGTACACCATAACAGCTTATATTAATTCACAGTGATTTAAATAGTTCATGTACAAAGGCGAGCTTAACTCAAAAATGAGTTTTCTACCAGGAAACCTTTGAGTGATAGAGAGAGATCACAATAGAGGGTAGGATCCAATGCACACATTTTACAATACTACATTCTGTATCATACATAAATATACATACTTACATAAATAAACATATACATAAATATATACATACATATCTATAAATATTATGTCATTTGCGAAAGGAAATGCTCTTTAACTTTCCTCTTGAAGATGTCAAGAGAAGGGCTGTCGCGTAAGGAGTGTGGGAGACAGTTCCAGAGAAACACTGCAGTAACAGAGAAGGATCCACCATAGTGGCTGGAAGTGTGACGCGGAGTACGAAGGAGAAGAGAAGTGGCAGTACGACATGGTTTACCTCTCGGGACGAGGTACTCAAAACGTTCACGAAGGTATTGAGGAGAATTAGGAGTGTGCAGGGTAGTAGTATGTCTTTTATAGGTATTTTATTTTATTTACTTTGCTCAACTGCTAAAAATATTTAAAAACAATTATAAAAATTCTATAGATTCGTACTAAAAAAAAACCCAAACATTATTTAAAGGTATAGCAAAATGCTATAACACACTGTACGCCTACGACTAATAACAAAATAGAGTACATAACTCTACATTAGGGTATGGTTGGCAACCGTAGCAAAACCAACAATAGCAGTTTATCAAATCACACTAGCTTTTTCCAGAGACTTCGTACGCACATATCCTGTTCTTTCCCGTTCCCGTATAGCCTATAGCATTTCTCATGAATGTGGCCATCATATACAAACCCGACTGGTAGTTCCAGAGATTAGCGCGTTCAAACAAACAAACAAACTCGTCAGCTTTATTATTAGTATAGATTACAGGAGAATTATGCTCAGAAGCTTTATCAGAGCTTTTTGAATTCAATGGGAAAAATTACGAGGTGGCTCGGGAAAGGATTGCCTGGAAAGGGAAAGACCCTAGCCCAGCAGCGGGACAGTACATATAGTGTTTCAGTACAGTGTTTTGACAACACGGTTAGCGCAGTGGTTGAGCGATTGGCTGCTGTCGCTGCGTGACGCGCGGTCGATTCCCGCACGGAACAAATATTTGTATCTTTGTAAACGCACCCACGGTACAGGAGAAATTCCTAGTGTGAGGCAAAGTTCACTTAAAAAAAACAGTGTATGCTGAAATATTTATTTATTTATTTTTAGCCTATTCCGTCCCACTGCAGGGCAAAAGTCTCCCTTTCTTCCTTCCATTGTTCCCGAATAATAAATAAGTAAGTCTCAAATGCCTTACCTGATCTCCTTAGGATGTGGATGGTGGAGTCCGTTGCGCGGGCGCTGCTCAGTGTCGGCCTGCACCGCCGCCGCCAGCTTGTAGTACCCGAGACGGGCGAGCTGAGACAACGGGACCACACATTAATACATACTGCAGTTGGAGCATTCTAAAGGATGGAAATGATAGGAGTAGGACTGCAGCTCACAGAGTACGGAAACGCTTCGGCGGATGCTAGAGGCGACATTGTCTGTACTTTCCATACAAATCAATGTCAGTGTCACGTACACTGCTGTAAAATTTTAAAGTTTTCTCTATTAGCGTCAGGGATTATAGTGCGTGAAGTGGCTGCATTTAAGCCGCGTATCCACTAGGCAACATTTGACGCGCAACACGAGACGCTAGACCTGTTCGGTAACGTTGCACAACAGCGCCAGCTGGCGCACAATATGAAAACGATACTAAATCAAGGGTTGCTCGTTGCCGTTAAACATGATGAGCAACATGTTGTGCACATACCCGGCTTTACTCAACAAGGTTTCATACAAACATTCAAATCTTTATTCTTGGAAATTAATGAACCGGTTTTAATTAAACTTGGTAAGAACTTGATCGAAAAAGTGTTCAAGGGGACGTAAGAGTAATTTTTCACTCTCTATAGAAAGCTTTCCTCTGAACTCTTATTAGTTTCATTTCCAAGAATCATCATCTTCCTGCCCTTATTCCCATATTACTTGGGGTCGGCGCAACACGTTTTTTTCTTCCATTCTGTCCTGTCAGCCGTCACGCTATCACTAACTCCCTTTTCTTTCATATCACTCCTAACTCAATCTTGGATGGATCTTTTCGTTGGCTTTATCCCTGTTCATCCATCCACATTTATATTCATAACTTTTTTAGTTACGTGCATTTCATCCCTCCTCTTCACATGGCCATACCAAGATAAGCGGTTCTCTTTTCCGTCACTGGCGCCACTTTTAAACTACCTCTAATAAACTCATTCCTCACTTAATACATTCTCGATAATCCACACATTTCTAAGAATAAGGACTTGAAAGTTTGTATGAAACATCGTGAGGAGTAAACGCTGCATAAATGACGTATAGACACTGAAACTTTGTATGGAATCCGTGACACAAGTGAGCGCTCAACGCACTTTGCCAAGATATTAAAAGGTCCGCCATGTCTAGGTGCTTCCGTGGTCTGTGGGCTGCAGTCAAATAGTTTTCTCACGTAAAGTGCAACAATGTTCATTTGATCGTTTGTTTCATTTGTCTTGTTGACTAAAGAAACGCAATGAATCTTTGTTGAACTGAAAATATGACTTTTCGAAGTGCGATATGCGTTTCTCCTAATGAATTATGACCACTTTTATCCTATATTTTATAGGCAGACGTGACAGTTTTGAAATAAATCATAAATGTAAAAAGAACGAAACACGCAGTGAGTAGTGTAGGATTTAAAATTGATAAGATAAATAAGCTGTGGTGTGGAGTGTGGATCCTTACATTATATAGTAGATCTATTAAGTTGCTATCTTGGAACGGATTTTATCCGAGCAACATCGAAATATATGACCTGGGAAAGCTTTTTTTTTTTAATTTTGAGTGGCGTCTCGCAGTTCAACCTATGAGGTTGTCGACTGCTTAACCGGGCTTGCCTGTGGTGGCCTTAATATAAATGTTAAAGCCTACAGCCAGGGTTTATTCAAACTTACAAACAAAGCGACTATACGCTAAGGGCACCCCCTGTGGGGTATGGACCTCGGCTTAGGGTGTCGCTGGGGGGACCTGTGAAGGCCCAGATCATTTGTAGCAAGACTCAAAAGCGATTTCAGTGGTCCTCAAAACTAAGACAAATCCGGGGACATATTACAGGCATTATGGAGAATTAATTCAGGCAGACCAAACGTGAATAAGTTCTGACTAGGGTTGCGGAAGTGTTCGAAAGAGTTAGGAACCGCGGCCCTGAAACGCAAAGGGCATATGAAGAAATACCGGTAGGATTCAGTGAGTAACAGACTGACACTCCCGCCCGCTCCGCCAAGAGCGGGATTTGATGATTTCCCAAAAAAAACGTCTGTCATCGGTTCATTCACATAACAAGACGAGTCTTGTAGAAGTTGAGGTATTGTAAAGGGTATTAACCCTTAACTGGTATCGGGGTCAAAATTGACCCCACGCGCTCATATTTTTAATCATAACTTTGCAGTTTATGTCTCTACACTCATGCGCATCAAGGTAATCTCATTACGTCGCGGGGTGCAGCGGGTGACGGACGCGCGTCACTTACTTGTTACTAGGAACAGAGGTATGTACATTGATGGGGTCAGAATTGACCCCGATACCAGAAGTGTGTATTTTATTACATGAGTTGTTATGTAACATTTTATTATTTTTTAGCACGCAATCATCGAAATGGCGGGTTATCTGGGAGACAACGAAATCGCACATCTTTTAGAAGATGAAGATCAAGAATCTGGCTCCGAAATTACTGGTGATGCCACAACAGCTGCCTGTGATCAAGAAACGATCAGTGACTGTGAAGAAGCTGAAATACTTAGCTGTTCTGAAGATAGTGTTATAGCTGAGGAAACTAGTTCTTCGAGTTCAAGCAGTGAAGAAAAAGAAGATGATGAAGAAATCCTGCAAAATTCCGGCTTTTATAGAGGTAAAAATAAATTCAAATGGTCTATAAATCCACCTTCTTCATCGCACGTAAGACAACATAACATCAGGCCACTGCTTCTGGCTCTAATTTGACTGCCGGAAAAAGAGGCAGGTGCTACTTGTGTGACCGAAAAAAGGATATCAAGTGCTCCAAAAAATGTAGCAAGCAGCCTGCATTATACACTTCTCATCAAAAAAATCGAAACACTTTCGTTTTTATTGTTTTTGTCCTAATTTTTTACAAAAGAGAATTAATTCCATGAAAAAAAAAACATTATTGTGTAGCTGGCAGTTTGGTCATTACAGTAAGAAGAAAAAAATCAAAATTCGAAATTAGAATTTCATTTGTTTATCCTATAAATGAAATTAATCACTGTTTTGAGACAAATGTGTATTTAGGGTTGGAGTACGTTTCTCGTTTAAAAACTAAAATTAGCGCTTGTCTTTAAACTTTTTGTTTCTTATTTCATTTACTGTGACTTTGGGACGTCTGAAAAAACTTTTTTTTCTAAAACATATGGATACTTCGCCCGCAGAAGCCGCCCAAGTGGTGGCATTGCTGGATTCTGGACTTAGTCAGCGTGTTGTGGCTGCAAGATTGCATCTAAGCTTATCATCTGTTCATAGAGTCTACAAACGCTATCGGGAGACTGGTTCGTTCACGCGCCGTTCAGGATCTGGCAGGAATCGGGTCACTTCTGAGCGAGATGATCGATTTATTGTAACAACCTCTTTACGAAATCGACGCCTTAACGCTTTTCAACTGCAGCAGCAGCTTCGCGTTGTACGAAGAGTAGCTGTAAGTGACTCTACAATAAGAAGAAGGTTGAAGGAACGCGGATTGGCACCGCATAAGCCAGCGAATGGGCCGAAATTAACTGCAGACCATCGAAGAGCGCGCCTTAACTTTGCACGCGAGCACCTAACTTGGTCATACCTTCAGTGGAGCAAAGTACTGTTTTCTGATGAGTGTAAAATTATGCTGTATGGTAACGACGGAAGGAACAAGGTCTACAGAAGAGATGGAGAACGCTTTGCACAATGCTGCATTGAAGAAAAGGTCAGCTATGGTGGCGGTTCGTGGACGGTTTGGGGAGGAATCAGCGCCGACGGTAAGACAGAACTTGCCTTTGTATCTGGGCCACGGCTGCCTGCACTAAACTCTCATCGGTACATCGAACAGTGTCTTGAACCTCATGTGATGCCCTATGCACATTTTATTGGCAACGACTTCATATTCATGCACGACAATGCTAGAGCTCACACCGCGGGCGTCGTACGAGATTATCTTACCGAAGTCGGTATCTCCATTATGGTATGGCCAGCAAGAAGCCCGGACATGAATCCCATTGAACATCTATGGGATGAATTAAAGAGACGAATTCGAGCAAGAGATCCAGCCCCAGAAACACTTAGCCAGCTGCAAAATGCAATCCAAGAGGAATGGGATAATATACCACAACATGTGATCGTGACTCTCATCCGATCGATGAAGAACCGTATGGAAGCAGTAATAAGAGCTCGCGGAGGGAATACAAGTTATTAAATAAACGTTTCTTACATTTTTTTTCATTTACGCGTGTTGTTTTACCCATTTCCTTCATATTCCATACAGGGTAAAAATTACTCATTATACAAAATACGAAACCTATGAAGACTTAATTTGAATTTAGAACATTAACATTAGGATTTAAAAACCTCATACTACTCACTATTAAATGACATTTTACATTTATTCCTAAATATACACATTTTTCTGATAATCCTTATCAAATCATAAACTGCGAGGTGTTTCGATTTTTTTGATGAGAAGTGTATATGAAAGAACACACTACCTTATCGGTCACTTGCACTAAATGTTGAATTTTTTTGTTATTTTTTTAGAATTATGATTTAAGTTGCCATTTTTTTTGTAATATATTATAAGAAAAGAAGTTCCTAATTTTTGTTAATTTGATTATATAAGAAAACGATATCAAGATATTTTAGAATGTTGTTTTTTAGTTTTTATATAAATAATAATACCTAAACTTCTGTCTAAGAAAATAAATAGGTGTTACTTTTTTTTTAATTAAAAACGTGACCTTTTGTTAAAAATTGCTCTAAACTTAACTAGTGTTTACAATATGAGTACTATTTTTATAAATAAAAATTTTGAATATACTTTGTTTATATATATATATTCTTTAATTTCTAAACTGGGGTCACTTTTGACCCCCCATACCAGTTACGTTGCCTTTTTTAGCGATACCAGCTAAGGGTTAAGGGTAGTGTGGGACGCCCTGCGGCACGATGGATCGATGATTTGAAAAAGGTGGCTGGCAGCGGATGGATGCGGACCGCTCAGGATCGGGATGGTTGACGATCTTTGGGGGAGGCTTACGTTCAGCAGTGGACGGCAATTGGCTGATATGATGAAAGGGTAGGGCCCAACTTTTAGCTTTGAGGCTAATGGGATGCCGCAGACCAACAGTATTTTACGTAGAGCGAAACTCTTGACAAGACGGAAGAAAATTAACTGGACAATAGAAAATAAGGAGCTAACAGCATTATTTAATACAGTTCTCTGTCATTTAATGACTAATCTTTCAACATGAAGCCAGATTGAGTCCTTATCCACACTGCAGTCGTTATTATCGTCATGCCATGACATAATGGATGACGGAAACCACTTTATTACATGGTCGCAGTTACTACGCGCGTGCGCATTACGTATTGTATTCTGAGTTTGTAATTTAATCGGAGTTAATTATTAACGGCTAGTTTCTGAGGTAATCTTTACGTGAGTCTTTTGTTTTAGTGGCTTTTGGTAGCATGCAATTTTACGATTTTCAACCAATGAGGGAAGAAATTAAAGGAAATTGAAAACAATTAAGTTACATCGGACCTGGATAAGGCTAGTGGGGCGTTACTATGAAGTCTTAAAACGATCATGATTCCGCTGTAAGAGGGAGACGCAGCTATACATAGCGAATAGCACTATCCCTTTTACATCATCCGAATTGGATGGCATTAGCACGTCATAGTAGGGCTGCAGGAGCGTGGAGAAAAGCAGGGAAAAGTCAGTCCCACATTTTAATATAAATTGAAGCTATAAAGCGCCAACGACTTTATAAAAAGCGCGGTCAGATTTTCGCTTCGTGTCTGTCTGCGGTAACCTTAAACAGCTACGGAGGGTTTATTTAAAGACCTCAAAAACCGACCATTAGTAAAAATCATTTTCAAAACAAGACCAAATAAACTTGAGAAAGATTTATGATACTACAACCACTTCTAAACCTTGTTTTATTTGTTGCATCATAATCATGAGTAATTCGATACGTAAAAATATTATAGTGTGTCATGATGAGTATTTATTTTATAAGAGTTTATTATACATAGTTAAGTACTAGCTTTTGCCCGCGACTTCGTCCGCGTGGAATAGTTACTTGGGGCCAGGGGCGTAGCTACCGCCGTATCAGCCGTATCAAAGATACGGGGCCCCCGGGTTATAAGGGCCCCGGCGTGTGGACGTAAAGCTATACATTGAGGCGCGTCATCTCCTTCGTGGCCTGCTAAAACAGTTCTGAGCTAGTAGGGCCTATTTTGTTTAAAAAACAATACCCTTAAAAACGGGTCCCCCAAAAATTTGTGATACAGGGCCCCATTGAGACTAGCTACGCCACTGCTTGGGGCAGACATTTTTATTTTAAGAATATGAAGTTTAGTACCTACAGTTTCAGTCAATGCTACTGAATACAGAAAAAATAGATAGATATAGATAGTTTAATACATTTTCGACATGATTCTTTAAATTGGCATAACTTTTTCTATTGACATGAAACAAACACTAAAATGTTAAGTGAAGCTTACCACAATGTATTTATGAAAAACACATCTATATCGGATAAGCCGTTTCTGAGATTAGCGTGCACAAACGCACAGATAAACAAACAAACAGACAAAAATTCTAATAATCATTATTTTGGGTGCTATTTGCGTTGATAAAGGTCCCAATAATATTTTTCCTCATATATCTTCCATGTACAGACAGCGATCCGTTACATTTTTATTATATTATATTATATGTATAGATAGATATAGATATGACCAATTTTATTAAGAACATGTTCACTTTTTTCGTAACCTAGCTGACGATCTAAATATGGAAACACACAATTTCACAGCTAACAACTAGTTGAGAGTTCTACCAAATAAATATATCAACATGACAAATAGTCAGTTTGAGAAAGTCGACCCGCACAATAGAATTTGTTAGTGGACATCGTGCCATTACAATTGTATACAAGAACGCCTGTCCAATAACTTTGTTGAGAACTATGCGTCGACTCTTTTAACCCGATTCTTTAAGCCCCAGGTGGTCTTCGAGTGTGTGTCACCGGAAAATTGGAGATTCCGTAAGATAGAAAAGAACGACGCACCTTGGTTTTCGCACGCTGTGGAGGTGCTGGTCAGAAGACCCCACAGCTAACCTTTAATTTTCTTTTTGTTTTTGTTTCTGTGTTTGTTTACGAACAATCGTTTTTAAGAACAATTGGGCCTAGTTGCCATAAATAAACACTTTTTTTTTAATTTTTATTAGATTATAATTTCTCGATATATTATGAAAAAATCGTTTTGTATACAATAAATCCCATCCAAATTCAATAGTTTCCAATTTATCAGTGTCTTATTGAGAAAAATGAGTTTACGATTTTACGCGATATTTTACCTGTAGTCAAATGTTTGAAAGTGTGTTTGGAACAATTTATTGCATTTTTTAATTGTATCTTTTTTGTCTATCTGAATATGCATATACGAGTACGTGCAATTTTAAATCTGCAGAACCAATGTCTTTAAAAACGCATCGTCACATGACTGTCGCATTGTCGCGTCGTACCTATCTGCGGAGCCCTTTATTTTGTGTTTTTCAAGCATGTAAAGTTACCAATTCCCATTAGACCTTGGTGTTGGACAATCTATTTAAAAGTTAGTTCATTAAACCCCTCAGCAAGGCGATCATGGATGAAATTGAAGTTGTCAACTAAAACGTGTCTCTTGCGTAAACAACGGTTCTACCTAAGTAGGTCGCTGCTTTAGTTCGCATTTTATTAAAACTTATCTGGAGTATTTGTAGAAAAATACAGGAAATATTTTAACGAATTGGCAATTTTTTATTTATTAAATATCAATGCATGCACGTTTTTTCATTAAAAAAATCTAACCATATGATACTACTTAATTATCAGATTTTATATTTTAATTTTATAGAAAATAAAAAAATAATATTGAAAATAAAATAAATTAAATTAAAAATTCTGTATAGACAGTATTTGAATTTAGTATTCGCTAAATCATTTTTCAAACTAATCATACGGTTAGTTTTTTTATTATGTTTAATGTTTGTTCGTATATCTCCACAAAATCTAGGAAACTGTTGATTGTAATTCGCGATTTGGTCCATCCCATTTTAATAGTTGTATAATTAATTATATTCGCGAAAACCCCTGAAATTATGTCAATAACTTAAAAAAACTTTTTACCTTAAACACTAAAAATATAGATAAAAACCTATTTTCTAGTCTAAATTGAGCTATTAACACACATCCACAAATATACATCAAACTCACATTACATTCACAAAGATTTAAATTGGAATTCAATTGAACGATGGCGGGGAATTCGTAAACAAAAATTTCTTACAGGCTTTAAGATGAAAACGATGCTGGAAAATACATTACCTACATTAACTACACATCAATAGAATTGTAACGGAATAAAAATATCTGAATTCTAAGAAAGGGATGGTTTTAGTCCATAGAGCATGCAAAGCTGAATGATGCAAAAATAAAATTAAAAACAATAATAAATAAAGAAAAACAAAAAATACAATTCCCGTCTCTTTAAAACCGGCAGCTAGTAATTATTTCGTCTATATTTTTCTTAATGATGGCCTCTTAAGATGGAAGCGCCAGGGTAGCCCGCGAAATTCAAATTTTCTTATGTTTTTTGCAATTTGCACGTCAGTGTCAGGCTGTATGTTGAACAAAATATGATTCGCTATCGTAACACGTATTTATTTACAGAATAATAATCATTTAAATCATCAATACAACCCTCTAAGTTCATTTAACTCGAATGAATAGTTATTTCATAAAAAGTCATTCAATCGAGTTGCATGAATGATACACCCTGTATTGATGATTTTAATTATTATAACCCAGTAAAGCCATATTTTTTACGGTCGCCAATCGTATTTTTATCAACATACAACCTGACACTGACCTGCAAAATGCAAAAAAAACGTGTGAAAATTTGAATTTCGCGGGCTACCCTGGCGCTTTCACCTTAATGTTGGTCAAAGGTAACTAACATAATTTTGTTTTAAGTTACGTCAAACATTTAACGTCAAAAATTTCGGCCAACGGTGTCATAAAAACCCAGAATAATTTAACTAAAAAGATCTAGATTCATCGCACCGCACACGTTACCTCTTCACCATCCTAACTTGAATGGCAGAGAATTCCTAAGTCCGACTGTGCATTTAGTCTAAATTAATCTACATATTTTACAAATTGTCCACTTACAATTAAATTAACCGCCACACCGTCTTGACTAGTCAGGCGTTCCCGACAAACCAGAACGAATGCAATGGGGAGGAATGCCAAAAGCAATAATAACAACGAAACTCGAACCCACACGGAATAGAATACCTACGAAGAAGCATAGCCTGTGCCCTATCCATAGATATATATTTCTATGGCCCTATCTATAGTACACATATTATCTTTGATCAGAGTTTGGGAGATTCCGCATGTGATATTTCGTGAAATTCTTATTCTGGAACAGCCGGTATATTCTGTATACATTTCATTGTGTAAACTTTGGCGAAGTGAGCGTGAAATGAACTGTCATTCTACCTTGATTGGATGGACTGACAGCTTTTGCGAAAATTCATGGTCACTGCGCCAAAGTACTCGGGGTGAGATTTTTACAAAAAAAGCACTACTGTTTTGTTAATAGCTGTGCACCTACTGTCATTTCTTTTTTGTTTTTATTGATAGGCTTTGATGGGCTCGCGTTTGACCCAAATATCACCTGATGGTAAGCGATGGTGTATTCGACGGTGGAGCACGCTTATCTAGGAGTAACCAATTAGTTACTTCTATAAATTCTAAAATAAAAAAAATATTAGTATTATAATAATTATTATTTATTATTATTAAAAAATTAAATTATTATTAAACTTATTTTTTTATTTTAATAAAGTAAGGATTTATAACTTTAAGAAATAGCTAATAGTAGTAGTGGTAACAATAATTTTTGCTGTGCCCTTACAGGGTCCAAAATGGCTCTTAGCTCTAAGTTTTGTAAACATCTTGTTTTTACCTTGTGGAACGCAATAAATGAATATGAACTCTCTATTTAAACAAGCGGTGTTAAAGCCATTCTGGAAGGGAATCAACTCCTTATATTCGTGACAATCTAAGAAGTCGGATTTGACAGCTGAGTAGAGGGATAGCAGATAGCTTTACCACTAAGTGCGAGAGAGATTTATGCCTCTTTCATCCTTACTTACTAGTAAATCAAAGTTGTATACTGCTGTCAGTACGTACAATGAAAGTGTTCCCAAAACGTTTAGTGAGATGTAATCTCCACAAAGCATGCGATATTTCAGGACATTCTCCAATACGAAGCTGTTGAAAAATAAATTAATTTTCAACGTATGATGATTGACGTATTTAGTTGTACCAATGTTCTCGGGACCCACGACGCAGTAGGGCAGATTATGAAGGTAGTTTTCGGAAGTTCTACGATCACCTATGAACTGTGAGTACATTAATAAACTAAGTAATAAACTTAATTGATTGATTGGCTCCATCTCTTTGTTTTCTTTACCAGACAGAACATTTAATCTGGCACGGATTGTTTATTGATCTACGTTTGTTCGATGCCAAATCTTCGGAAAAGATAATTGGAAATTCTAGTAAGATAATTCTAATGACTGTTGATTGCCATTTTACTCATCCTACTAATGCTGAAGTCTGTTTGTTTGTAAGTCAATTACGCCTAAACGACTGTACAGATTTGGTTGAAGCGTGGCACAAGACAGACCGGGATTAGGAGTTTAGGACATAGGAATATTATTTATCTCGGTAGCACGATCCCATGGCATTATTTTCAACCTACACGCGGGCGAAGGCGTTGACAAATTTTATTGCTATAGTAAACACATAATTTCATGGATTTCCAGGCAACAAAAGCTGCGATAAAATTTGTCTATCAACATTTGTTATTTACTAACATCACACTATCACACTTAATATTATAAAGGCGAAAGTTTGTGAGTGCGTGTGTGTGTATGTTTGTTACTTCTTCACGCGCAAACGGCTGGACCAATTTTGATAAAATTTGGTATGTAAGAAGCTGACACCTTGAATTAACATATAGGCTACTTTTTATTCCGGGACTGTGTTCCCTTCGGATAATTTTCGACATTCACGCGGAATATCTGATAAACCGTGGGTAACACCGCCGGACGGAACCAATAGTTTATAAGTGTGTATTACTAACATTATATGGATCAAGGACAGAAGTAAAGTATTTTTATTTATTTATGTTTAGACAATAGTACTTAATTAATTCGTTTTATTTGACCAGCGGATCATATTTAGACTGTAATGACGAAATAAACACTTACCGCCCGTTTCAATAACTTAACTGTCAAATTAGCTACCAACAGTAGATGAAACGTTATTTAATTTTCATTGGTAGCTAATTTAACAGTTTATTAAAGGTTATTGAGACCGGCCGTTAGTGATTGACTGGCCTGTTGGTCGAGTGGTTAGTGACCCTGACTGCTAAACCGGAGGTCGTGGGTTCGATTCCCACTCAGGACAAATCTTTGTGTGATGAGCATGATCATTTGTTCTGTGTCTGGGTGTAAATTGTCTATAATATGTATGTATTTAGAAATATATAAGTATGTTTATCAGTTGTCTGGTTGCCATAGCACAGGCTCTGCCTAGTTTGGGATCAGATGACCGTGTGTGACAGTGTGAGTTGTCCCAAGTCCCAAGATTAGGTGTAGCCTAACGACTATTTTCGCTGAAGAAGACCTTGAACTGTCACATTTGTCGCACGATCATTTGCAATTTCCAATCATAAACATGATATTTAAAAGGCAATAAACGACAGATTTCTAGATAACTGTAGGAGAATATAAGTTTAATAGTGCCGGACTAATGGGTAATCTGGAATATCGATATACTGAATTGACATTATTTTGACAGTAGGTACCGATATCGTTGTACAAACAGCCAAAGCTATGGAGGAACGGAGTCTCCTAACACAGGCGTTATCATGCTTAAAAGGAGGCTCCAATCATAAACTAATTTAAACTAGGTGGTACAGATTATTTTTTTTTTTTTGTATTTTGTATTTGTATATCCATACCGGTTCAATACGAATTCTACAATAAAGTTAAAAAAAAAATGTTTAAAAAAACATTGTCAATGGCACAGAGTACGATGGCCGCAGCATAGTGTTATTTTGACACTTTCACCAACCTTACGCAACCGTGCACTTAGAACTACTATACTACTTACGAACGCGAAATAAAATGGATAAAAAATACATGTAGTACTTTCAAATTGAGTCTGTTAAATATTATTCCCTTCAGAGTTCAGAATGACGTGTTTATTACGAAAAACATCATTATTTTGGCTCTTTTCCTCATCTGACTCATACACAAAGAAATTCCCAATTTCCCGTAAGTCCCAGTATCAATGAGTCTTTGTATATAAAAGGAGGAAAAATTTAAACGTTTATTTTAATTAACACTCGTATGTTTTTGCTCACTCGGTTACACGCGCATATCTAAGGATTGCGTTGAAATAATTTTCATACAATTTTGTGTTGTCATCCACAGAATGTTGTTTTTTTAATTATCCATTGGTGTACAAAAGTATGAGGAGCCCGAGGCTAAATAATAACAGCTGCACGGGTCGATCTTCAAGGTTAAGCATCGCTTGCCGAGGTTGGTTGTGGATGGGTGACCATCTTAACGTACCAAGACTCCTCCGTGCCTCGGACCCACGTTAAGCCGTTGGTCCCGGCTGTCATTTGTAGATCTTTGGCAGTCGTTACGGATAGTCAGAAGCCAGATAATCTGACACCAGTCTTGCCAAGGAGTACCGTGTTACCCAGTTAATGGATTGTGGAGGTCTGATAGGCAGCCGTTCCACGTAAAATACTGGTATTCAAGTGATTCTGGTTTGACTGGAAGCCGACCCCAATATAGTTGGGAGAAGGCTAGGCAGGCAGATCATGGTTTACAAAAGTACACCTGCGCGATAATCACAAACTCTCCTAAATTGAAATTAAATAAAATTTTAATCACCAACGAGTAAAAGTATTAATTGTTCTTTTGAACCAACTTATCCTTTACTGGGTCTCGGGATCAAAGTCCAAAGCAATCATTCCATCACTAGGTCATCGAAAACATTTGTCGGTGAGTGTACTACAGAATAGATAAAAGTATGACTGTACTTACGTACATACAAAATAAATATAATTTATCATTTACCCTCCTAAATTCAAATTAATGCAAAATTGTAATCACCAACGAGCAAAAGTATTAATTGTTCTTTTGAACTAACTTATCTTTTACCGGGTCTCGGGATCAAAGTCCAAAGCAATCATTCCATCACTAGGTCATCGAAAACATTTGTCGGTGAGTGTACTACAGAATAGATAATAGTATGACTGTACTTACGTACATACAAAATAAATATAATTTATCATTTACCCTCCTAAATTCAAATTAATGCAAAATTGTAATCACCAACGAGCAAAAGTATTAATTGTTCTTTTGAACTAACTTATCTTTTACCGGGTCTCGGGATCAAAGTCCAAAGCAATCATTCCATCACTAGGTCATCGAAAACATTTGTCGGTGAGTGTACTACAGAATAGATAATAGTATGACTGTACTTACCTACATACAAAATAAATATAATTTATCATTTACCTACCCTCCTAAATTCAAATTAATGCAAAATTGTAATCACCAACGAGCAAAAGTATTAATTGTTCTTTTGAACTAACTTATCTTTTACCGGGTCTCGGGATCAAAGTCCAAAGCAATCATTCCATCACTAGGTCATCGAAAACATTTGTCGGTGAGTGTACTACAAAATAGATAGTATGACTGTACTACATACATAGTACATATCTTTAGTACCGATAATACGATAAGCTAATATTGTGATTGTATTCAAAATATTTTATCATCTATTTACGTTTTAATATAACCCAATTGATATTTATTGATAAACAGATTTGAGTATACTGAAAAACCGGCCAAGTGCGAGTCGGACTCGCACACGAAGGATTCCGTATTATAAAATCTATAAAAACGGCAAAAAGCGCGTCACGTTTGTTGTATGGGAGCCTCTTAAATTTTTATTTTTTTCGGTTTTTTAGTATTTGTTGTTATAGCGGCAATAGAAATAAATACATCATCTGTAAAAAATTCAACTGTCTAACTATCACGGTTCAAGAGATACATCCTGGTGACAGACGGACAGCGAAGTCTTAGTAATAGAGTCCCGTTTTACCCTTTGGGTACGGCAAATTTTCGAGATGCCATGTAGGTGGGCGATGCCGGTAGAATGGCATGATGGATGACACTGACAGCTCTTGAACGTAATAACTTTTAAAAAAGATAGCTAAACCATCGTTCAGTTTAAACAAAATAAATAGACTTTCAAATACGTACACCATGTTTATATTTTATCATAGATAATAATCAAGATAGAGCTGTGTTTACAACATCAGCTGCGTTTACGCAATCGATACGAAACATTCGAGTCAAGTTGACTCGTGTTGTTCTTGGTAGTGGAATTAGTGACGTGTGTTAACACGTCTGTAGAATGCATTTACGCATGCAAATACGTGGCGCTATGATAACTGCTAAGCTCTGTTTTAAATATTTTTTTATCTAGTTGGTTTTTTTTTTGTTTGGTACTAAAACTTACACGTTACATTTTAACACAGGCTTCTTCTGGGTAAGCTCGCTCCATCGTCGACTTTGTCTCTGTCATCTATGACCTAGACTAGAGTCAAGAGCAAACCCAGATTAAAAAAAAAAAAAAAAAAAAAGAGAGAGAGATTGACCAGCGTGCACATATTGCTCATCGGCTTAATGATTTTATTTTATGTATAGATTATATAATAGAACAATAAATTAATATTTTACCCTTGAGGAGATCCGGATAGAAAGGCGAGAACCTGTTTTTTTTTGTTGTAGTTGAAAATAAAAATCTCCAAATAATATTATTTTGCATTTGTTAAGCAGAATCTTATTTCTAAAGGCCGGCTACTGAATTGAGTATGTATTTGGGTTAAGAACATGTCAAACTCTGCTTGATTGGCGAAATTTTACAGGATTTCAGGGTAAAGTAGAATTTAACGCATACCCAACTACACCTACCTACTATACCTATTTGTTATAATTGTTTTAAGTATTTCGTGTACCTATTTATTTTGTTAATTTGAGTATTTATTATATATTTATATTGCATGTATAGATTATATATTTGTATTATTTATTTAAATGTTTGTATGTGATTAAATATCAATCGCTTTTTATTCACCATATTGCACCTACCACCATTCTCTGCATCACCCAAAGGTTGACTGGCAGATAATGCTTAAGGCATTAAGTCCGCCTCTGTACATTTGTATGCGTAAAGTGTTAATAAATAAATAAATAATAAATATTTTTATTTCAGAAATGTGGGATTATTCTCTATAGAAATTGCTAATCAGTTGATACAGTAAGGCCCACAATGTCCACCACTTATTATTATTTTTACCGTACAAAAAGATTTTTATTTAGATTCGCCCTTAGCAACAGCTTCAAAGTCCTTGAAAGTAACCCGAACGTCTGTCAAGGGTGTCATAAGAGCAGACAGGGGGTCGAAACTGGTTCAAATTATTCTGGTATCCTGTAAAGTTTACTGGTTTGCCAACGCGAGATGATATCAAGACATATTTCTTTCCCGATGTTCACCCGTTCTGTATCTAGGTAGGTTCTATGATAATCTGCATGTATTATGATAATGTTGTGCTAGAATTTGCGACGGTTTTCGTGAAACCGATATTTACAGGAAAAATACATTGTAAATACAATTTTGAATTGTTCAGCTCGAGGACACTTATACTGCTTTGTCACTATGTTATGACTTCGATTCTAGCAATAGGGTATTGCCCAGGGTTGCGGAAATTGTCGAAAGAGTCACCGCGGCCCTGGAACACAAAGGGCATTAGGAGGAACACGGATGGGTTTTAGTCAGTAAGAGTCTGACACTCCCTTCTGGGGGGCTACTCTCTAAGCCCGAAGTCCGTAGTTTAGGGCTTAGTAGGATACGCCCGCAACTAAGCCGGAAACTACGGACTTCGGGCTTAGAGAGTAGCCCCCTGCCCCGCCCAGAGCGGAAGAAGTCATTTGACGATTTCCCATCCTTAAAAAAAAGAAAGGGTATAAATGTTCAGTTAACAGTTACGGTATAGTACATGGTGCGCGTTTGGTGAAGAAAAAATTGATGGATACTGTGAAAGACGATTTGACTAGAAAAGAGGTAACTAATGAGATGACGGCAAATAAAGATGTATGGAAGGAGACATGCTGCGCCGACCCCAAATAAATTGGGAAATGGGATTGGAAGGCCTCCCGATGACCTGGTGAAGGCCGCGGGTATCTGTTACATGCTAGATGCAGAGGACCGGTCGCTGTGACGACTCTTGGAGGAGGCCTTTGTCCAACAGTGGACGTTTTTCAGCTAAAATGATGATGAAGGCAGCTTTTGTGAACTGAAGTCCAAGAAATTAAAGGGTAGAAGGACAAATTGGCTACGGCCGTATGTTTGACATAAATCACAGTCAATAATGATCTTTGGCTTTAGCAACACTTATTCTTCTTTACTTGTGTTGAATCGACAACAAAGACGATTTTCCTGTCACATTCGAAGAAACCATCACTGCTCTTTATCAAACGCGGAAAACGAAAGATAACAATGATTTAATTTCATGTTTATTTTCGCCGATCTGTCTGGGATTGGCAATCCCACGCAAAATGTGCCTACTAACGTTATCTAAAAAAATGGATGTTTTTAAAAGTGGCTGTTGCCCGCTACCTCGTACCTTACCATTTCATTGGTTTTATTGTTTCTGCACGGAACGAATGAAAGCAGTCAAATTTATCACAATAGCTATCTGTCAGTGAAAGTCCTGTATAAATCGGTCTAGCCGTTTTGGAGATTAACCGGAACAGAAAGACAAAAAAAAAATTTTTGTAGTCGTGAATGGCTGTTATTTGCATTTTATTTATTTGCATCGAGTATAGACACGTGGCCTGTGGTTTCTGAATTCCGACAGACTATGTAGCCTTGTGGACCTTATAAAGGAAGCCCCTATAAGTAGCTCTTACGTTCGATGGAATGTTGGATAATTATTTTTTTTTTAATTGAGGAAGAAAGAAGTTGTCGAGATTTTGACCGGTCTTTGTGTCAGCTTTGGTACGATTCTTTTTATTTTTATCATTTACGTGTCGAACAGTTTTGTCGAGGGTAAATGTTTATCATCTCGTTTTCAATGGAACTATTTTAAAAATAAAATAATTTGAATATGGAACAATTTCAACAATAACGCTCACATAGAATATTATAAGTATAACTTTCATCCAGTTCATAACCGAGTTTACGAGCATTTTATTGGCATGTGTACACGGAAGCAGAGCGCCCTTCGAGTCAATCATAATGATAAAGCGTTTTTCATTATACTCACTTTTATCTAACAGTACAGCAGATAACATAATTAATGTAACAATATTTAAACATCGGATCCTAACATAAATAAAATAAATACTCACATATTTGATCTTTGTAATTCAAACTACGAACAACGCACGTGTAGGAACCATAAACTATTTTTTTTTTATCACAAACACGAGTAACTGTCCGAAAAAATATATTTAAAAAATCGTCTGCTGTAAATGTTTATTGTATAACTGTGAAGATAACTGGTTTATTACGACGTCGTGAGTGAAATGTCTGACATCACGCCACCGCCAAAACGAATTTCACTTTCAACGAGCACTCTCTCTGTCATTTCACTATCGTTTGAGTAACAGTTCCATTAAATCACAGTCAGACACAAGTAATTTAAATTGTGAACGCGTACAAAACACCGTCAGCCATTTTATTTTATTTTAAATACTAAGTAAAACGAAAAAGAAAAAAAATACTGTTCAAAACTTTTTGCGCCACGAGATATTTTAAATTAAGAACTTATTCTTTTTATTATCGTCAGAAGATGTGCGGTCGTCGAGCCAGCACCAAGGAGACTGATTGAAACAATGGATTTAATCTCAGTTATAAATAATTTATCGTTTTATTTACATGAAGCTTAGCAATAAAAAAATAAGTGCTGATTAATCAATGAAACTATTAATAAATTTATTGAGTTTTTTCTACAATGGCTAGGACAATCGATAATGATTTATGTTCTAAAAAAACGGTTAAAAAAGTAATTAATATGCGTCTGGCCAGTACGTATCTATATGACTGTCTTTATGCTCTCATGGCTGTCCTCCAAAAAATTACAGCCATCGAATATTCTACTTTAATCCAACGACATAGGCCCTCTTATTAAAAACCAAGCAAAACTTAATATTGACTTTAAAATCTAACAAAGAAAGAAGTCTTTACATTGGAATATATAGTACACAAAGTGTTACATTGATAATGGGCCTTATGTCCTTGAAAATTAGAGTTAAAATTAAGTGAGTTGATTAGTTTCCGGAAATAAACGAGCGGTGGCGTGATGAACGCGTGCGTTTGCGCAGGTCCACTGACCCGTATTCGTTGTATCGTTGTTTTGTTATTGATTTAATACATTGGGCAATGATAATGCAGTTTTATTGTGTCGCAGAATATTACTAAATCTTTGTCTAACTTTTATATGGATTATTCTTAGCTTGGATGTGGAGGAGCTTGTGGCTAAATAATACCAGCCACACGCAAGCAACACTTGCCGAGGTTGTTCAGTGGATGGGTGACCATTCATTACACACCGAGTTGCCTCCGTGCCTCGGATAGTACGTTAAGTCCCTCCCTGCTGCTCGCCTATTTATTTATTTAAACTTAATGTACAATAGTGGTATGGGCGAACTTAATGCATCAAGGCATTCTTTACCAGTCAACCTTTGGGTTAAAAAGACTTCAACAAATAAAATTAAAAATATTATTTATTTATTAATTACCGCATTAATAGCGCCGTTCCGTACACCGCTTCTTTCAGAGCCTCACTAAAGTTAGTTGTACAGTCGAATCTTCATTTCAGCCGAACAGGGGATTCCGATCCAAGAGAGAGACGGAGTTATACATAGCGTATAGCACTATCCCTTTTACATCGTCGGAATTGGATAGCAGTAGCACGTCATAGTAGGGCGGCAGAATGTGTTCGGAACATATAATTATATCGATGTCGAGGACAGAGAGCTAATGACGAGAATATAAGTAACGCATATACTGTAACTAGCACAAAAATATGCAAGCAGCTTGCATGTCGTAGGGATATTTTACCAATTAGAACTTGTTAAGGCACAATCCACATACGCACAAAAAGTATTGGGAATACTTTCATTGTACGTACACCCAAGAAGTGGAATTCCCTGCGGGAGTCTGTGGTTCCTGACAGCTACAACCTGGGGGTCTTCAAGTCAAGAGTGAACAGGCACTCTTTAGAGGCCCGAAAGAGGGTCCATACATGGAAAGTTTGCGAATTGATTGAGGAGATTTATCAATTACTAGCGGACGTCACGCGGTTTCACCCGCGAAGTCCCCGTTCCCGTGGGAATACTCGGATAAAATATAGCCTAAGTTACTCGCTGATAATGTAGCTTTCTAATGGTGAAAGATTTTTTGAAATCGGCACAGTAGTTTTTGAGTTTATTCATTACATACATACACACAAAAATATATTTTTTTCCTCTTTATAATATTAGTTTAGACTTGAATGAGAAATTTATAATATATAATCAAATGTCTAATTTATGTACTACAATACAATTATTATTATAATGTATGTAAACTTGTGTTATGAATGAAACGTACGTACGTATGAGTAACGTACTAATGATATATTTACAAATTCCCCAATTTTTATTTTGTACTAGTGGACCGCACCGGCTTCGCCCGGATGTAAATTTTTTTTTCAAAATTTTCTTTCATAAGAACCTTCTCCTGACAATAACAAACACAACAAAAAAAGAATTATCGAAATTGGTCCAGCCGTTCTCGAGTTTTGCGATTAGCAACACGTTTAGGGATTCATTTTTATTTATATAGATAGATTTTTTTTTGTGGTTCCTACAACCTGGGGGTCTTCAAGTCAGGTTACGTCTAGGCATTGCGGAAGTCGCATACGTTCCCGCGATCCCCGGCGCAGATGGGAGATGGAACACCGGGGTGGTTTTAGCCAGTAAGAGTCTGACAGACCCCTCCACCCGCCCCAGGGTGGAGGATTTCCATGAGGATTTCCCCCCGAAATAAAAAAAAAAAGGTTACGTCTAGGCGACCTTGCTCCATCGACCAAGCAAGTCACAGATATGTGTATTACGGCTTTATGTACCCAACTAAATCTTTGTAGATTTTTTTAGTCGATGCTGTCGTGACAAGAAGCAATTCCTCTTCTTTCAACGTCTGAGACGACAACGTCTGGCATCGGATAGACGGATGTGACAGTTAAATGTAGTGTGGTTACAGCATAATCAAGATATGTATGTAGTTTCTTTTTGCAAATGGCTGCGTAGAGCTAATAACGATGGCTAGCAATTTTATTGTAATTCCACACGGGACCCAAGCAGACCATTACAATTTGCAGAAAGGGGGTTACTTTTAGGCAAGCGTGCTCTATCTCCGACCACATCATCGCTAACCCTCAGCCGAACCTATGAATGCTAATACAAAAAATATTCTGTTACTGACTGACTGACAGACAACGCACAGCCGAAACTACTGGTAGGAGAAAACTGAAATTTTGCAGGTAGGTTCCTTGGGAATTGTAGGGGAGCACTAAAAAAGGATTTCCCGAAATTCGTACGGGAACGGGAAAAAACGGGATATGCGTGTACGAATTCGCGGGCATAAGCTAGTTTATAATAAACAGATCCTACAGGATCGTTTTCATTTTGGAAAATTGAAAATTCAAATTTAGCTACTGCGACGTCAAAGAAGCAATGACTGTAAATAATAAATGACGTTCATTCACTTGCTTGTTTTGACAAAATAAGTTGTGTTAAGTGATTCCTAGATTTCCTAGCAGACCACACAGAAAAAAGAACGTGTGCATCTCGGGACGCCCGACAGAAGTGATAATTTATTTTTATTGTTTTGGACGGGGACCACTCGGAGTTCAGCACACTAAGGCTGGTTACTGCTTAACCGGACGTGATAACTTAATATAAGTTGAACTATTTAAAATGGGAAGCGTCTGTCCGAAATACGACTAGCGCTGTGGGTTAGAGTGAGAGAGGAAGAGCCTGCCTACCGCTACCGTATGCGTGAGAGAAAGGGAAGCCAGACAGACTGGCGCCGTAACGCGTTACGTTACGAAGCGGTTTACCCTCCCATAAGAAGTTATCACTTCAAAAACATCGAAACAAACTTCGAGATGAAAGTATCTTTTAAAATCTATACAATTACTTTTTGTCAAAGACAAAATAAGTGACTATAAACCATGTTGGCTACTGTGTAAAAAGATATGAACTAAGTACTCAATTTGTTTACTTACTGTCTTGAACCGGTTTGCCAACATCAAAGTACCTATTTATATGTACTGCAATGTCAGATAAGTAAGTACTTACGTACGTAAGTACATGTATTATTTCGCTGACTTAGTTAGGTACGTTGTTATGAGCAATTCGATTTGTTTAATTTCAATAAAGAGTATGTTAGCTTTGTATAAGCATTTTTTACACTGATTCGAACGAATATACTAGTATGAAATTAAAAATTCACGGATTATTTTAAACATGCTGTATATTTTTCGAGTGGTGATAATTGTGGAAACGAGTTTGTGCAAAACGAGACTTTTGGAAGACGAAAATGCCTAAGTTTTAGATTAGGTTATATACGTTTAGATCGATGGGTAGAAAATACCAAACACATTAACGGCCGGTTTCAATAACGTATCTAGTAGCTGAAACGTCATGTTACAAAGGCAAACATGACGTTTTTACTGTTTGTAGCTAATTTGACAGTTGGTTAAAGGTAGATAAGTTATTGAGACCGGCCGTAAATCCGCCTTTGTAGTGTTTTTACTAGTGCATAAAGCACTAATAAATAAAAAAAAATGTGAAAACTAAAATACCTAACTAATAACTTGTTTGTTGCTACTTCAACTCGGTCCTTTAATTATTATTTTTTATTTATCGTATAATATGAATATTTGGACTGCACCTCCACAACTGAATCAACAACAAACTTTCCGAGTGTCGCAATCTCGTAACTCAGTTCAACAATTTCAATTAGCTTTATGTTTTGTTTCCGTCGTCAATTTAGCCATCAATTGAATAACTGAAGCTTAGGCTCAGTACAGACGAGCACTCTGGTTTGAAGCACGTTGTCCCACAACTTATTTTTTATTCTATATGTTGTGTGTCCCAAATCTATCCAGGCATTTTTATCTAGAGCGACCTCAAACATCTGAAATTATGCAGCCTTATTATTTTACGAAAACGTAATACGAGTGAATAAGACATTGAATGAGGCAGGCAAAAATATTTTACCAGACATTACTTTTTTTTATTTTCATTTGAGATGAGTTTGCTCTTGACTCTAGTCTAGATCAAAACTGATAGAGACAAAGTCGACGATGGAGCGAGCTTACCCAGAAGAAGCTTGTTCACGCTAATTTTGAAGAGATTAGGGTTGTACGCGTTCGGAAACACAGACGCAGGCAGAGAGTTCCACTCCTTTGCTATGCGCATTATAAAAGACGTTTGGAAAAAGGAAAGTATCTGTTTTAGGTGTGTACTATGCTTTATCTTTCAGTTGCTTAGCCACGTAAAAATAGAGAAATATGGACAGAATAAATCCTGCAATTCCACAACTTCGTCATTCATTAGCGTCACACGCTCTCGTCAAATTCGATTATCTTGAAGATAACAAGGCTGTCTGGTAAACAGTACGTTGATACCAGCTAATTATTTTGTCATTGACATTCTGTTTCTTTTGACTTTGTTATCTTTTCTATTTGATGCGGGACTGCGGGCAGTCTCGTGAGCCAAGATGCCTTATCACTTTCATTATCATCATCCGTCTAGCCTTTTCCCAACTATATTGGGGTCGGCTTCCAGTCAAACCGGAATCAGCTGAATACCAGTGCTTTACGTGGAGCGGCTGCCCACCAGACCTCCACAACCCATCAACTGGGTAGCACGGTACTCCTTGGCAAGACTGGTGTCAGATTTTTTGGCTTCTGATAATCCGTAACGACTGCCAAAGATCTACAAATGACAGCCGGGACCAAAGGCTTAAAGTGCTTAGATTTGCAGTAGTCTCGGTATGTTAAAATGGTCACCCATCCACAGATCAACCTCGGCAAGCGTTGCTTAACCTTTAAGACCGGTCCGTGCAGCTGTTATTATTTAGCGACGAGCTCCTCGATTTATTTAAACTGCGTCTCTTAATTACTTTTTTAGTGGGCCTAACCCACGACACTTTTCCCAACCACTAGTTGCAGTGAGAACCAGAATCAACTGTGACAACCACCAGAAAAACGACGAGGCAATGTACCTAGCTCGAGTCCCGAAGAAACGATTCCACTGTCTTGGGTCCCAAAACGAATTTAATCAGAAAATAACACCAAACCAGTAAGAAAAACATGGGACTGTCAGAATGGTGAGCAGTTAAACGAACGAAAGCCGGGTTTTTATTAACTGAAAACCGTATCCAAGTCTGGCATGGTTCAGTAATCTCGCTGTCAGGAAACCCAGCTGACGCCCGCTGCAAACTGTGCACTTCTCCCCCACCCATGAACTATTTACCACCAAGCGAACAGCTTCCCGCAGGTTCTAACCTTCCGTGGTCCACTTAGAAATAACTGAACCGCCTCAGAACGCAAGTAGGAAGGTCATCAACTGCAGGGTGTGGAGTGGATGTGGAGCCGAGTCACAAACCATGCTCCACCGGCCTGCCCACTATGCCCCAAAACATGCAGCCGAAATGACCTATATGCTGCCCTCAACAATGCCGTGGAAGTGGCAATCCAAATTTAAACTACTGTCGTGCTAGCGACACGAAGAAGAAGCATAGAAGAAAAGAAAGAAAAAGAGTTTATTTGCGTCAAGCATGGTTCAGAAGGAGTAAGCGAAGAAACAGACAAAGACAGGCAGCGACTTTGGTAAGAATAAATGATGGAAAGTTAAAGATGGTTTCTTCAGGTTTAAGAAGAATGAAGGTTGTTAATTAATGTTGCTTAATGTTGGGTACTCATTATTTTCAGGGTCAAGAGCTAAGATTTGTTTCTTAAGAAAAACTCGAGGATTCCCACCCTGACGCTTAATTAAATTCTTTGAATATTAACTAACGTTTCTTGCTAATGAAAGTTATAATAACTAGCTATTTATAAATATCTAAAGCATAGATTAGAGGGCTTCAACATAAATTTCTGTGCAATTAGTTTTGTTTTTAAATAGTTCAAAGTATACATAATATAATATCTTGGCAGAAGAGACGGAAATCTGTTACCTATCTCTCACGAGTTTACGCGGGAAAATTTACGTGTTACCAACATCAAACGGTTTATTTTGGTTCTGGTAATCGATCGCTTTAAATCCTAAGTGGTATTTGAGTTGAGAATATACGATACTTATCATCTATCGATAAACACGCCGTTATTTATTCATGCTGTTTAGTTTCTTTTTTTAATGGCAGACACGAACCATAAAGTACGAGTCTTGTCAACTGTTTTTTTTTTAATCAGACTTAGTCTAGTTTCCCGCTCTTTTTATCAGTAGTTACTTTGTTATTAGGTATGACCAGGAGGGTCTGGATGAGAACTGTTAGCTAAGTGACATCATTCTAAATATACAGATTCCCAAAAATGGGGGAACTATTATTATTTTTAAGTACCCCATGATATGGGTATCAAATGAAAGAGTCTGCTGAGAGGAATATGAAGAAAAACTTGTGTTTAAAATTAAAATTTTAAATTTTATTTTGAGAGTTTATAAAGAACTAGTTTTGCCCGCGACTTCGTACAATCATATCCCGTTTTTTCCCGTTCCCGTAGGATTTTCCCGTTCCCGTATATATTCCTCATGAATGTAGCAATCATTTACAAAAAGAATTTTCCATATCCGACTGGTAGTTCCAGATACTAGCGCGTTCAAACAAACAAATTCTTCAGCTTTATAATATTAGCATAGATTTACTTATCAAAAAAAAAAAAGATTTTCTAGCTACTGAGGATTCCTGCCCAAGATATTAAGTCGAAATTAGAATACATTTTATGATTACTTGAAATGCAAACACGTAAGTATTGCTTGACTCATTGTTGAAATTGAATCAATTCTTGCGTAAGACGAGTTGATAGGTTGTATTGACTCGACCAGCGTTTATCTTTCAAACTCGGAAACAATATGACGCAAGTGCCATGAAGTAGGTAAGGTGAAGAAACTGACTGACTGACATCAACGCAGAGCCGAAACTACTGCGACTACGAACATGAAATTTTGCATAAGGCATTCATGTTCGTGTTTTTAGTCCCAGCCGGTCGATTCTGTAAACATGTCGAAGTGAAGGCTTGAGTGAAGAGATCACGAGGTGAGCTGTCAATTCATATAATCAAGATGTCACATGATCACGGAGTGAGCTGTCATTCCATCTTGATTATAAGGATTGACAGC
This sequence comes from Mamestra configurata, assembly GCA_002192655.3. Lineage (NCBI taxonomy): Eukaryota > Metazoa > Arthropoda > Insecta > Lepidoptera > Noctuidae > Mamestra > Mamestra configurata. The sequence continues at coordinate 105,164 of NDFZ01005055.1, forward strand.
TCACTTCACCCAAGCCTTCACTTCGACATGTTGACAGAATCGACCGGCAGTTTCGGTTCACCTACATCAGTGGGTGGTGAGCACTAAGAAGAGACTGGAAATTCAGACTCGAAAGGTGAAAATATGACTGTACTAGCACAGGCGAAGTCACGCAGGAAGTGCTAGTTATTTAATAAGTCACATTAACAATATTTACGACCATGTTGATTGTTCTGCGTGCCGGAGTATTCTCGCCAAAGTGACAGCTGTTGTTGTCTATTTATCTTTTAGCTGATTGTGAAATACAATAGTTTAAGGAATGAATTCCAACTTCTTAATAACTGTGTCCAAAAGTACTCAACCCGATTTAATCTAGTTTTCACTTGATTTTTTTGGGTTCCGTACCTCAGTCGATAAAAACGGAACCAGGGTCACTTTGTCGTCCGTCTGTCAAGACCCTTTTTCTCAGGAACGTGTGGAGAAATCAAGATGAAATTAATATTAAGTACTCAGGCCTACTACCCCTTAGAGCAGTGAAAATCGAACTTCTAAGTCAACGCAATCTAAAAATAAGGCCGTTTATGCTCCTTTTATGGCACTTATTTTGATGCTGCAAGGGAATCAAAACCTATAAGGTACTTTCCGTTGACCTAGATTCATGTAATTTGGCAAGATAGATCTTACAGTACAATTATAGGAAAAAGTCTGAAGATTGTGAATTTTTAGTTTTAATAAAATAAAAAAAAACATTTTTTACTATTACAATCATATGTTTTCGGTTGAAGAATAGGGATGTTGCCTGGGTTAAAAACATACGATTCTATTTAGTCCGTCAGTTAGATTATCGAAAAATATTGACGTTTTTTTATTCGAAACTTTTTGAACACCGTTTTCGAAGAGAGATTAATTGTATTATACGGAATCGAAATATAGATGTATATTTTCGTATAGCTCTGTATCTAAAGATACGAAGATGTAAAAATATAAATTATAGCTGTCATGTGTGGTCTCCTGACTATTTCTATGGAAAGATGTAATGAGATGTACCTTTCGTACTATAATATACATCTTTAGTTGCCGTGTGTGAAGTGCTTTATTCTCTACTTTGATTGAATATCATTGTAAAGTATAAAAATATTAACGTGTAATTCACAGTCATTATCTATGGAACTAGCGCGTCTGACAATGGCCTTAGGGACTTTCCCGAGCGATAATAGCCCGATACTATTTATGTAGCACATTTATTAAAATTTTCCTGTTCACTATTATTTTTAAGTTCATAAGATTATACGACATACGATCATTAACAAATACCGGAAGTACGGATTATTTGTTAGATGTGGCGCCCGCACCACACGGATGGCGCAAAGTTCTCGTGCCATGTGTCATCGCCCTTAGCGACAAGGACAGACAATAGGCGTTTAAATTATGGCTTTCCCGTAAAAGAGGAGTGAAGGTATCTATTGTAACTTTGTAACACATTTTTTTTGACTTGAGCATGCAATATGTTTTCTTGTTGAAACAGTAATTGTTCTAGACGAGGATTTAATTAAAATGTGAAATAACAAATAAATGCTACTTACACAAATATTAACTAGAAAAAAATTAAAATCTAGCAATGAAAAAAATGTGCAAAAAAATACAATACAGCAAAAAAAAAACTGCAAAGCAACATAAATGATGCAACAACTTAAATTGTTATGAATTTTATTATATATATTTACAACTATCATAAATAAATTAGTGCAATAACATTTATAAAAATCGATTTTAAGAGCAAGACATTGGTCACATCACTATTTATCTACTAAAATTAAAAAATGAAAGCATCACATTACAACCGGCAAAAAAAAGTATACTGAAGCACAGACACAAACGCAAACAGCTTTATACCAGCTCATTTTTGTTGCCTGTAGCCCGCTGCCCCCGTTTCCTGCATTCGGCCCGGAGCTGTTCCTTATTCATAGCCGCTAATGCCTCAGGACTAAGGTTCTGACGGGTCCTTCCATTGTCAGACACTGAGTTCTGACGGGGTATGACCACTGAATTGGCATTATTACGAGCGCGCCGGGTACCCGCCATATTCAATATATGTTTATGATTCCTGTTTAATTATATTTTGTGTTGTGTCTTCTACACTTTAATGTTATCCCTTGTCTTCTTGCCTTGCAGAATTGTGGAGAAATTGTTGATGTAATAAATACATGTTGTATTGTAAATATATATAATAAATCACTCATAAATTATTAATATTACACTGTATTAAAATTCAAGTATATATAAATATTAAGATAACTACGTACTAATAGTTACCTACATAATTAAGTAAATTTAAACATGATTAATTATTGGGGTTCTCAAAGATAAATAAATATTAAATTAATGATGAAGAATGAAATGTCATAATAGGAAATAGAAATAAATACATAGAATAATTGCTGACTTTGAACTTTGACATGAATGGTCCCAGAAAATGTTATGTATTAAAATGAAGATTATGTTTAATGTAATGATAAAATATCCCGTATTTCTACAGTAATTAGACTATCAGTTGAAACTACAGTGATGATAAATATTTGTATAAAACAAAAAGTATAGATAAGTACGATTTAATGGTGAGAACGCACTGCTTTGTTATTTAAAATCAAATTAATGGTAAGTTGCATGTAAATATTTGCATGACACGGCGAAAATTACCCTCGTCACAATCTTATTGATTATTTATGTTCACTCGAGCGTAACATAATCGTATGTTGAGAAACATTGATTCCATTTATGGAGGGCATTTTCTAGCATATCAAAAATAAAAAAGCCATTGTCAGCCCCTAAGAAATTAAGCGTAAATTTTAAAATATCTGAAAAATATTTAGGGACAGTCAGCGGAAATTATAGGTAACATCTAACCTAACATAACATTTAAAAAATTGAACTCAAAATATACTCACATTCGCAGTAAATCAAGAACACTTCGGTTTACGATTCCCAGTCTTAATTTCATTCAATTTGTATTTATTTTAGTAGAAACAATATTTTTCTCACACAATATCCTTCCGTGAAAAGCAAAATGTTGAAGTTTGGAAAATTGTTGCCACTACTAAAGAAAAACTCCCATTATCATGGTGCGGTACGATTTCAAAAAACCCGATAGTGGGAGTTTGTTTCCCACTGGTGGAACTCAACTGAAGCTTTACAACCAATAACTTTGTTATTAAAATTCAAAACTGACGTTCCGTTGATTAAAAAACATACAAATTTGTTACTTCCGTTATTTTTTTCTTTAATAAATCTTTTTTGATTCCAATCATTTACCAAGTTTCCAATAAAATAAATTCTACATGGTAATACTATTCTAAGCACTGACGTGTGTTTGTTTTCATAGACAATATTAGTGCTGCCCTGAGTAAGTAGCAATTATCGACTTTTATGGTTCCGTTTTGTCAATACATACAAATTAAAGATAACCCTTATCAAGTTATGAACAAATGCCAAATAAGATAAGTTTCTTTTGTCTATTTATTAAACAGGAAACATGTACCACTTCGCAAGGGCTGGTTTTTGTTTAGCATGAATACAGCATCTACTTGATACTACCACCAGCGCCGGCTCTCGCCTTTGATCAGGGTAGAGCGAGATTGTCTTTCAGCGCCCTTTAGTCAACGCTTTCACTTCACGTTAAATCTACTTTGGTTTTACGTAAATAATAATTTCCAGTTTCAAATATCAACTTCTGGTGCAAAACACTTATTGAATAAAAAAAAGCTCTACTTCAAATAAAAAGCTCTTTTATAGCTCTAAATTTATTAGTATACTCTAGTTTCATTAACAAAGTTTCGTTTTCGAGCCACTCCAAACAGTCAAATTTAGTTTTTAAAACCGCTGTTTTGAAATCGCGCGTGTAGACCTAGCATTATAAAAAGCGGACAGGCGATATGACGATAGTCGATGCTCAACTCTAAGTGACACCTGAGTTTGACTTTTGTTTGACAATGACAACAAGTCGAGACATGTTATTTAGCAGTAAATAAAAACACGAAACCTAATTTCTATATCGTGTTTTGCAAACTGAAATAAAATTGACATTTACGAGCTAATTTTTTGCACTGAAATGGAAGATGAATGGAGATGATATTAACGATTTCATTCCCTCTCTTTTGAATCCAAGGGTTGTGAGAAAAGGTGATGGTGATATTTCTCTAACGCAGGTAATGTTTACAATTGTTTTTTAAACTTCTAGATATATACTAATTTCTCGATGAAACTTCGAAGAAAAATTCATCTCAATTTTTCTCAGATTAGGAATATAGATTGGAACTTTTCAAAATATTACGGTTTACGTGATATAGCCTTGAACTCTACTCACGAAAAACGTGAAAAAGTAGGTCCATTTTGACATCGAGTTACCACATCAGACTATTAAAATATTGTCGTGATGGATAAAGAGTCTGAATTATTTCAGTAATTCTTGGTTTGATTATTATTTTGTGTCGAAGAAAACGGGTAAATTATAAATATCACACTCATCAAATAGGATCCCCAGTTGTGTAACAGTAATAGTTCCATTTTTCACCTGCCTGGTGCTATAAAAAGGCCAATGATGGTCTTAAAATCACTACAACTATAAGTCCATGATAATATACATTTGTGTTTGCGTTGTAAGCGCACGCTTTTGGCTTACTTGGAACATTACGTAATTTCCATATACATACATACCTACCTACCATTTACATGTATTTAATCCGATCCAATCTTTACTTGACCCAGGACCACTTAGATTTATTTGTTTAATCTAAAAATAAACTGAAATCAAATAGGTAATATTCAAAACTTGTAGGGTAACTATTCTTTGTAATCAAAAGTAAAGAGCATTGTCATAGAAAACACAACATTTTTGATGTGAAAAGATTGAAATTTTTAAATCTCATGAAAGATTTAGAATTACAATCTTCACAAATTTTGATCCGTGATGTGGATAAAAGCTTGTCTCAACAAGCTAAGTTAAACAAAGCAGTGGCATACCATGTTGTGAAGCTTTCACCCCTGCATGCTCTGTGTGATGCAGGCACTATCAGGAAACTCAGACTCTGCCAGGGAATTCCACTCCTTAACTGAAGGGACATCAAAAAAGAAGGTTCTCAATTTGCATGTTTAAATTTTTTTAATGAATGTGCTTATAAATTAGATTGAAGTTGTTGTTTGTTTATTTAAAACATACATTTTAACATCAAAATAGAGCATATTTTGAAGTTAAAACGTGGGCTCCGAACATGTATTCGCGGTCGGCGGCGACGAACGCGATGGGTTGCGCGTAAAATTCGTCTCATAAAACACTGTTGCCGCATTGATGTTTCATACTGCCAACAGCAAATTTGTATTTATAACTTGAAGCTTCGCCGGCGCGAAAGGGGCACATAGTTACGTGATGGACATCAACTTCAATCAAACCTTATTTTGATTAGCAGACATTAACTGGTTTACTATTGTGTCTGCTGTGTGGACAAGGAACCTGTTAAACCTCATAATGTTTGTAGGAAGTGTGATTGTACCATTACCTAGTGGACGTAATGCGGTTTCACCCCCCCTAGTTCCTGTTGGGAGTATGAAGATAAAATATAGCCTATGTTACTCGCTGATAATGTAGCTATCCATTGCCAATTGGTCCAGTACTTTTTAAGTTTATTCATTACATACAAAAATACAAATCTTTCCTCTTTATAATATTAGTATAGATAATATGTTACAATTCTGTTGAAAAATCAACTGACCCCAACATCTTAGTGTAAACGGATAAAGTGAATTTTTATCAAATTGTTCACAGAACTCCTTCGTGAGCCGTTGTTCTCTATCATTGAGAAGAAGCAATGGTTTGAAGTTGAAGCCAAAACAACGGGTAAGTGCTTAGTAATGTAGTTAACTATATATGTACAGTCAACAAAGCTATTTGGTGGTATGCAGGCCAAACTTGCTACTACTTTTGAACAATGTTGTGAGTGTGCTGAGTAGACAATTATTGTACACCACACTCGTAAGTAAGTCATAAGCTTAAAAAATTAATGCACACATTAGAAATAAATATTGGCAGTGCAGTGGAAAAAATAATATTTTTGCCTGTATACCAAATAGCTTTGTTGACAGTACATGAATTTGGGGACTACAAATAAAATGGATTTTTAGAGATCTAACTGAGCCAGTGGCAGATTGTTAAGTGGTATCCTGTGGCTCCCACAGTTAAGTTTTGCACCAATCAGCTCATTTGCTGAAATTCTCTGCCTAAATCACAATGTTTTGAAACCCGCTAAATAAAAAAAAAATTGTCAACAAATCAGACTTACTTGAGATAAGTTAACCTAGTCTAAATAGATAGAGTGATTGGTAATTTAAGGTAACATATTTCAAGGAACTCACTTAATTACCAAACACAAATTGCTAAAAAATTAAGAAAAAACTTTTCCCAACATTATTTCAGATTCACACATTAAACAAGGAAAATTTACAAAATGTACAAAACTTGATTTCTCAGCATACTTTGACCAAAAAGATACCAAAAATAAGACCAGACGTCGACAGAGATAGTCTAGGTTTCTCAGCTATCGAAGATCTTCAGAGTGAAACAAATAACTTAGATTCTTGCTCTCTCAGCGAGGTTAATGCTGTAGCAACTACAACCAAGCATCCTAAAAGAGCCACACCACTGGTTTCTGTATCTTCTCACACAGAATTAGACCAAAATGTAGACTCGAAGAGTGAAACTACAGTCATTTATAAAGTTACCGGTAGAGCTTCACTCTCGGTGTCCTTCGGCATCGAAAACTGCCAAAGTGTAGATATCAGTTCCAAAAAGAGCGCCATCCAGAGGGTAAAAGTTTCACAAAACCTCAACAACACGTTGGTCGATTGTGAAATCGTCGAAGGTTCTCAAGCGAGCACGGAAGAGAGCGATCTTGACGAAAACATGAACGAACTCCTTAGTCCCGAAACTCCAAACTCACTAAAGAGGTCCGCCGTAACTGTCAACTTAGAAATTAAAAAGAAAAAACCGTCATCCACAGAGACAGCAGAAGACAAAGTTCTAATTTTAAACACAAGTGCCATCGAGAAGATATCCCATGTCATCGTTCAACCACCAAATTATAAATTAGTGAAAGGGAAAATTTTGGACAAAAGTAAATTCAAAAGCAATAGTAAGAGAAACTCAGTGGTAGGTTTAAAAGTCAACAATGGAATTGTGCACGGCAGCCTGAGGCAAAAATCGATTGACAATTTTTTCCCAAAACGTACGAATGTTTTAAACTTAAAAGTTTCGGAAGGCAGGAGTCTAGCTAACCCTGTGTCTGACGTAAAGGCTCGAGTGGAGGAAGATGGTGATGATACGGTCATGAGTAGGAATTCGGGTATTGCTGATGCGATTAAAAGCGATAGAAACCGTAAGTTGTCCCACAAAGGGACGTCTAGGGTAGACAATGAGTCGGCAATCAGATCGGCGAGGCAACACACCCCAAGGAAGGAAGGGTGTCGCACCCCGGAGGTTAAGACTTCATGCTCATCGCCTCGCGGGAAGTCAGACTGCCCAAGCTGCCACAGTACGAGGAAGACGGGAGACTCGATACAGTTCAGTATGCCGCCCAAATCTGTGTCCACAAAGAGATCTGTTTCTGCCAAAAATATACCGCACCATAAGATCGTCGCAGGTATGTTATGCATTCATTTTGTTGTGAATTGTTGTCCTGTGTGAGATTGTGATGTTTAAATTATCGATCAGCATGTACAACAGGACATTTAATCGTCCTGAATTTGGTATTAAACAGCCATTATTTCAATATTTTTTTTACTATTGATAGGCACGCGTGTGACCACTATCTCACCTGATGGTAAGCGATAACGTGGTCGAAGATGGAGCACGGTTGCCTAGACCTAACCTATTCACTCTTGATTCAAAGACTCCCAGGTTGTAGCTATCAGGAAACACAGACACTGGAAAGGAATTCCACAGTAGCTGTACGCACAATGAATGTGCTCCCAAAACGTTTTGGGAACACATTCGTGCGTGGGATGCGGTACCGATGGTAGACATACACCGGTGGCACAGCACCGTACGTCTTGTGGTCACCTTCTGGTATCATAGAAGCGTTTGGAACCTCAATATTTCTTTGCAGGTACCAACTTTGCAGTTGACGCATTTTCCTACGGGGAGATACCCAATGTGAAACATTACTTTCTCACACATTTCCACTCGGACCATTATTCGGGGTTGAAGAAGGGCTTCAGTAAATTGTTGTTTTGTTCGAAAATTACTGGTGAGTGTTTTGTTACTGTTTCTGTTTGCTAAACGTATTCGTTTGTTCATAAAATGTGTGTCGGGATTAATATTACAATTTTTAAAGCTTGGTGTCGTCGTATTAGCGAGAAAATAGAAATAAGATGTGTAGATACTCATCAGTTTTCATTACGGAACACATCTTGATACAAATTTGCTATTTTTAATCAATATTGCAAAAACGATGCTGATAAATGTGGTTCAGGCCTTATAGCACGTTGTTCCATACTCTGTGGGCATCCCCCATATACGTTCGCACGTAAGTATTTTTTCGAGCGGTAAGCTGTCTCTTGCAGTGTTGTCTCCAAATTTAAAACAGTCAATAATTCCAAATCCTAACTAATATTAAAAATGCAAAAGTGAGTTGGTTTGTTTGTTACGGTTTCACGGCTAATCTCTGAACCGATTTTGATGAATTTTGGTACATAGATAGATGGTACCCTGGATATGGTAACACGCTACTACTTTCTACTAAAATCTGAGAAGAGCTTGTTCAAGACATATTCCCCAGAAGGTAAGAAACTTTAAAATGCTCAAATTCTCCTATCGTCTTGCAGCGGATTTGTGTATATCGCGGCTAGGCGTGATTCCCAAGTGCATCCACGTGATTAAGGTAGACGAGACCATCCGGATTGACAACGTCGAGGTCACAGCGGTGGAGGCCAATCAGTAAGTGAAGACTGTAGACCAGTATTTCTCAAACTATGGATCGCAAAACAGGTGGGCCCCGAGCGAATAGTGAAATGGCCCTGGAAAATTCTCGACTGATGATACTATCGATCACAGTCAAAACCTTCTCATTGAAATAGCACTCCTTGTAATTTTGTTGTATGAAATAGACTAACATACCTTGCCAATGGCTCGTATGATACCACCTCCACCCAGGTTGTATGTTTTCTGGTGTATTTATGCTGCCTTACTGCCTTTATGTTCAACCAGAAGCCCTTCGGTTTTTAATCAACTAAAGATATTAATATTGTGTGCTCCATCATTTGCCGTGGTATTACATCCGTCTTTTCGAAATCGCCTTACGTCTTCCAGTGACAGTCTTGGCAAGTTTACTTTAGGATTCTAAAGTCCCGACCAGCAAGTCTGTTGTCATTGGTTAAGGAACAAGAAGCAATCGCAAACAATAAAACAGGGGTTTTAAGTCCAGGTTTATCGCCATCGTCAAGTGAATTGGTTCGGCGAAGCTGGAAGGCGCCCTCTGTCGGCGCGACAGACGACTTTGTTCGGGTTTGTCGAACAAATGAACCCGACGATCGCGTATGCGCGCGATGATCGCTTTATTTTAAGAACGGCGCCTAAATCTTCAAAATGTGTTGTAACTTGTAGCTGTCCCGGCGCCATAATGCTGCTGTTCACGCTGCCAAACGGCAAGACGATGTTGCACACTGGGGACTTCAGGGCCTCGCCCATCATGGAGTCCTACCCTATATTCTGGAACAAGGACATTCACACCATTTACTTGGATACCACGTGAGTAATATTTATTTTTAAATAGAAACTTATCGAAACTTACTTCTGGTGAATTCCTGATCATCAGTCAAACCCGTCCTTTTCATGTAGAAATGTCAAAAGTAAATACTAAACACTACAGTAATACTAAAAAAAAATTGGAAAAAAATTTTCAATACGACCATGGCCATGATTTGCGACTGACCATCATCCTCATCTTACTGCCCTTATCCCATGTTACTTAGGGTCGGCGCAACACGTTTTTTTCTTCCATTCTGTCCTGTCAGCCGTGACGCTATCACTAACTCCCTTTTCTTTCATATCACTTCTAACACAATCCATCCATCTTTTCTTTGGCCTCCCTCTCCCTGTCCTCCCTGTTTTATGAGGAGTAAAATCGATCGTTAACTATAAGTGAGGCGTTACGATCCTTTGCGCAACGTCGGTACTTTGCGCACCTTTCACTTCGATTTTGTATGTGTGTGTATATATAAAGTATACTCAGCTTATTTAAGATGCTTTCATTTACCCTCTTTTAACATAATCTACACAATAATAGTTCTTAAGGAGTAAACGCCAGTCGTGCATCGGAGCTGACACACACACTTTTTTTGTGAACGTATCTCAATTTAAGCATCTGCGCTAAAAATGCGATATGTTCACAAAAAGTTTATCTAGAAATGTGGTTTATACTCCTTAACTTGATCTTCAAAACATTCAAAATTATTTCCTCCAGATATTGCAACCCACGCTATGACTTTCCGACTCAAGAACAAAGTTTAGAAATGGCACTATACATACTGCGACAGAAGAAAGTGGCACTCGAGAAGGTTGGCAAGAAGTTCTCGTCAGTTCTCATCGTGTGCGGCACTTACACTATCGGTGAGTGTATACTACACATACACTACACAGTCTAGAGATGCACTTTACATGCTGCGACAGAATAAGGTGGCACTCGAGAAGGTCGACAACAAGTTCTCGGCAGTATTCATCGTGTGCGGCACTGACACTATCGGTGAGTGTGTACTACACATACACTACACAGTTTAGAGATGCACTATACATACTGCGACAGAATAAGGTGGCACTCGAGAAGGTCGACAACAAGTTCTCGGCAGTATTCATCGTGTGCGGCACTGACACTATCGGTGAGTGTGTACTACACATACACTACACAGTTTAGAGATGCACTATACATACTGCGACAGAATAAGGTGGCACTCGAGAAGGTCGACAACAAGTTCTCGGCAGTATTCATCGTGTGCGGCACTGACACTATCGGTGAGTGTGTACTACACATACACTACACAGTTTAGAGATGCACTATACATACTGCGACAGAATAAGGTGGCACTCGAGAAGGTCGACAACAAGTTCTCGGCAGTATTCATCGTGTGCGGCACTGACACTATCGGTGAGTGTATACTACACATACACTACACAGTCTAGAGATGCACTATACATACTGCGACAGAAGAAATTGGCACTCGAGAAGGTTGGCAAGAGTACTCGTCAGTTTTCATCGTGTGCGGCACTTACATTACCTATCGGTGAGTGTGCTACACATACACTACACGAAGTGCCACTCAAAAGTGGTATCCTGTTCGTATTTATTTACGCATCAACACTCATAGTCTTCAAACCAGTTTTTTTTTTGATGTCTTCTACAAATTTTTGCCAGCGATTTCAGTTGATTATTTCTGTCTCCAGGCAAGGAGAAGTTCTTCCTGGGCATGTCCCGACGCGTGGGCTGCACGGTGTGGGCGTGCCCCGAGAAGGATCGCGTGCTGCAGGCCGTGGAGGGGCGCAGCTTCGGGCACGCGCCGCCGCACTCGTGCCAGCTGCACGTCGTGCCCATGCGCGACCTCACGCACGAGGTACTATACCGCTCGTGCTACACAACTATACGGCCCATACTACACAACTGTACGGCTCATACTACACAACTGTACGGCCCATACTACACAACTATACGGCCCATACTACACAACTGTACGGCCCATACTACACAACTATACGGCCCATACTACACAACTGTACGGCCCATACTACACAACTGTACGGCTCATACTACACAACTATACGGCCCATACTACACAACTGTACGGCTCATACTACACAACTGTACGGCCCATACTACACAACTATACGGCCCATACTTCACGACACATAAAGTCCATAAGGTCCACAATTCACACCTATCCCGCCCGTACTACACAACTCCATTGTAGAAACTGACCCGTTTTCTGTAGTGTATCAAAGACGCTTCCATGCAGTTGTTCGCAAAGAAAGTCGCCTCAATGATGCATTGAACAAAAGCATCCTAAAAACTAGAGGTGGAGTGTTCCTACTTCCCTATTCGTTCGCTGCGCGACCTGCCCAGCCCTATATTTATTTATTATATACTTTATTGTACACCTCATAACAAACATAGTAAAAACGTTTAACGCCATTGTCACGTATACATGACAAGCAAGCGCGTGCCCTGTACGCCAAACGTTACATATATGTGACAAAAAGTACGGCGAATTTGTGGCTTGGCTTCGGGGGTACGCCGATCCGTTTATGCTCTGGCGTTCAAAAGGTTAAAAAACAAGTGTACAACGGGCGGTCTTATCGCACAGGGCAATCTCTTACAGACAACCTTTGGATGGACTGAACGAAAGAAGTTAGATTTAGGGCGGTCAGTGTACAAACATCATAAACAATATTAATTAGACATAATAATATAAAATTCACCCAATGCAAAATAACCTATATATATAAAAATGAATCCCTATTTCCCTTGGTCATCACGCGTGAACGGCTGGACCAATTTCGCTAATTTTTTTGTTGTTTGTTATCGTCAGGAGAAGGTTCTTATGAAAGAAAATTTTGAAAATACATAAACATCCGGGCAAAGCCGGGGCGGGCCAGTAGTATATTAATAAATATCAAATATTATAATATTACACCCCCCCCCCCCATATACTAATTAAAACTTGTTGTTTTATAGAAATTGCGCTGCTACCTAGACAGTCTGAAGGGCGCGTTCACCGAGATCGTGGCGTTCAAGCCGAGCGGCTGGGAGAACGGGAAGTCCACTAGCGTCGAGCGAGACATGATTACAATTCACGGTAACGTTTGTTGTTATACGTATTTCTGCTATAATGTATTGTAGTTTTCAAAGTTAAAATCAAAAGCAATTATGTGGATATTTTACAATCATGTAACAGTGGTATATTACAGTTTAAGTATCACCATATTTTACCTTTCGGCATGCAAATATAGAAATAAAATACAATTTTACAAAAAAACAGTAAGAAAATAAACAAATAAGAAATATAAAATGCAGTTTTGGGCAGATCAAACCTGAAAGGAGGTGCTCAGACGCCCTCTTGAAAAGGAGTTAAAAGGTTATAGCCATTTAAAAAACCGGCCAAGTGCGTGTCGGACTACTCACAGTGTAGGGTGCCGTAGTTTTCTGTCCCGGAACCATGACCACAAAAAAAAAAAAAAGTTTCGAGACCATTTCGTCGTGGGCAACCCCGAAAAATTATTGAAATACAAACTCATTCATAATGTAAGAAGGATTGATGTTTTTCCATGAAACAATAACAAACATCCATTCTCTCAAACTTTTGCATTAATAATACTCGTTTCATAAAATTAGAAAACAAAAATTCTAGACAATTAAAAAAAACATTCTAAAAGTGTTTTATACCGTTGAAAAGTCTAGAATGGGGTAGGGGCCTACGTGTGGTTCCACTAGTAGAGGATCCCAAGTAAGATTGACCTTCACCCACCGGTTACCGGACGAAAATTATAATTTATTAAATAAAATGTAAAAAATATGGTCACGGCCAGCATAACTTTTACACACGATGTCTACATCTCTTTTATTCGACTCTCCTTTCGCAGGTATGCTGGAAGAGATTTCTTTAGAAATAAGCATCACCTTTGTACTATAGAGGTATGCGGAACAGAGAGTAAAGTCCCGCATACTTCCACTGTTAATGGGAGGATCCTCCGACCAGACGGTTGTTGTGTCTGGTGGGCAACTAACCGATAGTTGATATTCGGACTGTTGTATATGTTGAAATCGCACGGAGAACTTTGCTTGCGCGATGCAGGATTCCGTTGTTAGTTCGTCGTAGATTGCGTTGCGGTTCTTTTTGTTGCCGTACAAATTTCGCTTCTTAGTTTTTCATGTGGTGGCATTGATGCCACTACAGTACCTATTTCCTACTTCTTATCTGTTAAATGGGTGTACATAAACTGTTAAACAAATAAATAATAATCTCATCTCAAAAATATTGAGCGTTCATTGATTGTACTTTTTCGCTGAATGCATGTTGAAATAAATAGTTTTTTTATTCTTCTTTTCTCCCAGTCACACCTTAATATTAACACCAATATTTCTAACTTTTTCAGGCATACCATACAGCGAGCACTCGAGCTTCTCCGAGCTGATCCGCTTCGTGAAGTACCTGAAGCCCAAGCAGGTCATACCCACCGTCGACATCACCGGGGGAGTCCGTGCGGTACAGGTAAATAACATTTGATCGACTAAAACTACTTCAAACCTGAATTTAATAGAAGTTAAAAAATCTGTAAAATAAATAAAAACTTAGGGCGATGTGCCACCGGTACATGGTGGACATCCCACCCACCAGCATTTTTGTAAACATTAAATGGTTTAAAAGAGTATCCGTGGAGTTTCTTACACAATCTTCTCCATAGAGATCTACGCTTTAATTTTTTTGACGGACTGCATTTGAAAATTCAAAAGTACCTACCTGTTAATGGGTATTTAAAATAAATGCTTTAATTTTGACATACGCACAAAAAGTTTTGGAAGTACTTTCTTTGTGCGTACTGCTTACGAGTGAAATTTCTTGCCGGAGTCTTGTGTTTCCTGATAGCTACAACCTGGGGTGGTCTAAGTGGAGTGAACAGGTTACTTCTAGGCAAGCGTGCATGGCGATGCATCGTTGACCTCATAATCGCTTTCCATCGGATGAGATTGTGGTCAAATGCAAGCCAATAATAAAAAAAACCGGCCAAGTGCGAGTCGGACTCGTGCACGAAGGGTTCCGTACCATTATCTATAAAAACAGCAAAAAAATCATGTCTGTTGTATGGGAGCCCCCTTAAATATTTATTGTATTCTGTTTTTTAGTATTTGTTATTATAGCGGCAACAGAAATACATTATCTGTGAAAATTTCAACTGTCTAACTATCACGGTTCATGAGATACAGCCTGGTGACAGACGGACAGCGGAGTCTTAGTAATAGGGTCCCGTTTTACCCTTTGGGTACGGAACCCTCAAAACTGACTCACCGTACTTTCGAGAGTTGAAATCAAACACCTCCTGAGCGTATAGCCATTTTTATAAATATTGTTGTGTATTACAGAAATACTTCCCGTGTCCGCTGGTGCACAAGGAGGAGATCCAGTGCCAGAGCAAACTGACCGACTTCTTCAGCATACAGAGCCAACAGCAAGTGCCGGCCGTCACCTGAAGCTGACGTCAGCACGCACTATTGTGCCGTCATGAGGGCACCAGTGATATCTCAGTGGAAGCGAGTTTCGAGAAAATTGAAGTTGTAAATGTAGGTCAATTTATTTATTTAAACTATACACAACGTGTAATAGAGTAAACGCAATACTCTGTTACACAACAACTTTTACAATGGGACCAACACTGAAATCGCGAAAAAAACAAAATGTATTGAACAGCTGATTTTTCGCGAATCTTCACAGTAACAAATTATGTAGAATAGAGTAGTGTTAGTATGTACTTTGATGGTGGACCTGCTAGCTTGGGCGGAAGACAATATTTTTTCATTTACTGGTCTTTTTTATTAACTCAAGGAGGTGGTTGGGGCGTTTGCCATAATTGCCACGCTTAGCGTAGTGCACAGAGAATGCTGCTGCCCATTCTCTGGTGAGTCCCTTGGTCGCCACTTACAACATCCACGGGAAGTGATGGGATGGTGAAAGACAGAAGTTGGAAGATAGGAAATAAGTAAATTTTGCCGCTCCTCTTTTTTTTGCCGCTCTGGGCTTGCACCCTTTAGATCGGGCTCTGCTTGTATCCTCCTCGTAAATCATGTCCGACTTTAGTTTTCGTTGCCGAGACTTTTTTTTTTTTTTTTTGTTTTCGGGGGGGACCTTCAAAAGGCGCCTGGATGTTTGGGGAAAAAGACCAGGGAGTGTGGGATTTTTACCTCACTAAAACCACTCCGGTGATCACCATCCGCACATAGAAGGGGCCCCGGTACCTCTTAAATGACTACTCCGGAACCCCCTCTGTGCAATACCTGTTATGGCACTTCTCTGGGGAGACTGTAAAGAGGTCTCCCCTGAGCCTTGCTGTATAGGGTAGCACGTAATCACTGTACCACCGTCTTTCCCGGGATGTCGGTTGGCGGATAGAGTCGCCACTGTAGCCGCCCGCGAGGCGGAGCCGCAGCTACCTTGACGCAGGCGTCGAGGCGGTTGCCTACCCGACGTCTCCTTCTCCTTGTTCGTTATTTAGACCTAGCCGAAATTTTCGCATGATATTACTACAGTAAATAATAACAGTTGTTTTTTCCCTCTTTTCAGATATGTTCTGGATAATATTTACAGTAAGCTGCCGTTTACTTCACCAGTCTGTGATTTTTGATATGATATTATTCTATACTAGGTTACTATTTATTAAAAATTGATTGATTTCTATTAAAAAATGATTGAAATATGATTTGTTTTATTACAACAATAGCTCGTGCCATCGGCTTCCCTCGCATGAATGTCGGAAATTATTCCTAGTCCTGCGATGATATGGCTATGCTATGGCCTTCTCCAACGTAAAATCTATCTCTATACAAAAATTCATCAAAATCGATTCAGCGAACCTTTTTTTTTTATTTGATATGGGTTTGCTCTTGACTCTAGTCTAGGTCATAGATGACGGAGACAAAGTCGACGATGGAGCGAGCTTACCCAGAAGAAGCCTGTTCACTCTTACTTTGAAGAGATTAGGGTTTTATGTGTTCGGATACACAGACGCAAGCAGAGAGTTCCACTCCTTTGCTGTGCGCATTGTAAAACACGTTTGGAAACGTTTAGTGCGAATTGAGTACAGATTGTGTTCGGATATAGATCATATTTTATTGAATAGTCAACAAAGGTTAGGTAATGAGAAGAAAAACATTGATGAAGATGAATTTATAAAAAAAAAACAGGTTTTATTGATTCTTGAGATATTGTGGTTAAAATGAAAAATAAATGAATCGCCAAAAACAACAATTTCTTAAACCTAACGCATACATAAGTATGTTTTATAAACCTAAACGTAAAAACAAAATGGCTATTTTATTTTGAATGCAATAGTTCACTTTAGTTGTTCACGAACGACAGTTTTCAGAATTAATGGTACTACTGCTTTTGGTCAAGGTATTGCAAAAAATTAAATCTAAAGAAAATGCTATCAGCGAAGCGAGATAACAAAATCGAATTTATTGCAGACGTTTTAACAATCGCCTTTGACACGCTACTTCTGACAGAAAGTAAGTTGTCTAGAGCGTCAGGTATTTAGTTGATCGCGTAGTCGAGCATGTCCATGCTGAGCGGATGGTCGCAGCCGTGCGCGCCCACACAGCCGCGCATGCGCGCCAGCAGCAAGCTGTACCAGTGCTTGAGGGCGGGCAGGAGGCTGTCCAGCGAGTTCGTCAGCTCGTACGGGTCGCGGGCTAAGTTGTACACCTCCACGAAGTTCTGGAAAGTAAACATAGAAAATGTTATTGGTTACACATTTTATCATATTTTGTATTTTTTTAGGGTTCCGTACCCAAAGGGTAAAACGAGACCCTATTACTAAGACTCCGCTGTCCGTCCGTCTGTCACCAGGCTGTATCTCATGAACCGTGATAGTTAGACAGTTGAAATTTTCACAGATGATATATTTTTGTTGCCGCTATAACAACAAATACTAAAAAACAGAATAAAATAAGTATTTAAGGGGGCTCCCATACAACAGACATGATATTTTTGCCGCATATTTAAATACACCGTTACCTCTTTGTCAGTAAACTCGCAGTACTTCATGTTGATCCGGGGGGCGAAGTACCGCAGACAGGCGTACGTGTTGTTGCGCGAGTCCTGGCACTTGCAGTCGTATTGAGGGTAGCACTCCTAGAATACCAAGATTTTTGTTGAATATGACTTCATATAAAACATTTTATTCGACGACGGTGAAGCCCTTACACCCTGAGAAAGCGATCATCGCGCCCTCTGCCAACGCGACGACGCGATCGTGTTTCTGATTGCGTCAGGCGTCAAATTTATAAAAGATATCTGACATTAGTAAAACCACCACTTCATCATCAAAATCATATTAATTTAGCCCAAGGGTATTTATTTGCTTTGAAATAAAAATTAAGCAAATAAATTAAATAAACTCACAGCTAGCTGTTGGTCGTCGTACTTCCACGGACACTTCTCGTCCACGGAACCATTCCGACCCTCACCATGGTACTCCACCAGCATATATCTAGACAAAAGATTGCCATAATTACTATTGGGTTCCTTTGAAAATAGAATATAGTCAATTATACGCTTTTTTTAGTTGGACGAGATTTTTATCAGTATGCGATTATCGTTCCAAAAAATTAAATTATGCGACAAATCCATCATTTGTGGAAATACACATTGTTGCCAGTATTTTTTTTATTATTTTTTAAATCTTTAATGAGTTTGCGCTTGACTCTAGTCTAGGTCATAAATGACAGAGACAAAGTCGACGATGGAGCGAGCTTACCCAGAAGAAGCCTGTTCACTCTAATTTTGAAGAGATTAGGTTTGTATGCGTTCGGAAACACAGACGCAAGCAGAGAGTTCCACTCCTTTGCTGTGCGCATTATAAAAGACGTTTGGAAACATTTAGTGCGAATTGGTGGAATAGCAACAAGGTAGGGATGGTAACTTGCAGTGCGTCTAGATGTCCGATGGTAGAAGGGGGTCGGTGGGATGAGGTTATGAGAGTTTTCTACTCCGTTTGAATTACAGATCATAAATTTTCCACCATAACAAAGATCAAGGCTCTTTGGAATAGGAATTTTGATCTCCTTCGATATAGAAATGTCTATACAACGACGATGTCACAAAAAAGTACGATTTCACATATTTAACGGCTGTCACCACCATTTTTTGTTTATTCATAGAGCCCGTGTCTCTTCAAACGAATGATACCTCATTTCTTAAAATTATTCCAGCCGTTTAAAACCAAAAATACTCTAGAAAAACATTACCCTCCTAGGGCAGTCAGGTATTAATTAAAAACCAAACCTTTCTTCAATCTCCCCAATTTCGCAACCATCCTCATCTTCCCTGAACAAATCCAGCGCCCTCCCATCCATATGCTCAGGCGGCTCTAAGCCGGCCAGCTTGATGATGGTGGGCGCCAGGTCTATGTTCAGCACCGGCTGCGAGCTCGAGGAGTTGGGCTTGATGCCGGGCCCCTTGATGAGGAGAGGCACCTTGATGTCCGACTCGTAGGGCTGACGCTTGTCGTAAGCTTGGGAGAATTGACCTGCAACCAGAAGTAATAATCAGCAGATCTATGTCTATCAATCGGGCTTTGGTTTCCGCACTTAGTCCTTAGGGTGGATAATTGTGCGTGAGCCAGGGCAGCCGCCACTCTGACCAGCCTACCTCCCTCCAGAAGGACACTCCCTCCACACACTGGGAGGCCTTATAGCCTCCTAGTTTGTTCAGGATGTCTGTAAGGGAACTCGGTAATTTCAGGGTTTGTATCCGTATGCACATCTCTGATATCTTACCGACATGACGTTGTCGGACGTGAATAAGACATAGGTGTTGTCCAACAAGGCCTGTCTCTCTAGCAACCCCACTATGTTGGCCACCATCTCGTCGACCCCTAGGAGGCTCTCCCATCGGATAGATTTGAACTTACCGACATGATATCCGTTGTCGGACGTGAACAAGATATAGGTGTTGTCCAACAAGGCCTGTCTCTCTAGCGACCCCACTATGTCGGCCACCATCTCGTCGACCGCTAGGAGGCTCTCCCATCGGGAGCGATACACGCGATCTAGTTCCGGTAGCATGGATGCAGGTAGTGGGGAAGGAGGCATGCGCATTAGCCAGTGTTTGTCCTGAAGAATTAAAGATTTTGTTATTAATGTTTTAGCTATAAACAGCCGGTCGAGAGCTTACTTCCTATTAATATTATAAACGCGAAAGTTTGTGAGAATGAATGGATGGATGGATGTTTGTTATTCTTTCACGCAAAAACTACTGAATGGATTTGATGAAATTTGGCACAGTGGTAGATTATAGTCTGGAATAACACATAGGATACTTTTTATCCCGGGAATACGTTCCCTTTGGATAATTTTCGACAATCACGCGGGCGGAGCCGCGGGCGGCATCTAGTAATATTGTTACGAGCTTGGGGTTCGTGACAATAAAAACAGCCGATTAAATAACCAAAATGACACTTTAATTTAAAAACACTAATTACAACTTTAAACTCACTAATTATTAAACACAAGTTCACCACTGATCACTTTATTCGCACTTGAAGATCGCTTCCGAAGTATTCGCTTGTATCGCTAATCCAATACTGACTCAGTCGCGGAATACACGCTCCTTATATAGGACAGTTAGTTCTAGAAACTTCTATTCTCGAAACATCTGGAATGTACTCGTAACTACCGCTACTGACTGACCAGATATCGAGAAGTGTAGAATGTTCTGGCAAAGAAATGTCTAGAAGATACTTGACTCTACTAGTTCTGCTACTCGATACTAGATGGCGCTAGTAGTAACTTAATGTACCCGACATTAATTCTGGCGCGTAACAATATTATAAATGTGGAAAGTGAGTAGATGTGTTTGACTAAATCAATCGGTACAGAGATAGATGGTGACGGTTATAAGGTACTTTTTCTTGCGAAAATAAACCTTCATCGTGGTCGAGATGCGGGTAAACGCTAGTAAGTTCATAGTTATTTATGAAAATAGTTGAAAATATACCATACTGAGCCTATTTTTTTTTAAATTAATGAAATAATTTTTTGCTTATAGATTACAGAAAATCATAAAGGGTCAGTCATTTTAAAAACTATATTAATAAATTACATTCGTACGGAACCCTTTGTGTGCGAGTACGACTAGCACTTGGCCGGTTTTTGATAGCAAGATAGCTGGGTTTTGAACCTCGAAATATTTTTGGTGAAATGGTAATAATAAACCTGATTGTTTGAGTACATCAAGCTACTGCAATCTGTCAAATTTCTTTAATAGATTTTCAACTTTATATCTCTATCCAATTAGGTTTAAGGTTGATTGGGAAAATTTGACAGCTTTGTGTAACTTGATGTGCTCGCGTCTAATATATTTTAATAATAATATATCTTGGGACAACTCACACACGGTCATCCGATCCCAAACTAGGCAGAGCCTGTGCTATGGCAACCAGACAACTGATAAACATACTTATATATTTCTAAATACATACATATTATAGACAAATTACACCCAGACACAGAACAATTGATCATGCTCATCACACAAAGATTTGTCGTGGGTAGGAATCGAACCCACGACCTCCGGTTTAGCAGTCAGGGTCACTAACCACTCGACCAACAGGCCAGTCTGGACATAAGCAACTGCCAAATTACATTTCCTTGTTTAAAAATAGAAGACAGAACTTACCTCAGCAATAATATTAAAGTTAGGATCCCTGGCAGCCGTCACGTTACTGAATTTTCCCTCATGTCTTGGAGCTGGAGTGAACGGTTGATGAGGTGCCGGTGGAGCTAACACCATGAGGAACGGCTCCTGTTCGGTCTGATTCTCAATGTAACTTACTCCGAGGTCGCGCTGAAAGAAATACACTTCTCATCAAAAAAATCGAAACACCTCGCAGTTTATGATTTGATAAGGATTATCAGAAAAATGTGTATATTTAGGAATAAATGTAAAATGTCATTTAATAGTGAGTAGTATGAGGTTTTTAAATCCTAATGTTAATGTTCTAAATTCAAATTAAGTCTTCATAGGTTTCGTATTTTGTATAATGAGTAATTTTTACCCTGTATGGAATATGAAGGAAATGGGTAAAACAACACGCGTAAATGAAAAAAAATGTAAGAAACGTTTATTTAATAACTTGTATTCCCTCCGCGAGCTCTTATTACTGCTTCCATACGGTTCTTCATCGATCGGATGAGAGTCACGATCACATGTTGTGGTATATTATCCCATTCCTCTTGGATTGCATTTTGCAGCTGGCTAAGTGTTTCTGGGGCTGGATCTCTTGCTCGAATTCGTCTCTTTAATTCATCCCATAGATGTTCAATGGGATTCATGTCCGGGCTTCTTGCTGGCCATACCATAATGGAGATACCGACTTCGGTAAGATAATCTCGTACGACGCCCGCGGTGTGAGCTCTAGCATTGTCGTGCATGAATATGAAGTCGTTGCCAATAAAATGTGCATAGGGCATCACATGAGGTTCAAGACACTGTTCGATGTACCGATGAGAGTTTAGTGCAGGCAGCCGTGGCCCAGATACAAAGGCAAGTTCTGTCTTACCGTCGGCGCTGATTCCTCCCCAAACCGTCCACGAACCGCCACCATAGCTGACCTTTTCTTCAATGCAGCATTGTGCAAAGCGTTCTCCATCTCTTCTGTAGACCTTGTTCCTTCCGTCGTTACCATACAGCATAATTTTACACTCATCAGAAAACAGTACTTTGCTCCACTGAAGGTATGACCAAGTTAGGTGCTCGCGTGCAAAGTTAAGGCGCGCTCTTCGATGGTCTGCAGTTAATTTCGGCCCATTCGCTGGCTTATGCGGTGCCAATCCGCGTTCCTTCAACCTTCTTCTTATTGTAGAGTCACTTACAGCTACTCTTCGTACAACGCGAAGCTGCTGCTGCAGTTGAAAAGCGTTAAGGCGTCGATTTCGTAAAGAGGTTGTTACAATAAATCGATCATCTCGCTCAGAAGTGACCCGATTCCTGCCAGATCCTGAACGGCGCGTGAACGAACCAGTCTCCCGATAGCGTTTGTAGACTCTATGAACAGATGATAAGCTTAGATGCAATCTTGCAGCCACAACACGCTGACTAAGTCCAGAATCCAGCAATGCCACCACTTGGGCGGCTTCTGCGGGCGAAGTATCCATATGTTTTAGAAAAAAAAGTTTTTTCAGACGTCCCAAAGTCACAGTAAATGAAATAAGAAACAAAAAGTTTAAAGACAAGCGCTAATTTTAGTTTTTAAACGAGAAACGTACTCCAACCCTAAATACACATTTGTCTCAAAACAGTGATTAATTTCATTTATAGGATAAACAAATGAAATTCTAATTTCGAATTTTGATTTTTTTCTTCTTACTGTAATGACCAAACTGCCAGCTACACAATAATGTTTTTTTTTTCATGGAATAAATTCTCTTTTGTAAAAAATTAGGACAAAAACAATAAAAACGAAAGTGTTTCGATTTTTTTGATGAGAAGTGTATGATTTTTGTTTCGAGGTCCATAAGGTTAAAAATCGTCTGTATGGTAAACGAGTCTGTGCAGTGTCTTTAATATTTTCATTTTTGTAGGTTTAAGGTGCATTATACGTGCTGCCCTGTAAACACCGTGCGGAATTAATCCGATTATGTGGCTCGAGCTGGTATTTGTTATTCTAAGCTGTCCTAAACGCCTTAAGATTCAAAATCGATTAATCTGTTCGTAACGGACACTAAGATTTTTAGTTTAAGTACCTACTAGTTATCATTAAGGCTAACGTTATGAACTTGTGTTTTAAGCTCTATTTCTACATACATAAAGTTCAAACTTTATGTATACTGTTGGGAGAACATTTCTGAATTACAAAGTTGAATAACCTTGTCCTTTTAAAACCGCGGAGCGCAGATAAAGGTTATCACAAACTACAGATTATTTTAATATGTGTATTTTTATTATTTATATGTAACAAGCTGTGCCCGTAGCTTCACTCCCGTCACCTCCCGTCAGCCGTTACCTACCCTACTTAAGTACCTACCTACCTATTTTTATTTTGTTTTTAAACCTTCCCTGTAATCTGGCGAACAAAACAAAAAAAGAATTAGCCAAATCGGTCAAGCTGTTCTCAAGTTATAGCGTGACCAGGGGAAGTAGAGGTTCATTTTTATATATACTTACTTAGATAGATTTCTACTTTCAATATGTTAATACGAACAGATAAAAAATATATACTATTCTTATGGATTCAAATGACTTCTCCCGCTCTGGGGGGAGCGAGAGGGAGTGTCACGATTCTACTGACTAAAACCCACCCGTGTTCCTTCAAACGCCCTACTATGCCTTCCAGGGCCGCGGAATTTGTTCGAAAGAGTTACCGCGGCCCTGGAACGCAGAGCTTTAGAAGGAACACGGATGGGTTTTAGTCAGTAAGAATCTGACACGTCCTTCCGCTCCACCCAGAGCGGAAGATGTCATTTGATGATTTCCCATCCTTAAAAAAAAAGGGCCGCGATAACACTTTCGAACAATTCTGCAACCCTGGCAGGCACTGGCCCCAGCGAGTCCTGTCCATTATGCTGACATTTCTTTGAGCGTGGAACACAACGCGCCAAGAAATTATATCTTACGGAGTCTGCAATTTTTCTGGTGACATATCGCACACCTAGATTTAAACAGGGTTAACTCAAAAAAGCACTTTTTTCAGAAAACGCGAAAAACTTATAACTGTGTCCCCCTGTCCACTGCAGGAGTTTCCTGTATAGATTTATGCTTTTATGAAGCAAGAAGAAAGATACTTATAAAATTTGATTTTTGTAGTTATTTCCCTATTGCTTAACAATGTAGATTTATATTTGTTTTATTATTTTGAATTTTCGAGCGTCGAGTAGTGGAGATATGTTTAAATCTGTTTTATTGATGGGTAGGTATTGAGATAAGGAATACGATGGTGTGCATAACATAAAAATCACATTTTTTAAGTTAGCTCCCTTTAGATCTAGGTGTGCGATATATAGGTACTTACAATAACATCAGTAAGGTACTGGTCTGTGGAAGCGGTGGGTACTCCGTTATTGGAGATAGTGTAGTTATAGTAGACGGAGTTCCCGACCAGACCGTGCCACTCCGTCCAGCCGGGCGGCACCGCCTCGGGACCGCCTGCGTCTTTGGCTCCGTACTGGAAAGTCAACAATATTAATACAGTGAGTGGGACCTGTCGGCGGTGGCCTTTACCGCTGCGAGGCCCCGGGCGGCAGTCCTTAGGGAGGCCCCGGGAGACAGATGTTTGCGAGGCCCTTGTTCTTTATGAAATTCATGTGAAAGTAGGTAGGTATTTCTGATCATGTTTGCGGCGTTTCCTAAGACTTTCTCGTTCTCTAAGTACGTCTTTATTGTAGGTAAATTACCTCTATTATGGAACCCTCCGTAAATGAGACAGATATTTATTTATACCTGGATATCTGAGACCCTCTGTGGAATACCTCTTTAAGTAAGACAAGATTCCGAGTTTTAGAAGTTGTCTGTTTCGAATTATTTTGTTTTCTGTAAAAATAATTTGTAAGTACCTATACTTTATTTTAAAATAGTAGTTATAACCTATTGATTAAGTAAGTACTAAGTATGTGAGTACAAATCTTACATAATTGTTACAATACTTCTTCGAATTAGATCAGGAGATTATTAATTTGATAGTATTTTAATTTAGAATTAGAATTTTCCCATGTAAGAAAGGACATTATGTTGTTTTACGAGTTTAGTTGTGATTTTATTAATATTTTCATTAGACTTATAAGAACAAAAGAGAAACTATTACTCATTTAGTTGTCTACTTCAAGACTGTTACATAATATTTTTATTAAATAAGTTAATAGGAAAATATAAATCTTATCAGTTGTGTTTTCATTTCATTTCCTCCAGTCCATATTTCATTTTCTTTTTGTTTGTCA
Organism: Mamestra configurata; assembly: GCA_002192655.3. Lineage (NCBI taxonomy): Eukaryota > Metazoa > Arthropoda > Insecta > Lepidoptera > Noctuidae > Mamestra > Mamestra configurata. The sequence continues at coordinate 130,873 of NDFZ01005055.1, forward strand.
AATACATTCGAATCGACGAACATTCGCATCGTTTTTTGGGAATACGTTACATCACTACACCCTAAGTCTCGAGAGTGTCACATCACCAATTTCCGGGGTGCCACTGTGAAATTCCTATTGGATAAACCCAATAACACATTTTGCTCGGCCTGGGAAACGAATCCCAGTCTCAGCAGTCGCGCTTTCGACTATGCTTACCGAGGGTAGTTAGACTGGCGAAATATGCGGTACTGCCGGTCGATTCTATAATCATATCGAAGTGAAGGCTTGGGTGAAGTGATCTCGAGCTGAGCTGTCAATCCATATAATCAACATGAAATGACAGCTCAGTCCGTGATCACGTGACACCTTGATTGTATGGATTGACAGCTCACCTCGTGATCACTTCACCCAAGCCTTCACTTCGACATGTTTACAGAATCGACCGGCTGGCTGACTATAAGCCTAATTAACTATTCAGACAAATCATGCGTAAGTAGGTACGCAACACTCACCTCATTCAAATACTTGCCAGCATAAAAGGTTTTGTACCCAGCATCCTTCAACGCGGTCGCGAAGGTGTTGTTCTGCAGCGTTTGTCTCCAGTGAGTGCCGTAGCAGCCACCTCGAAGGCTATTGTTGATAGTGTAGTGGTTGTGCTGGTATAGACCGGTGAGGAGGCTGGCGCGGCTTGGACAGCATATGGGGGAGGTTACGTACTGAAATGGAGGATCATGTTCAGATGGAGTGGCGGTAACATATTTTTTGTGACTGTATAGTTCTGCAGCGTTAGTTGCCAGTACGTTCCGAAGCAACGACCCCGTAAGCTGTTGTTGGTTGGTAGTGTAGTGGCTGTGCTGGTTAAGACCCGTGAGGAGGCTCGCGTGGCTTGGACAGTAAGTATATGGGGGAGGGTACATGTTCAGATGGAGTGGCGGTAACCGGTATTTTTGAGACCTGAACGTGTTATTTTGCAGCGTTTGCTGCCAGTGCGTTCCAAAGCACCACCTCGTAGGCTATTTGATAATGTAATGGTCGTCTGGGTATAGACCGGTGAGCGTCTTAGACAGCATATTGGGTAGGTTACGTACTCGTACGGAAATGGAGGATCATGTTGGCGGGGTGGGTGATCGGGCTGGCGGTAGTCTGTCTTTATGTTGGATAAGAACTGGCTAACGCTCTACCTCTACCCGAATGCTATTCTAATTATAAAACTTCATAATTACCCGACTTCGCGACGCAAAGGAGTGTAATGTTTGTGTGTGTAAATGGCAAATGATTGACATTAAAGCAGCGATCAGTTTTACATAAGTACCAGTGACTTTTGTCTTATATTAGGAAGTTTTTGAAATAATGGTTTCTGCGAATGGTAGGTAGTCGTTCATTGGGCTGGGAGCGTAGAGGTTATATTGCGCTCTCTCTCCAAGCGTGTGTTCCGAAAAGGCTCCGCGATATAGGTAAGCACGCCCGCGGCGATCTACTCGTATTGTATAAGTATATACCTAGCTTCCAATCAGTGGCGGCCCTAGCCATATTTTTAAGTGGTGCTGGATCTTAAAGTGGCGCCCCTTCAAATACAAAACTGTCGTGTGCTTTCTATGCTCACCCGTGATTAATTATAAAGATAGTATAGTTTGTATTCAGGTGAAAGATAATGTAATTTTTCATATCTATAAAAACTCGTATAATCAGACCGACCAAATATTTTAGGAGTTGGCGTATTTTAAGATTTAGCACCCCAGGCCAAATACTCGTAGGTACGCGCCCCGATAATTACCAAAATAAAAAAGAAAACTCGTCGCTATGGAAATGATTTATGGCTCAAGACAAAGTTCTTCGGATAGGTTACGCTTGCTTGTCACGTAGGTAAACATGACAAGCAAGCGCGTGCCCTGTACGCCAAACGTCACAATATGTGACCAAAAGTAGGTACGGCGAATTAGTGGCTTGGCGTCGGGGGCACGCCGCCGCCGATGCGTTTATGCTCTGGCGTTCAAAAGGTGAAATAGAAAAAGTTGCAGAATCAACCGGATTTAGAATGCAAAAGCGAGCGAAGTGAGCTCGACAAATTTGGCACCCTGCTTCGGATATGTTATTAGCACCCTGCCTCGTAGAAGTTATCCTGTCGTTTTAGGCCTAGAATTGTGACAAATGATAAACGCAGGACCGAGCGAAGTGAGCTCGACTTTTTTTGCACCCCACCTCAGATAGGTCGCCTAGATTTATTTTTGACAGACATGATGTAACAGGGTGGCAACCTAGAAAAGTATGGCAGTGCTTGTTTCAAGAAATACAGCAGGTTGCTCGCTACTACCCTCATTGTCTGCCACACTGGGTAATGACCTAAATACACTGAGGGCCTACCACGAATGTTTCGACGTATAGTTTGGCGTATAGGGCACGCGCTTGCTTGTCACGGATATGTGACAATGGCGTTCGAAAGGTTAATAAGTTGTTGCGGTTTGCGGTAGATTTCGGCGCATCCCACGTGACGGCGCTCGGTGCAGTCGCACTCACGGAATAAAGAAATATTCTTTGTTCTGTGGTCGCACCGCCCTAGGGCCGCCACTGCACCCAATAACTTCGCGTGTCAAATCCTTTGCCGAAACGTGCCAATTATATGATTTCACGGCTAATCAAGTTTCAACCTTGACCACAGCATTGTTACCTACCTTTTTAACGACTTATAATGGGTCTGGTTTTACCATGGGATGAGATGAGAATAGGTAGGTAGCGAAATAACACATGCCTGTTAGCCTGTACGTGCATATGTTTTGCTTAATAATTAGAGAATGACTTTGTCATGGGCGAATAATGAGTTGAATATTAGTTTTTGTAAGTATAATTATTTCCTTAAAGTAGGAAACGAAAACGATATTAGTTCTACAATAGAAGTTGGGTATTATCGTTTTCCTTCCATCTTACCTACAGGATCGGCAATTGCTAAACGGATCACATCAATTTTTTGCCCGGTTTATGATGCTGGAAACGAACCTGTTTGCCAGCGCTATGTGGCTCAACGCAGCCAAACAATGCGAGTTTCCTGACGAACACCAGGTGGCAGCACGGAGGCGTCCAGCTGTTATCTTATATACCTAGGTAGATACCTACCTACTTCACGTACATATTTAATGTTACTCGATACACCGATATCTGCGGTATGCCAATAAAACCCGTGGGTAATATGAGCACCATCTGCACCATAATAACGATCCATTGTTCCGAGTTCGTATGTAGGTAGGTAGGTTATTTTCTACCAATTTACGAACTAGGACCAATTTGTACAGCAGTAGTCTGATAGGTACTAAGGTTACAGTCACGCGCACAGGCAATAAGATGTGACTTTATAAATACATTATAAACATTTTTTTTCCGATTCCGTACCTATTGGTACCTATTAATTACCGAAATGCATTATTTTATCCGGATTTATGAAAGTAAAATTACGAAGTAAATGGAGTATGTTAGGATCGTAGTAGGTGGCGCGGGTGTGCTGATTTTTTTGCCTATCCCCATAGGAAAAATGCGTGACTTTTTGTGACTCTGTAGTTTTCAAATTTATTAGGTATCACAAACTTACCGAATTAGTAAAAGTGACGCCTTCATTCCCAATAAACCGTTGTACACTCGTCATTGGCGTCTGAAATGAAAAACGAAATAAAACAACACTATTTTCCTAATTCGTTTATTTTCACATCACTATCACTGTACTACTAACCATACCGCCGAGCGTAACATCTTGATCGTCCGTCAATACCAACACGAAATTCGGCTTCTTTTGTTGACAAACACTGACTCCGAAGAGCGAAAACAACAATAAATAATTTAACATTTTTTTAACTTATGAGAATATATTTTATTGGAATATTGACGTTATTATTGCGGCATCGCCGGCATTATCTCTAGGCCGGAGCATTCGCTCGCGATCGCTACGCCGACTGCGAATATACCCACGCTCTTCACCAGTGACCTGTAGATTAAAAAAAAGTAAACATTAGGTACAGATAAAAAATAAAGTTACCATAAATTGGTTTTTTTTTTGTGTGCTGTGGTTAATGTCCTTTGGGGTTGTTTTCATTATTTGGTTTGAAGTTGACTTTGATACTTCTTCTATTGATGTTTTAAGTATGGGGTCATTGGTGTTTATTTATTTGACTCAATAAAGTATCTACTGTCTCAAACTTTCTAATAGGACCATCCACAAAATCTTTTATATACCCTCTACTATTATTTTTGTATTGTTTTAAAAAGTTGGTAAAGTTTTATTATTATAAAACCCCATTTCTTAAGTCTTCAGAGCACAAATAAATTAAATTCAAAAGTAATCATTCAATTTCTTCTGCTGTCCCTACATACATAAGTTTTTTGCATGTTTACATAACACTTTCAGATAAATGTATCAATAAATGATAAACTTTGCTGGTTGGACTTGATATAGATGAACTAGGTATATATCATTTTACTGTTTTGTTGTAGCAGTAATTTAATGGAGATTAAACTTGTTTGTTAACCTTTCAAACGCCAGAGCATAAACGCATTGGCGTGCCCCAACACCACAAATTTGCTAAACAGGGCACATTTGGCATACAGGTACAGATAACAGAATCCCTTATTACAGTGAGACAGACTTGAATACTATTTAGAAGATGCAAGACTCTTCATGTCACTTAGATTAAAATATTTTAATTCATTAATTACACCAGCCTCAGGCCAGCTCTATGTATCAATACTAATATTATAAAGCTGAAGATTTTGTTTGTTTGGTTGAATGCGCTAATCTCAGGAACTACTGGTTCTAATTGAAAAATTAGAGGTAAGAGGTTATATAACAGCAAGCTATGACCAATAGGAGCAGGGCCTCAATGAAAAATGTGATGCAGTTGAAGTTGTGCGGCTCAACTAGTGTCTGAATATGAGTCGGGCCAGTGTCTGCAACTCCACATCCAAGCACGCATTATGCATAAAGTAAGGAATTAAGAAGTAATTGGCAAACAAGACTTCTCACAATACTTCAGGCACAAGTTCTATGATTAATCAGCGAAAATTTCACTACTTGAATGTGTGGTTAGTGAAAGAATAAGTGTTGACAATAGCCAGTGGTTAATGTTGGACTTTTAACCTGAACAAGACAAACTTCAATCACATGTTATAAAACAAAATTCTCCTGATGCATCTATTTGTTCACAATATATGGCTACCGTTATTCATAAAGAAGGTTTAGGTGTTTAATTCATTAAAGTTTTGTGTCAATAGTCTGAAATATGACGTTGTTTGCTGAAGGTGTCGGAAAAACATGTGCCCACTGGGAGCTTATACATGCTCTGCTAGCGGTGCAAAGCCAATTCATAATTAAAGCACTACTCTACGCTTTTGAATGTAAGCCAGTACCACCTAAAATACTTATTACAAACAGCTGCCAAATATACTTTTGACCTTGCACAGGTATAAGTAATTTTTTTACATAAATAAATGGTGCTTCCAAAAGAAATGACCACTACTCTAATACTAATAATATTCGGGGCTTCGGCGTGTTGGCTTCGACCCCTCGTACGCCTATTAAAGGACCGGGACTAATATACCTATTTGTTTCTCTCTCCACAAAGGTTACTCTAATTGGAATGACTTGGTTGACCATCTACATTACTTCAGATTACTAGAGCTACTGAATCGTGAATAACCATACATCTTTGTTACATGTAGATAAAATCCCTGTCGATTTCAGTCGAATTAAACGCAATTTGAAATCATTCGGTTGATCTATTAAATAATTAGGAAAAGCGTTACTCACGTCAATGACGTACACCCTACAATCTCTTCTGTATGGTGAATTGATTAGCGGAATCTACGTAATTTTAATTGTTTCAAAGCAAAAACAGCGCGGAATACCACATTTTCAAAAGAGGTTATACACTTGGTTATTGTTACTCACCACTTGAAAGGATCGTAGTAAAAGTCTTTCACAAATGATACAACACCTTTTTTGCCCATTATATATTTTTTTAGACTGATGGCTCTATAAAATTCAAAGTATTAACGTTAAACTATTCGATAGATGGAAAATCGATCGCCTTAGATAGAGGACTAAATACAATTTGACAGTGACAGCTGATTGCGGTGTTGCAATATTCTAACAGCAGACTTTATTTTTATGATTTTTGGTTGTGGAAGTTACAGTTTGCTGATTATAGCATTGCGAAAAATAATATAAAAAAAGAAATAATGGCGCTTATTCTTTACTTGCCTTGATTTTTTCAGGATGTTTTTTTCTTTGTTTTAGTCTTTTTTGAGTGTAATGCCACATGGTATTATTCGATTTGGTAGCGCTAGTAACTAAAGAAACAGCCAATATAACCACTACATGATATAGTCGTATCAGGAAATATTCAAATTATCAACACAAATAAGAATGGATACATATTTATTTATTAGTTTGAACAGTTTTTAAAACCCAGTTGGTGTAGTGTGACACTTTCGTGTAAACACCGGGAAAGTAGCGATGTCCACAGGAATATCCGAAAGACACGATGCCTACGACTAGGCCTTTGTATAAGAGGGGTCCTCCAGAATCTCCGAAGCATCCATCAGGGCCACCGGCATCCACTCGACCCGCGCACATCATGGAGTCTTGAATGACGGCCCCGATAGTGTTGTATCGCATGGCACATATCTTTTGGTCTATTGTGTATAAGTTTGTATGCTGTAGTTGTTCGGGCTGTGGACCGTCGGGCTGGAACAATATTTAATTACATAATTTATAATCATTGGCAAAGGGGCCGTTGTAAGCGCTTGATTTGTAGTTAGATAGTGACTACACAATGATTCAGTAGAAAAATTGGTACTTATATATTTTTTCTTTAATTCTTTATTGTACCTATACCATAACAGTACCTACACATAACTTATTCACAGTGATTTAAATAGTTCATGTACAAAGTCGAGCTTAACTCAAAAATGAGTTTTCTACCAGCAAATTAAATATTTAATTATTTTTAAATTTATTTCATCTATGATTTGCAAAGAAGCAAGTTTACCCGACTATCGCAAAGCCCAAAATGGGGGTAATGTTTTTAATCTGTAGGTTTTATCTCTGCATTATAATTAATAAAACTTTGGTGGATAAGGAAAAGCCTTGCCATGAAGCTTAGTAGGTGTAGTTGACCTGGTTTAACACACCTGACGCTCAGGAGCAACTCCAGAAGTGACAGTACCGTTGCTGCTATCTGGCGGCGGTAAGCTAGTTCCCTATAGTAGAAATAATAATTAAATAATGGTTTACGCAGTCGCCCCATTCCGATGACGCATGAATTCCAGGCAAAATTTACCGGTTGCTCTTGTGTGCGATGTGGGTATGAAGACGATTTAATCACTCTGCGATGACTTCCACTATGAGGTAAGAATGTTTGTTATAGTAAAATGATTAAAGAGGGCGTTACTTCCACTAAGAGGAATTACGAACTATTATGATAAGGTCCGTAGTTCCACACCCACGAACTAGCAAAAAATGTAGAAATCATACATACCTCCAAAACGCCCCATCCAACCAAAGTACAGAGAGAATCAGACTTGATTTCTACGCCTTGCTTTATAATCGTTCCTTGCCTCACATTGCTATTGAAGGAAAATTGTCTAGAAACCACGACGATGGCAATGTCGTGCGTGTAGAAGTAATTGTCAAAGCCTTTATGCGGAATTATACTTTTTAAATTGTGGAGCACTCCTCCTCCACTGCGGTATGTTGAACCAACTCGAATCTTCCAATACTTTGGATGCGTGTAACTGTGAAACAATGACGAGGAATCATTCAAGCAAATGTGATATATGAGCAGAAAAAATATCTATGTTCCATAGAAGATATTTGGCGTCCATATAGGAGTTGGCGAAGGATTCTGTTTTCTAAAGGTTTAAAGTTTAAATAGAGTAAGTAAATAAGTTTTAGATTTTTCAAGCGGCGATTGCCCAGATAGTGACGAGAGATAATAAGTAGTTGGAAACCGCAGGGAGTCTTTATACGGTACCAAATTATTGCCAACTTAAACACGAAAACCTTAGATCGGTATAAATTACCTACATTTGTGCTTATGGAGACTTTTGACTTGCAAAAATAATCATATTCCCTTTCTTTGCATCTCTGTTTAAAATTAGTTTCACTATGTTGATTCTATGAAATAGGAGTACAAAATAGCTCAAGAAGAATATCTTACTTCCTGCCAGTATTTTCATTGTATTGAAAGCAATGTGCCGCTGAAAGCACATGTCGTGACGTCAGAATGATTCCTGCACAATGCTGTACGAAGTCCTGGGTCCCCCACGCATCCAGCAAGAGTTGAGCTAGTATGGGATAGCGGTCTATGTTCGTCGGAATGCCTTGAATCACTCGTGTTAGTATGTTGTAGTTGTAGTATTGGGCGTTTGCTGAAAAAATATGAGAATTTAATTATAGGCTGTGTTGCGGCTTTTAAAGGTGGAGAAATTTGCTAAAAGAAAAACAGGTAAGCGTAAAGAATAGTTGTGCTGTGACATTTCCAAATAGTGTGCATTCTTTGCCTCATTGTTAACGTTGTTCTTCAACAGTTTACACGGAGTAGAAGAGACGTCATAGTAAATCCTAATTATCTAGGGCTCAGATCCAGATAATTTATATTAATGTACCTGTATGCTAATTTACGTTTACCTACTTATGTAAAGTAGTGCCTAACTGTAATTAGTAGTTACATACTATCAAATCCGACGAGACGATGTAGATTACTAAGCTATCATTGAGGTGATTAAATTACAAGGGTACACACAAGTTTTACAAGTCGTTAATAACATGGGAGATCATTAATTTCAGTTTGCTTTAGCAGTAAATCTAGAAAGCCGTAAGCTTTCTGCTGAAAGTAAAAGTCTTTGAGATTATGATATTATATAAATAATTTGTGATTTTAATTTACGAGAGATAAGAAGGCTTGGAGATACAGTTAAACAGTTAACAGTAAACCCAGATTGTGAGAGCTAGTTGAATAAATAGGTACCTACTGAAAGTTATGTATATTTATACTGATGTAATAAAGCTAAAGAGTTTGTTTGTTTGTTTGTTTGAACGCGCTATGAATTACCAGTCGGATTTGGATAATTCTTTTTGGAACGAAGTTCCTTATCGCGCGTTGTGAAAGGGCGCTAGACGGAAAAAAATCATACGAAAAGTTGTAACGACACTTTTTTGACTGTTGTTTTATGTTTGAATTTCGAAGAAGAATTGGTTTTAATTTCGAAATAATGCGCCAAAATATAAGATACAAATATTTTGATAAACACTATTTTTTCCCGCGGCTCAGCTCCTTTTATTCTATCCTAGAAAATTTTATGGGAATATGATGTTTTTTTGAAGACAAAAAACAGCCTCTTCATGAATGAGTTTTCTTAATAAAAGAATTTTACCGTTTATAATAATTACTAGTATTAGTGTTGCCCAAATGCAAGAACAAGACGAGACTTGGCCAGTCTTGGTCTTGGTCTTGCATCAATACCTACACCTGGTCTTGGTCTTGGTCTTGGTATTGCATTCCCAGTCTTGGTCTTGGTCTTGCAGCAAGTCTCGCAAGTCTTGCAATTACCTATTAACTTGTCGCTATTTATTAAACGTTACTTTAGATATTAGAATAATGCAACAGAGTAGATACATTTTGAGCTCGAATTAACATTGCCATAGTAAAGACAGTTGATCTTCATAAATTAATAAATGTCTGAACATTTCATGAGAAATTCAAAAAAACAACTGACACCGGTTGGGGTTTGAACCCACGACCTAAGCGGTCAGTGCCGATGCTCTAACTAACTAACTAACCATCAACTAACTAACTAGCTATCAACTGTGTCGCGCGGGAGTCAGTCTGTTTCTTAATAAACGTTAACATTTAATAATCTTCAATGTACTAAAACACGGTTTTAACATAGAAAACCAATTAATGACATTAACTTGACTGTATTTTAAAGAACATTATCTGTCTAGAAAGAGATTGATAGACCCTCACCTTATATGAAATGGAAAAAAAAATGATATACAATTTACTGAATTTACTATTTATTTAAATAAAAATACAACACAAATGAAATTACAGAACAGTACACAATAGCTGACATTACTGTTACTTTATATTAATTCTTTTGACCAAGAATTAATAATAAAAAATAATTTTAATAAAACATGTAGGTATCGTTCGTTGGTGCGGCGCGCGTTAGTGTTGGGGGCTTACTCCGACAAACCGACACTCGAAGGGGTCTACTTTGAAAAACGTGATTGTTTTAAAAAAAATATGATTGCTTTTAAAAACATATTTTATACCAAGTACATTTAAAAAAATGTCCTAATTGCAAGACGCAAGAGTCTCGAGGGCTTGGTCTTGTTCTTGCTTAAATCTTGCACAGTCAGTCTTGGTCTTGGTTTTGCTAAAATTAGGAGGTCTTGGTCTTGCAAAAATGCAAGAACAAGACCAAGACTGCAAGACCAAGACCGATTTTGGGCAACACTAATTAGTATTGACTATTTTGAAAAAAGGAGTCTCGTAAGTTATATGTCATTGTAAGTAGGTACCCAAAAACTTCTCAGGTACACACAAACCAGAATAGATTAATTTCATATACCTACTACAAACAAAACATTCGAAACAAAAAAAAAAAAAATTGCATGATATCTGCTCTATTTTATGAACAAACAGTTTTAAAACTATGAAACGTACCTATCAGTTATTTAGCGTAATAGACCTAATTGGCGATCGTTCGAACGCAACATATTGAAGCTGAAACCAATACAAATATTTTAAAACATTTATATACTTAATTTTTTTTTGTTGTGAAATACCTACTTTTTTATTTGATTAAATAGGTACTAGCTATTTCATGCGGTTTCACTTCTCTATTAAGAAACAGAACAGGGATGGTGTTTTTTTCAAGGATAACAAGTAGGCTACGAGAATGAGTGCTATGAGTTATGACACAGCGATACTGAAGCTTTCAATCTGCAGAAGAGTTGGTAATCCGATGAGTAGTTTAGATATTAAATGAGAAATGATATTTATTTGGAACTTCGTTCCATCCGGGTGTCCCTTGACACCTCTCAAGTTTTTTTGTACATTCCTGCAGGCTAAAGGCTATACGGGACCTAGAAAAAACGGGATATGCGCGTACGAAGTCGCGAGTAAAAACCGAGTCGAATTGTGAATCTATCGTGTTCCACTCAAACACGTCGTGTTTCACACATCAATATTTATCAAAATCTGTCCAACCGAAGGAGAAGTTCGAACACACGTACCTACTTACAGAAGAATTATTATAATAAATAGTCCCTGGCTAGCTCATCAGAGGACCGATACAAATAAAAACAAAAGCACATCGTATTAAAGTAATTATTCTTTACTTACCATGTAAAAAGCACAGGCCCACTAATATGACAATACAACGGCGCATCATCGCAATATTTTGATACTTTAGGCACAGTGTCACTTTGCTCAAATAGAGCCACTATTAGATGCTGATCCGATGCAAACACGAGCCGATGTGATACTCTCGGGAGCACTGAACATGAATTATGGCGAGCTTATTGTATACTACGATTACTGATCTTGATACTTGAATGAAAAATGAAGAATGCACATCAGTAGAGAGCTAATCTTCATCCAGTCCTATTTCACCCTCAGCTGGGCGAAGGCCTAGAGCTTTTGTAGAGTCAACTAAGGTTCTACTTACCTGTGAAGGAAAAAATGTCGTCTGCTCATCTCGCAGCGCCTGACGATCATTCCTTTGATATGGAAGGCACTCGGTCACTGCCATATTATATCTCACCTGTCAACATTACTGGACACGCACGCAATGCAACACGTACCACAATGGGCTGCATTTATTATGGCAGTCACTAGAAAAAGACCTGGAAAGAATGTCTTGCAAAAGTTTGAAATTTTGTTAAAGAAAGTCAAGTATCAAGATCGTTCCGCATTACATGTGAAATGCAAATAGTGTCTCGCGCTATATCATGAACATCAATCATTTGGAGAGTAGCTGGTAGAAACTCATAAGAAAATTAATCATTAAACAATTTGTTTTAGTCGCTTAGAGATGGACTACCTATAGTGGAATCGTAGCAAAAAGTGATCCGGCCATGTTATTATATCTTCGTTAATTGATTTTTAAATGGTAAGTAGATAAATTTAACGGTGTTTTTTTTTCAACCGTGTTTGTAATGAGTTGAAATAGGTGATGGCTCTTTAAACGGCAAAGTTAAGGATGTTTGTAAAATATGTAATTGGGTGCCTGTGAAGCCCATAATATATTTAGCCTAGCCAATACAATGACCCGTAGATTGAGTTTACGAAAAAAATATGTATTTCGTACTCAGTTTCGTAGCACGTGGATTTCTGTGATCTATAATTTCAAGTTAAACGTTTATCAATAAAAGAGAAAATGAATGCATATTGTTTGAATGGTTCGAGTAGCAAGAAACATCAGATTTAATGCGACGGGAACTGAAAGCGTAGACGTGTCGTGTGGTAAGTATTGACTAGCACTAAAAAACTGGCTTCGAATTACAAGGCACTTGAACATAACTGGCATAGTGGAGCATTTTTAACCCAAAAATTGGATAATGTTTTTTTGCATTAAGTCGGCCTTTGTAGGTACAGACGCCAGCACATACTTAAGAAAATACTAATCAAATGTGGGAATACTATAGGTAAGTACAGACGCCGCGTTTTAGGTTCAAGGTTGATTGGGAAAATTTGACAGTTTTGGGTAGCCTGATGTGCTGGCGGCTGTACCCTTCTGCTTAACCCTTCTGACAATACATGGGTGATGTTAGATGAATGTACTGGAAAATAAGGAAGGCAATAATGTCATCAAAGTGAGAAGTACTGTACAGAGAAATCAAACAATCACAAAGATTACAATAATAAATTGTATAATTTTCTCATATTTCTTATACCTACTTCAATAACACCAATTTTAATTGGGTAATAACAAAAACTATATACAAACAAACATACTATGAAAACCTAAATCAGGATTATTATATCATATCTTGACAGGTGGCGGAAAACGTAACTTTATAAAATGTGCAACATTTGTCTATGATGGCAGCGTCACCCCGACAGACCAAGATATACTGGGCAAACTGTACTTTATCGAATGATTCCTTTGCTTCGTATAGACGACTGTATTTGGGTATCTATGCTTGTATAGTATTTCATGATGCCTAATAATTTTATTACTCTCTTCATATCCCCATCGAAAAAAGCTTTAGAAACTTGCTTCTGTAAACTTTTCATATGTGCCTTATTCTCGAAATTTAATTCCATAATTTCTTTTTCTGTTTCCGCATTTTCTACTTCTTCATTCTTTTCCATTATTTTCATCAGGAACTCTTGGTCTACTTCTGTTTTTTCTGGGATATCCTTGCCTCGCAGTTGCAGCATGTAAATTCCTGAAAATACAGACATCTCAGTTCTTTAATTGATACTAATAGTAGTGTAGCATGGCATTAGCATCTCCAACAATAAAACAAATGAGTAGGTACCTAGTGATGGTAAGTAAGAAAGTAAATTAGGTATAACAGAGATAATATGAGGATTATTAATCTATCTACTGGCAGAGGAATTAACTAACAACATAAACATTATAACATATTAATGATTAGTAACTCTTTTTTTGACAAACAAAACACATTAGTGGTAGGTATAATTTAGGGTTTTCTATAAATTGAGTTTTTGTCTTTTTGTAAGTGATGGTCATCATTATGCTACTATAGGTTACCTCTCTCACTGAGCACTCAAGTTTTTATATCAACACCACACAAATAAAAAAGGCAAGTATACCGCATGAAACTTAAAAATAATCATCCAATCAGACACCTCATAGAATTTGGTGTAGGAAACATTAAAAAAAAACCACCGAATTGAGAACCTCCTCCTTTTTTGGAAGTTGGTTAAAAAACTTTAGGGGAGAGAAAAAACCTGCACTATTTTACTTAGATAATATGTCATTACAATACCACTTCATAATTTGTGTATACTTCAAATTAGATCAATAAAATACAGGACCATTATTATTATTATTTAGTAAAATTTCAAACTGAGTCTTCCAATTATACAGCATACAGTATCAAAGTCAAAATTGCCAAAAAATTACTAACATAGTGTTAACATGGCTTGTAACATCTCACTTCTAGGTATAGGCTATACTCTATCCGTTTAGGTAGTTAACTAAAGGTAAACAATCTTGATGTAACTTTTTACTTAAAAACTCAGTTTAAAAATAAAATGCAAGTAAAAACCAAAGTAAATACAACAGTAACGAATACTAAATCAATTGAACCATAAGTTTGAAAAGTAGTTTATTTGTTTAATATGAATTTGTGTAAAAAGACACATCAAGATTGTTTACCTTTAGTTAACTACCTAAACGGATAGAGTATAGTATATTTGTTGGAATGATATCATTTCTGGTTTCTTACCTCTGGCCAATGGTTGCAACAATGTTTTGTATGCCTCATTCACTAGGGATGAATATGTCTCTGAGATTTCTTGTTCCTTCTTGTCCCTGAAACATTTGAAATACTGAATTTAAAACAAGCAAGAAATGAAGGATTTTTTTCACAATTTTACTTTGGTTTTGACTACTGGAAATTTCCATTGTTATTGTTAAACATACTACCTGTTAAAAAATGTCAAAGATAGGTCAGTAAAAAGAAATTAATATTCACCTGTTACCAAACTTATCAGGATGTAAGTACTTCTGTAATTCCTTATACTTCTTTGCTAGTTCTGTCTCATCCAAGTCGTAGGACTCACTGACTCCCATGATTTTGAAATAATTATCTCCCTGGGCTGGGTGCTGTAGGGCATTGCAGCTTCCACAGAATAAACCAAGATCCTTCCTTTGAATATCTTTGCCGCAAGACCAACATGATGCAAGACGAATTTGTCGAAATAAACTTTGTTTTACCGTATGGTTTAAAAATAAACTTCTTACACTCATAATTTTGAGGTTAACTTATGTTTTTACGTCTTCAAAAGGCCTTGAAGTGGTTATGGTAATAATGTGAAACATTCAGTGAGGTCACGATATGTACACAGTCGCTATAGTCAAATGATTTTGGCCAATTTTTCAGTCAACAAAATATCTTCGATCACAGTGTTTCGTTTCGATAACAATTTTACACTGACAGTTGACAATCAGCTGATCTTAACGTTTAGAAAGGAAATACAAATACCTATGAAAACAAAATGTAGGCGATGATTGTAAATCATTAAGATAAATATTACACTAGTCGGTGAATTATTTCACTAAAACACAACTGTGTTGTTGTTTATACTGTCATGATTCCTAATAAAGAAATACTAAACGGAACGGAAAATATTGATCGAAGCTTCTGCCGCTGTCGGCCAAGTCAAGTCAAATTTGACATTTGGTAAACAGCTTTGGTTTCTCGGGTGTGTTATTTTAGTTTCATTTCGTGAAGGCAGAAAGAAACTTAACCATGGTGAATTATTTCAACATGGATGGCGCAGAGTCGACAAACTTTCAGAAGGAGATATCTGGTATGATGCACGGTTTTGGAGATAACCCGAACCCAAATGCGGCCACCGTTGTTTTGGTCGAAAGCATTGTTCAACAACAATTAAAGTTCATGATACAAGAGGCCCATCAGAATTGCATCTCAAGAGCTGGCAGAGCTATAACTAACTACGATATCATTTTCTTGATGAGAAAGAATATCCAAAAACTAAAACGTCTTCACGATTATCAGTTAAAATTGGATCAAATCGACAAAAAGTGTATCCTGAACCTCGGTACGCCTGCCGAGTCATTGATTACTGGGCTCATGGAAGATGAAAAAGATCCTACAGTCAGGAAGCGAAGAACCCACATTGACTGCATCAAGGAATTTGATGAGTATGATGAAGTAAGTCAAATTAAGTTCGATTCCATAGATTATATACGCAAAGTACGAGCCGCTAAAATTACAGAATCTATGACCTTTGAGAAGTACGAAGCATATCATAAAGCTAGATGCGCGTCCTTCCGTTCTGGTTACGGTATTGGCAAGGGCTTTGTCAAGCTTGAACGCTGGCTGAATCCTGTGAAAGAATTCAAGATTACCCAAGCAGCATTAGAAGTGTTATGCTTCATTGCTTATGAAACTGTTGCGGAGATTGTTGATGGAGTCTTCTTAGTTCGACAGGATGCTAAGAAGAAGAGCGGAGACCCATTCAGCAAGTTTGAAGGGGGGCATTTCTGTAACCCGGTCAGCTTGAATAATGCTGTGTACATTAAGTCGGGGTATGAAGGTGTAGCAGCAATAACAGTCGCTGAAGTTAGGGAAGTACTACGTAGATATTATACTCCGAGAGTGGGAATGAATGGGCTATTCTATAGAAATATGAGTTTGGATCTACCAATTAGATACTTGGCGTTTTAAAATTCAAGATCATAAATCTTTTATAAAATTTTGTATTACTCTTGTACAATGAAATAGTAGAGGAAATGGGTATCCTAATATCAGCCAATGATAATTTTAAAAGTCAAGCTAGGTCTAAAGGAATGGAAGATAAAAGCTGGAACATATCAAGAAAAATGAAGCCTTGTTAATGGCAATACTGAAGGAGATCATCTGGATTTAATCATAGTTTACTGTGTAGTAATAAGCACTTAATTCTTAAACTATTCTACTAACTATTATTAATTATTGAACCTCTAGATACCGCAAAATAAGTGTGGATTGTTGACAGCAATCATTAGTGTTATGCACATTTTCTTTTTCAATTTACTTTAGACATTGGCAGAATAGTCTACATTGACTTTGCTTGCCATATAAAAATATAAAATAGAATCTATGCTAATTACTAACTTTGTATTAAAATTTATTAAATAGAAGTTGTGTGTCTTTGTTTAGTCTTGTCAATCAACAGGGCAAATCCAAATGCAGTAGCAGTAATCTTGAGAAATATCTGCCTTGAGCTGTCTAGAGGCTAAATAGATATAATCTAGGCATATTTATATTTAAAACAGTTGCACTCATGACTCATTTGTATAAGTAGGTATTATCTTTTTATTAATTTCTATTGAAACTATATAACATATAAGTAAATACTCCAAAAAATAATTTTCTATATTTAAAGTAATTTGAAGAAGATCTGGCATCTAATTCTAAGCATACAATTATGTATTTTTTATTTGGAGTTCTTTTTAGTCACATTTAAATTTTAAAATGGCTGTTGTATTTTTTAATTTGTTAAATTAGGAGTTAAGAAATTGTAGCTTGTGTTTCTGCAGTTTTTATTGTTATTAACTTATAGTATATGTGGGCACATTAGGCTGAAAAGAAGCGCATTTTGTGTGACAGAAACTGAATAATGGTATTTAGGTGTGTATGTGTCACAGCCAACTAGCTTAATCAGCCTAGTAAATGCCGCCATTCAATGAATAGGCTAGCCAGCCAATTAAACGGCTGAGTAAGCCAGTTGGCTGCGACATATGCATATATTTAAAACTATATATGTCTATATGTGTAAGCTTTTCGATCAATAAATCGAATAATGAAATAATTAATGCATTTTTTTTATTGCGTGCAAGCACTTGGAAATTTATATTATGTCAATTAAAGAAGTAATAAAACAATGGGATTTATGAATCCCCTTCGTTATTGTTATTTTGCATGTGTTGCTCATTAGGGTTGCTATTGTGATCTCAATAGGTACCCTCATCCATTTGGTTTCGGAAACCAATATTACTCTGGTACAAAGTCAAAGTCAAAGTCCAAGAAGCATTTATTTCAAATCGTTTTCAAATAAACCATTATCAGGTACTTTTGAACTGTCAAAGTCAGTCCGTCAAAAACATGAAGCTATTTGCACGTTCTAAAGCGTAGATCTCTATGGAGAAGAACGTGCTAGAAACTCCACGGACAAAAGCGAAATTCATAAACAAAATATTAATTATTATTCCAATCAGTGTACTATTTAGGTACTCGTTTTGTGTTTTAATTGTGTAATTGTGTTGGAAATAATCCTGGAAATTTTAGCGCCGAATTTACTCATTCGTTTTGATACAATTTCGTCATTTTCATGTAGGTAACCATCGTGTCAAATGTAATGTAATTTGGTTTTTAGTTGATAAAATGGCTGGTTTAGTCCATTTATGAAAAACCACAGGTAGGACATGCTATTCGGATACCTTTCCCGCAAATTTAGACCCAAGTAGGTCTCCAAGTAGGTCTGGTACTTGGGAATGGTCTTTGATAGCAAATTGATCTGGAAAAGTCATGTCGACTACAAACTCAATAAAAACACAATGCATACTTTAACAATGCATCAAATGTTAGGCTTAACATGGGGTCTCTCCCTAAAGCCGCGTATCCACTTGGCAACATTTGACGTGCGACGTGATGCACAACATGTTGCTCATCATGTTTAACGGCAACGAGCAACCCTTGATTTAGTATCGTTTTCATATTGTGCGCCAGCTGGCGCTGTTGTGCAACGTTACTGAACAGGTTGAGCGTCACGTGTTGCGCGTCAAATGTTGCCTAGTGGATACGCGGCTTTAAGATAAAGTTGTGGCCACACAGCCGCGATCAGGCCAATGCTGGCCTATGTCGCTTCAATTTGGTGTTCGAGGACGGCACAATCAACCACCAGTGGCCTTAGTGCGAGTTTTTAACATTTTCGATCGCGTTAGCGTAAACGTTCGCTTATGTCAAATTGTATGGAAAAAAAAGGTTGTCAGTGAGTGTCACCAGACAGCGCTTATTTAGTTAGTTTCAATACAAATTGACGTTACGCTAACGCGATCGAGGACGTTAAAAACTCTCACTAAGCACAGCGATCAACAGTTCCAATGACTAGCCTGCTCCGATTTCACTGGCTGCTTGAGAATGCAAATAACTCCCCTTCACTTATACATTCAGCAGGAGGCAGCACAAGCCGTCATCAGGTTTTAAAAAAAATGCACACATGGGGCAAGAACCTTACTAGCTCCTATGCTGCCTATGCCGCCCTCGATCCATTAAAACGGACTGAATGAGTCGTAACTACCTACTACTAACACTTTCGGACACCTTACGTAGGTACGTTTTAATATCCAACAAGTACCTACCTAATTTAATTTATAACCTTGGTATAATATTTTCCTAAACTACACTGGTCATCACAAAAATCGGCCCACCCTGTTTTTGCACTATTACTTGTTATGGGTTCATAAATAACAGGTTTCGAACTGTTCTATTTATTTCTAGGGTCAGATAAGATTTTTGACATTTGGGTACCATAAATCTTAGTGCATTTGAGGGTACTTAAAACAATGTCTTTATCATAAACTGTTCTTACTGCGATTTAGCTTGTTTATGTCAAGACACAGTTGAGCGTTATTTCTCTGCCGGAACAAAGTTTAAAACGGTGAATTTGTTAATTACGATAATTTTACGGACTAACACTGTATTTTTGATCGATTTTGTTTGAAAATTATGGATACTACTGAAGCTGAGGCTGCTCAAGTTGTGGTCCTACTGCAACAAGGCTTAAGTCAACGTGTTGTGGCCCGCAGTTTAAATCTGAGCCGATCAGCGGTTCGGCGAGTATACCAAAGGTTTCTGGAGACTGGCGAGTATCGGAGAGGACCAGGATCAGGAAGACAAAGGGTCACAAATGAGAGAGATGATCGATTTATAGTGACATCAGCTCTCAGAAATCGTCACCTTTCCGGTGTTGACCTTCAGCGACGCTTACGTGAAGTGCGCGGGGTGGCAATAAGTGACAGTACTGTGAGACGGAGACTTCGTGAACAGAATTTAAGACCACATAAGCCAGCAACTGGACCACAACTGACCACAGCTCATCTACAAGTGAGACTTGTAGACAATGTTTTGGGGTGGTATTTCTTTGACTGGGCGCACCGAGCTTGTTTTTATCAGCAGGGATGCTCTAACTTCTGCACGTTACATAACGGAGATCCTGGAAGATCATGTGATGCCTTATGCTGGTTATATCGGAGAAGAATTTGAGTTAATGCACGATAATGCACGGCCACACGTAGCGCACATTGTCACTCAGTACTTAAATGATGTCGGCATTAGGGTTATGCAGTGGCCAGCCAGAAGTCCGGATCTCAATCCCATAGAGCACATGTGGGACACGCTAAAACAGAAGGTGAGATCAGCTAGAGATCCAGCCCCCACAACCTTAGGAGATCTGGAAACGGCTATTAAGGAAGAATGGGACCGAATTCCTCAAGGGACCGTTAAAATTTTAATCAGATCCCTAACACGGCGAATGCAGGCTGTCATAAGGGCAAGAGGAGGAAATACAGAATATTAAAGTGAAAGATTTATCCCCATAAGTTTTAAGAATTAAAAATTACAGTGACTTGAAAACCAGTGTAAAAATCGGGTAAAAATTATCGATTTTAATTTTATTGCTGAAATTGTTAAGTTTCATCTTGTTATTAGCTTTTTTATGCGTAAATTGTAAAAATAAACAAAATCAATCAAAACAAAAGAGTTGTAAGACAATTATTTCGTTCAAAATTAAAAAAAGTGAGAATATCGAAAAACATTCGGGTGGGTCGATTTTTGTGATGACCAGTGTATTTCATGAAAACGTTGTGACAATGGTATGAATTTATTCGTATTACGAATAATTGAAATTGAAATAAAATTTATCGATTGATAATATTAGTCTAATTTAATTTTTACTGTTATTGAAACCAGAGTATCCGGGTAAATCCGGATAGTGTTTTGGTAGTATCCGGATAGTAAACGGGCCGGATAATGGCATGTCCTAACCACAGCTTCGCCGTGGTTTTACTTACCTGGTTGTAGCCGTTATAGGTAGGTGGTCGATTTTAATTTTCCGCTATGAAATGAGTCGGGTATCCTGTGAACTGTGGAAGTCTAGGTACCGAACTACTGACATAAAAATTATTTAACTAGTAGGTATGTTTTTCGCAATCGTTAACTTCGATGGTAGGTTGGTTTTGAGAACCATGTACGATAACCATATTTGAGGTAGTGTATTGAGGAAAGGAGGGAGGAAGGATCCGACTAAACAAAAATAAGAGAAAAGGGTAGACAATCATGAAATCAATGCGCTAAATTACGACCTACAGTTTTCACATTTTAACTTTATAAATCCTCTCAACTACTACCTACTAGGTCATACCGAAGTGACCTCCCTTAAAACAAAGTTTAAAAGCCCAATTAAAATAAAATGAAGCTCAATGACGCCCAACTTTATTAGCGCCTTTGACAGATTTTATGGACAAATAAAACTATTATAATGGCAGAGTCTATTTAAGATTTTACTTTGTGATACTTACGTGTAATAGTGTGCGAAATAGACCATTATTCTAAGATTGGTCGCTGCGTTCGCAGCAGGGTTCTGATTGGTTTTAAAATTTAGATGTGTTAGTGTTGTAAAAATATAACGGTAGGTTCCAGCGCCTATAACTAATGTCTCTGTAATAGGTAGATGTTTAACTAGGTATAGCGATGGTACACTCTTGCTATAGTAGGCGCCAGATAATCGTGGAATAACGGTCATTGACCCACCTACAATTATTGACATTTTTAATTTGAAAAACGGAATTAATGACACAAAGCTGTCCCGAATCATCATCTCTCGTGATCCTTAACATTGTCTAATAATGAAAAACGATTCATATTTAATTGTTCAGGTACCTATGAACAGTTATTAGGGAAAGGTTAATATACTTCATTCCACATTTATCTGGCGCCTACTATAAGAGGTATCAATAGATAATGTCTCCGCTGCTCTTGGACATGGCTCTGATATTCCACATCACATATGCGGTGCTATTGCAGAGATCAACTTGAAATAGTGGATTTTTATGTTAGTCGACAAAAAACCACATGTATTAAACAAACTTTTTTAGACACTGCTAAAACTAATGTGACAAACGCCCGTTAGCTGCTGTGATTTGTCGAAATAAACATTTGACGAGCCTTGCGTTTAATTTCAGATGCATTCAGAATGATTGTTTTAATTATAAATAGGCCACTTTCTCACCGGATGCGATGATGTGGTTGACTTTGGAGGACCTATTCACTCTTAACTAAAAGACTGACTTAGGCAGGGAATGAAGGCTACCGTTTTCATGCTCACCAGTTGTCGCCACTGGCGAGTAAGGTCCTTAAGTATAACATTAAAAGTTGTTATTACGCGCACGTGAGCAAAGTTAGAAGTAAATTAATGTATTAAATTCGCGATTTAATACAACATAGATGGTGCCGTAATGTTGTTATGCGGACAAATTTGCTCGTAAAGAAAGGACATAATCACACACTATTTCTGTCAGAAAAAAAATCTCAATGCAGTGGTCGGTAGACATAAACTCTAACATAAACTCGCGTCAAAAGCCAACTAACTCTAGCGGTGAATTCAAACGCGACAGCCCTCATTCCAATCCTTAGCTCTACGCACACTACAAGTATACATATCTGCTTAGGTACCTACTAAAACTCTAAACCTAACTGACATTGTAACACTAACAATTATACCAAGACTCCGCCAGCATACGCCTCAGCTTTTTGAGACCGGTTCCTTGCAAATTTAATTTTGTCTAGCTGAGTTATAGCGCTCCTTATTGGATGTAGGAAGCGCTCTGAATTAATAATAGCGACTGTATGCGAGCTGTGTCCTTGAGGTAGTCAATACTTAGGCGTTACGGGCTGTCGGGGCGTTCAGGGATTTGTAGGGGTTTGTGTTTCGATGGTGTCTTTAGCAATAAATCAGAGGTATTGATGAAGCCGCGATATGTTTCCTGAAATAGTTGTTAAGCTTGCTGCAGTACTTTGATATTATCTTTAATATAAACTAATATCGTGGCTAAATAATAACAGCTTCACGGATGGATCTTCGCTCACAAGTAGCGAATAATTTAGTTTTAGGTTTTACGTGCTACCATTGTTGTTTTGTTTTCTTTCTAAGAATACTTTGCATACCTTTGTATGAATGCTAGTTCTTCTAACTCAACAGACAGACGTGTTGCTGGGGAGTTTGCGCCACTTCTTCCCAGCTAAAACATAAGGAAGTGGTGGTTTTGGGGGACTGTCTTTATGTAGAACTTTGACGTTCAAAAAGTGCTGGCACTCAACGTAATTTGAATAAATGACTTTTGTCTGACTTGCTCCTGTGGGACAAACGCAAGCGAAGCCACATGGAAATGCTTGATTTAAACGATGTTTGGGTATAAAAAAGGGTAAGAAAATGGCAGCTCCGACATCTTAACGCATGCCGCCGGATCCAGGGGATAAGGGGCTCAAGCCCCTCCCCCAAAAGATCGAGATATCTTTGGTTGTCTACATCCTAACGAAGTCTTTGAGGATTTTATGAAAAGTAATCCAAGCAGGCTTGCTATGCGTTAAGCTAAATATGTTTTGCAATTTTGCTAAAACCTACTCTCAGCGGGGTCAAGCCCAAGCCCCTCCAAACGATAATTCTGGATCCGCCGCGGCCTTAACGCTAGACCAATTCAAAACATAGGAAGTTTAGAAGATCTCATGACGTAAAGGTGCAACACGCAAAGCTTTCTCGATAGTCCAACCCTCTGAGAGTCAAATCGGTCAACAGCGGGTACGTTAGTGGACAAGACTCCGACATAGGGACATAAGCAAGGTACTAACACAAACATATCCATCTGCACTGTCGTAAAACTCGTCAATAAGCTTACAGCAAGATGTTATTAACTCAGCATCGTTAACTGTGAGTGTTCAATTCACTTTTGATCCAACTTTAAGATCTAACTTTAGGTTGAAACCTTGGGTATGCATAAGACCATGTATTAACCATCGTGAAGTTTTGGGTACCTACAGCTATCATTTGTTAAAAAGCGGAAATCAATGAGTATTTTGGCCTATAGCCTTTTGTGACGAAAGTTATTAAAACGAAATCAACCTAGTTATAGGGACGAAATAATGTAAAGGATAAATTAGCGTTATTAATCCATTCAACTTCAAAAAATCTAAATATGTATTTTATTTCCGTTGAGAACCGGTAAGAAACTCCACGGTTACTCTTTAAAAATAAATAAATTATTTTTTAATTATTTCTATGTTACAGTGTTAATAGGTATGAGGGTAGAAACGTTTGCTTTTCAAGTTGGTACCTATGTTAACGTAGGTATGTAGGTACTCTCTACGAGGCGGCTTGCGCACTGGCCGGATCTCCGCCGTGGGACCTGGAGGCGAAAGTGCTCGCGTCACTACACAGGTGGCGCGAGGACGCGCGGTCGCGCGGCGAGCGACTGACGCAGCGACACTTGGAGTTGCGTCGGTCGCAGCTGCGCGGAGTCCTGGTGGCGGAATGGCGGGACAGGCTTTCGAGCCCTACCGCCGGCCTCATCACCATCGAGGCCATCCGGCCAGTGCTCGACCTCTGGCTCGGGAGAAGGCACGGCTCCCTGTCGTTTCGTGCGACGCAGGTCCTCTCGGGGCATGGCTGCTTCGGGAGGTTCTTGTGTCGCATAGGCAGGGAGCCGGACGCTCGATGCCACCACTGCGTCGACTGTCGGGAGGACACGGCACGGCATACGCTTGCAGAGTGTGCAGCTTGGGAGGAGCCGCGCCGTGCCCTCATCTCTGTTGTAGGCGGTGACCTCTCGCTGCCGGCCGTAGTCCATGCTATGGTCGGCGGTGAGGAGTCCTGGGACGCGGTGGTCTCCTTCTGCGAGACAGTTATCGCGCAGAAGGAGGCTGCGGAAAGGGAGAGGGAGATCACAACCGCTCTCCCTGCCCGCAGCAGGCGCATCGGGCGTCGGAGGAGGGCATACGCTGCCCTCTTCCGGCCCCCCTAACTGGGTCCAGGGGCGGCGGACTTGGGGATGTCCGTCGCCCCCCATTCATCCGGACCCGAGGTGGCGGCGCGTGGTGTTCCCGTGCGCCCCTCTTTGACGTAGCGAGGGGAGTTAAACACCTCACTCCCCTCGCCGACGCGAGGTGGCCCGCAGAGGCGGGCCGGCACCAGCCGGGGATTGCGGA
>NDFZ01005055.1:156939-220237 GCA_002192655.3 Mamestra configurata
AAAAAAAAAAAAAAAAAAAAGGTATGTAGGTACTCTGTGGTAGGCAGTAACCTCTCGCTGCCGGCCGAAGTCCGTTCTATGGTTGGCGGCGAGGAGTCCTGGGACACGGTGGTCTTCTTCTGCGAAGCAGTTATCGCGCAAAAGGAGGCTGCGGTAAGGGAAAGAGAAATCTCGATCGCTCTTTCGGCCCGCAGCAGGCGTATCGAGCGTCGCCTCCCAAACTGGGTCCAGGGGCGACGTACTTGGGGATGTCCGTCGCCCCCCATTCACTCATCCGGACCCGAGGTGGCGGCGCGTGGTGTTCCCATGCGCCCCAGGGCGGAGGAAATCCATGAGGATTTCTCCCCGTTAATAAAAAAAATGGTATGTAGGATTTAGATACACACTACTTGATACTTATTTCCTCCCATAGGCTCAATATAACTAAACTAATCTACCTTGTGGTTTGTCAGTCGAAATGCTGCATTTTATAGACCGCATTTATTTTTTATTAGAACGTGTTGTTCTTTCTGGTTCTTCTTTAGAGCCCCTTTGGCATACAGCTCGTCTTATTACTACTGCATGTTGTTACCACGTATATTTCGAGCTGAACATAAAGTTTACGGGAGCCGGAGTGAAGCAATCAAAAAGGTTTATGCTACCTATGACATTGTGAGCTTGTAACGATTGTAAGGTAGAACCAGTCCAAGACATTTCAATTTCGACTATAATAAAAGGGGATGCATGAAAGAATCAAATTGAGTTTTATTACAGAATGTCGAAATAAAATTGCGATGCGCATGTCTTTAAAAATACGAGGTTCGTCCCTCAGAAGTTCAAAAAAGTTTAACAACAACAAAATTAGAATCTAAGTACTAACATCACTACCACTATCACTACATATTATAAAACAAAGTCCCCCGCCGCGTCTGTCGGTCTGTTCGCGATAAACTCAAAAACTACTGCACCGATTTTCATGCGATTTCCTCCAATGGTTATTCATGATGAAGGTTTAAGTGTATTTTCGTCCCGAAATTTCTACGGGAACGAGAAAAATGGTATATACGCGTACGAAGTCGCGGGCAAAAGCTAGACCTAAATAAAACACCATTTTCCAGCCCGCTATAAAGATGCAAGGATGCAACATTCAGCTGTTTATATATAATTCCTCGGCGTCAGTGATAATGAGTGGAAAAACGAGTTAGCGCGATCCGCGCTCACGATCCCAGTTTGCTGCTGTACATGTATTTATGGCTACTTTTAGTCTATTTCAAACATGGAAGTTTTTTAATGTAATTGGGCAATGTAACCACGAGGTGTATTTCCTATTAGTCATTAAATCATTGACATATTAAATCAGGTATTTAATATTTAAATCTTTATATTTAAAGTTAGCATCAGTCTGTCTGACATATTGCTGAAATGGACCTTTTTAGTGCAGCCGTGAGACACACACTTAGTTTTTAGCATACCTACATTTCTTTTTATTTCTTTTTTTTTCTTTTTTAATAATAATATTGTTCTTTCTTTCTATTTAATCTTAACAGGGGGGCCGTTAAACCCAATTTCTGGGTAATACGATAGTTACATACTATCGTATTACCCAGAAATTGGGTTGTGGGATCAGATAGGCAGTCGCCCCGTGTAACACACCGCATCTTCATTTTTTAATTCTTAAGGATCTTTTTTTGCAGGTTGGTAAGGTTCGCAATACGAGCTCAAATCTTTTTGTCTATGACAGACACCAATGGGTTTAAAAGTCACTACAAACAGTCTATGGTGACGTTTTTTAGCCTAGCAACAATATTCCAAGAAGGTAAAACCGAAAACGTCTGTTCTTTATCCCTCATTCAACAATATATTTTAAAGCAAAAATTATTTAATTATAACTGCAGTAAATATCCCGGATTCGCGCAGTAACTGAGGCGAATGAAATATGTACTAAATAAACGTCAGGAGCGGCCATTAGCACGTCACACCGATAAACTGGGGCTGAACGCCGTTTAGATGTCCTTGAGACATTGCCTTGGCCTGCTGGTACTGGAGGGGGTTGACTTCATTGAAGTACTGAAGTGATTAGATGTTTGAGAAAATATCTAAAAAAAATGCTTGAGAAAATTGTAATGAACACTTAACTTTCATTGGCCGGACGTGTCTTACTGTACTGTAAAAAGTTTGACAGGTTTTCAGGCTACAATAAAAATTTGGAAATTACTCAACAAACAATTTTTTATTCAGAAATGGGGGGTGAGTCTGTTTTTTGTACACAGACAACATATAAAATGCTTCGAGCAAAGATAGGTGCCCCGCTTCGTTTGGCTCGTCTTGGCGGCTTGCTACGCACCGTACTACGGCGTAGGCTCAAGCTACGGCGTAGCACTGAGCTACTAACTTCTATATTTTTTATTATATAAAACTCCTGTTGTAATTGTTGGCGATATAAAATGCATTTTCGAAAAGATTTCGCTTACGATAAGTCGGCCGTAAGAACTTAACACATTCTTTGTTAAGGGTTTCAATGGATAAGGGTTCTGTACGTCGGAACAAAAATACGGAACCCTTATGATTCTTTACTTATAAATTATAGGAAAACCTATAAGAGTCTAAGGTTTTAAAATAATAATTATGTTTTAAAAATAATGGTTTGTTCGGATCCCTTTGCGCGCGAGTCCGACTCGCACTTGGCCAATTTTTTCCTTGGAAACTTATACTCCTATCGTTAGAGAAATACAGAGAAAAACATAAAGTCAGCGGTACATAAAATATTCATTATTTGCCTTGATAAGTTACGTAGTAACCATGGAAATTAATATCTTTAAAATATCCAAGATCTTTTTACCAGCTTATAGATGTCACCGGAAAATTGCAAACTCCGTAAGATTATAAAATATCTTGAGAGATTGTAAACTCTCGAAAAATTGTCAACTGAACATTTGTTCTGCAATTATACGAATCAAAATCTTCTATTCTATAAAACATCTCCATGCGTTCCGAGATTTTGTGGACTGACAGAAACTGGCGACCAATCAGCTCTCTGGTCTACAATTGGTCTGTTTGGTGTGGTTCACCCTTGTTTGATAGAACAACGTTTGATATGATATTACTAAATCGAACAACGTTTAAGAAAATCATAACTTTGTATAATATCGTTTGACAGAATTTTCAGTTCATCGAATATTTATTTGCTATAACAACATTTGCGCTAATGATCAAAAGGTATAATGTTCATTTGATGTAATGTTCAGATGGTATAACCATGTATTTAACACTTAACCAAACCTTAAAATATTCTATGCATGGTCGAGGGTGGGCTTGGTGGACGGAGCCCCGCTTCGCGGGGCTCCTACTTCTGGGTGGTTTATAAAAAAAAGTGCCCTAAAGTCCAGATTGCATCCAGTTTCTCCTGGTAACAATAGTTGAGGGTGGCAGGTGTATAGGGTATAAAGTATAAAATTAGTGCATTTGAAAATTCGGCGAAATGAAATTAGTTCAAATAAATAATTACGCTAAATAAAAATTTACCAATGAATTATTCGGTCAAATGAATAATTCTTCGAAATGACTTTATTGCAACTAAAATTCGATTTAGTAATATTATATCAAACGTTGTTCTATCAAACAAGGGTGAACCGTTTGGTGTGATAGTTAAATTGGAAACTGGACCTGTCATTAGTCTTTGTTTTCGTTGAATAGACCAATTCTGTATGTCGGAACAAAAACACGGAACCTATATGATTCTTTACTTATAAATACAGGAAAACCACGAAAACGGATAAATTGTAGACTTGTGTTCAGATTGGTCACCATTTTATGTCAGTCCACAATTTCTCGGAATAACTTTGAGAGATTATAGACTATCAAATTTCGATGCGTAAAAAAGGATTCCAAATGAAGAAATACCATTAACAATATTCAAAACTAGGCTTAAACGCTTTTTAACGCATAAAGCATATTATAATATCAGCGAATTCCTTACGGAGAAAGAATTTGTTTGTTCCCCAAATTGATTTGCTTTTTTTTTTTTTGACACTAATTTTGAATATACATGACATTTTAAACGAAATGGTTATTACAATTAATTTAAATTTTTGACATTGTGATTTCTTACTTTTATTATTTATTTGTCTACTGAGACTAATTTTGTACGCCATAATCGCAAAACATGTAAGTACTCAATATCAAGACTTGTAAGGCTGTAATCATAACATTCTCTAAAACTGTAATTTTGTATCACGTATCTTAAAAGTCATATGCTTTTTATCAAAAAAAAAAAATCCATTTTTGTAGTAGTGCTCTTCAATGTATCATAATATAATTGCCTTTGTTATTGTTTTAGCGTGAAACTCTTATTTAATTTTTGCATGCCTGTTGGTATGTTTAAAAATTATTACCTTTTACTGTACCCATATTTGCAAAATAAACGACTTACTTACTTACTTACTAATGTTCAGTTGACAATTTATCGAGAGTTTACGATCTCTCAACATATTTGATAATTTTACGAAGACTGCTATTTTCCGGTGACATAGGCATAGTTACTTATGCGAGATATTTTTTCGGTGTCCTCACCCACACTATCCATAGTATATGGTCCTTAATAAAAGCAACCCCGTTGAAGAGGGTACCGAAGGGTTATTTATTTTAGATTAGCAGATAAGGGGAGTGTTATTTGTAGGAGAATCGATCGTTATAGTACAAACATGCATAAGGGAATGTGATCGATCGTAGAGGGATGGCGAGCCGAGCAATGTCAGTCACAAAAAGTTGTGAAAAGTGAAGTTTAAATATTTCATGGTAGATTAGAGACGAGTAGAATATACCAAAATGTTAAAAACTCAAAGAAAAAACACAAAAATCAAACCTTTTTATTTCAAACTAGATTTTGCCCTCGATTTTGTCTGCGTGGAATAGTTACTTTGGGCGGCGATTTAAATTTTTAAGGCACTAATTATTGGAAAACGCAAATGTTTATTTGTTTTTTTATCAAGTGACGGACAAACAAAAAACTTTCATCTCCTATTTCAACCCTTGAAACGTAGCCTATGAGAAAAGAATAATTTAGATGAATATTAGAAATTATGATATTAGATAGTGAAAGCCTTGGAGATCCTTCTCCAAGGCCTAATCTATCTCTGTACCAATTTTATCTAAATCGGTTCAGCGTTTTAATCGTAAAAAGCTAGCACACAGACAGACACACTTTCACATTTATAATATTAGTATGAATAAACCATGTAAAGGCACTTTTGAATAGTCCATGGACTAACATTTTACCAAGAATCTTAATTTTATGGGTACAATGGTGGTGTTATCGTTGACAGACAAGTCTACCAGGTGACTTTTGAATGGACTGAAAGAACTTAGAATAAAAAGCGATTTGTCGCAGAAATTTGTTGAAAGAGAGGGCATCAAAAGTTTCAAATTTTTCGATGATCTCAAGTATCTAGAATGTGTGTCATGAACGAACCTAAACATCATCAAATCATCGTTCATTGCAAAACACTATTTTTCTGACCGAATGGGAGTCTAAGTGCGGGAAATGGAGTCCCTACTCTACTCTACTCTACTACTACACTATTTTTCCTGCAACCTATTTTTCTTTGTAGGAAAAATAGAACACTGTAAAGTAATGATAAAAAAGGCATTCCGGCGAAGGCGGTTATTCGTTATCATGCGCCTAGCCTCGTCCCAATTATATTGGGGTCGGACGGCTTCCAGTCAAAACTGAAAAACTAAAAAAACTGTAATTATTTATTTCAATTAAACCATTTACAGGCACTTTTGAATTGTCAAGGAAATCCCAATCCCATGGTTGGGGAAAAGACTAAGCAGATAGAATAGATAGATAAGAGAGGATTGAAATTTAGTTTTATAAACATTGAAGTAAAGTTACCAGGTTTTCAGATAACCGATAACCCATTACCCAATTCAGTCCCCAACATCAGCCACTCACATCAGGAACCCATAAACTAAAGATGCATCGCCAGATTATCCTTACGTTTCGAGAGGTTCAGGCCGCGTCGAGCCCCCTCGAGCCCCTGCGAGCCATCTCGAGCCACTCGAGCCCCTCCACAGCCTCCGCCCCAATCTTTACGATTAATTGAGTGGGCTGACGAAAACCTTGCTAAATTGCCTGTAGGAATGTTATGTTTGCAGAGTGTGACGGCTGACTTGTTTCTAAACCTAGGTAGAATATAACGGGCCGGCAGTTTGAATACATGTGTAGATGGAGGAACATGGCTATTGTGAATTGAAATAGTTGTAAAGGTGTTCCTATCAATATCCCGTTCCCGTATATCCTATACCATTCTTCATGAATGTGGCTATTATATACAAAAATAATTTTCCAAATCCGACTGGGAGTTTCAAAGATTAGCGCCTTCAAACAAACAAACAAACTCTTTAGCTTTATCGTATTATATAAGTATATGTATAGATATTGAGTAGAAACTGAAGTTATATTTTCAATAAATTAAAATCATAGCTATGTTTTCTGTGAAACCACGTCTATTCGTTCTAGTCTATTGAGCGAACTGTGTTACTGTAGCCGAGGTCTAGCAGACTAGCACCTATCTAGTTTCGCTTGTCAGTAGACTAGCAAAACTCCAAAAAAGTTGGAATAGGAAATCTATATTTCTCCTGGTCACGCTATAACTTCAAAACGGCTTGACCGATTTGGCTAATTCCTTTTTTCTTTTGTTCGCCAGATTACAGGGAAAAATAGGTAGGTAGGTAGGAGAAGGTCTTCTTCTGCGAAGCAGTAATGCTAGCGAAGGAGGAGGCGGGCCGCGCGAGGGAAAGGCAAGGCCTTCGTCCCAACCGCCGCTACAGGAGAAGACGCCCCGGGCGTCGGGGTCGCAGGGCGATCCCCGGCCACCGTAGTCCCGGCACCGCGGGCCTGCGGACGGCGAGCGTTGGGTGGCTCGCTGTCCGATCACCACCAGGCCCGGGTCGATGACGCGTTGTGTTTCACGCGCGCCTCAAAGAGATGTCAGCATAGAGGACGGGGCCCGCTAGGGCCAGAGCCTGCCAGGGTTGCGGAATTTGTTCGAAAGAGTCACCGCGGCCCTGGAAAGCAAAGGGCTTTAGAAGGAACACAGATGGATTTTAGTCAGTAAGAGTCTGACACGCCCTTCCGCTCCGCCCAGAGCGGAAGAAGTCATTTGATGATTTCCCATCTTAAAAAAATAAAAAAAGTTAAAAGAAGGTAGGTATGTAGGTAGGGTAGGTATGTAGGGTAGGTATGTAGGGTAGGTATGTAGGGTAGGTATGTAGGGTAGGTAGCGAAGCCACGGGCACAGCTTGTTTCTCAATAAATACGAGCACAGAGTATAGAGTGTAGCAAATGATTTGGTCCAAGAGCTTCTGAACCCCGTGATGTTTAGAAAGAGTGAAAACAAACGAACAATACATCTTTCGATTTACCGGGCAGATACTTTGTGATCAGCGAAATAACCTGTCATTTTTTTACACCTATTTATGTAAGAACTATTTTTATCACATTAAAATTTCAAGCTTACAACATGTACGCTGATACGTTTTTTTCACATTTTCTGTACATCATAGCTGATGAAGTGCCTGTCAGGTTGTGGTTACCGTTACCTGTAGATTGCAGTGGTGATAAGATATCTAAATTCGAACGTTGCTTAAAAATGAGTACAATAATTGGCGTTCTGGACAAAATAACATTCTATCAGCGTCTTGTCCGCGAAAACGATTGTGACATTTCGGTTCCGCATGCCAATCCCATACATTTTGGAGTTATTGACAATTCCTAAGGCTGATTTGACCCTAAATCGAAGACGATG
The DNA here is from genome assembly GCA_002192655.3 of Mamestra configurata. Lineage (NCBI taxonomy): Eukaryota > Metazoa > Arthropoda > Insecta > Lepidoptera > Noctuidae > Mamestra > Mamestra configurata. The sequence goes on from NDFZ01005055.1 coordinate 164,727, forward strand.
CCTATTTTGAATATGATGAATAATTTGTACACCTACCGCAGTGTAGTCCTTTTATTTAAACCCAAAGCTATCTAGTTCATACATGCATTGAGACCGCAAATATACCACTGGATACTGATTATGATTATACATAAATATAAAGTAAATGAGAGAATATTTATTTGGCGAACCCACAACCTCTCTCATAAAAGTTTCTGAAATGTGTTCATCTTAATAGTAACGGGTTCCTAAATTACCTCTTTGACAAACATTAAAAATAAAACACACGAATAAAATTAAATAATTATAAGTGTGGATGCAGACATTCAACACTCACAGGGTTGTTGAAACGCCAAAAAATCAATCACGAGGGCTCGCCCTAATTGTACCTGGTAATTGGCAATCGTTCCACGTTGCCGGTGCGAGCCAACATAAAAAAATGGCTGAAAATTCCTGAATCCCGATGTGATTAGCGCCAGACGAGTGGGGCGAAAAGAGGTTTTTATATTAAAATGTTAGTTTAGGTTGGGAAATGAAGATTTTGGCTTGTTATAGAAATTTTAGGGATTTAATTTTTTTATTTAATATGGGTTTGCTCTTGACTCTAGTCTAGGTAATAGATGACAGAGACAAAGTCGACGATGGAGCGAGCTTACCCAGAAGAAGCCTGTTCACTCTAATTTTGAAGAGATTAAGGTAAAGGTTGTAGTAATGATTGGGACTAAGGGCCAATACAAAGTGACATTCCGTCTTCAATAAAAATGTGCAGGATTGACAAATGCGCTACTGAAACGTTATATTAGCGAATGCATTTCAACAGCATTTGTCAATCCCAAACATTGTTGAAGTCGCCTTCGCGACACTACCGCTGACCAAATGCCACTTGTCTAGAGCGTCAATCCCATCAATTTAAGGCCTACGCACACCGGGACGGAATGGCAGAGGATTTTGCCACCGGTCAGCGCACACTAGCCGCTTAGATACTGTAGCATTCCGGCGACCTACTAAGACATCCCGCGACGTGCCAAATGGACATGGAATTAGGCACCCCGCCGCAGGATCCCATTCCCCCAGGAATTTAAAACATTGGCATTTATGTCGTATTCCTACTAGATATGTTTGAATGTCCTTTGGTAAAAATTTAAATCCTTTGCCATTCCGTCCCGGTGAGCGTAGGCCCTTAGCGTATGGCAGGGGACAAAAATCAAGACGTCAAAACCTTTAATCGAAAATCACCTTGACGCAAGAAATTTTTCTCAAGATGTGACAATGAGCTTGTGTAATAGAAGTTAAGTTTTCTTCAAGTTTATTTTAGATTAAGTACGTGTATGATGTACTCGTATGTTACAATAGTAGAACAAACGCGAGTTAAACTTAAAAGACTAAGAAAATACTATTCAACCTTAAAGCAAAACATGCGGGGCAGTCTTTGGGGACTGCCGATAGAAGTGAAAAGTAACTTGTAAATTATATCGTCGAGCTATTAGATTATTATTTTTGAATTTGGAAAGCGTTCGAAGACGATGACGCGAGTTCCATGATTTTTGTTCACCCAAAAAGTGTTCAACGCGCCTAAAGAAGTTTTCACTTCAAAAATACCAATAAAACAACAATAGGCAGGTACGGTATTTCAAAAATAAATTATTCATAATGCTGAGTTCTACAGCATTATTATATTTTATTTCAAGTCCCACGGCACACTCGAAATTATATTAAATTCGTAGGTAGGTATTGTTTCCGAACTTATTAGATTAAAGAAGCCGTATCGTTTCAGTACGTCAGGGAGGCTGTTCTACCAAATGTATTGTTGGAACAGTTCGGTAAATAAAAACTGGTATTCTTAATTGTATTTTATTTGTTAGGTTTGGTATATTTTGTTTCGTTATGGAATTTCATCCTTTGCATGGTAGTGTGGGTAATCGACTGCTGGTTGTGTTATTAAAGCTGACCAAAGCGACCAATTGTGGGTCAATTATTGTAAACCTCTACTATACCTCTGCCGATCCCTTTGAGAATACACGCGTGATATTATGTTATTTGAGAACCCAATATACAATTCGTAGCACCGAAACCAAGCATTTACTGCGCCAATCAAGCTCCATAAAAGAAAATAAGCATTTCTATATTTTATATTACCTCTACTACCCACCATGGCGGTCGAAATGCGAGAACATTCCAAGTCAAGTACAGCCATTGACACACTGACCCAAGAATAAAGTAAACAAATGCACCATAAATAATACACACAATACATTTGAGTATATACCCCATCGGCATCTGTTATATAACGCAGCATACATTCCTTCACAACCCCACAAAATGACCAGAACTGTCAACATAAAGAAAAATGAACCTAAAATACACGCGGAAGATGCAGATTTGTTTTTTGGGAACGCAATACTATGATGGTAAACACGCAACGTTTGGGATAAAGTAAAAAATATTCCAATTTCTGGAAACAGATTGCGGCTGGAGCTATCCCTTATAAATATATTAAAAAGGGAATTATGAGCAGAAGGGCTGGCTGGTTAAACGGTTAAGGGCGCAGTGAACGTACGAGGTTGTCGAACCCGAGATTTGGTAAACACATTTTTTTTAAGGTTTTTTTTAATCGCTGTAAGCTAAAACGCGTTGGTATCGACCTTGTCATTTTATTTTTCTTAAAACCTTGTCTTATTTTCGTTGTTTAAGTGTCTTATTTTTGTTGTTTTATTTTTTGTGTATTGATTTATTTTTGTATAAACTACACATTTGTCAATGAGCCAACGACCGGGATCGATTTATTACTTTAAGAAACACTCTGCGATCAAATAGATAACGCCTATTTAGGTTTTTCAACTCACACCATTCAATGCTACATTGCATAGCATTAATTTATGCGTTTTTTTACATATCTGACGGCGTAAAACATACAAGACCGTTTAAAAGGAGATAAAAGCGTTTCCCGCCGGCACATGTTAAGGTAGAAGAGTTCATCCTTAACAACTTTAATTTCGGAAGTCGGTGTTACCGACCGTTGTATTTTATACTTTGTAGTGCTTTTTTTATTTGGAAGTCGGTTGTATTTTTTTTATTTTACACTTTCTGTGGTACACACACCCCCCACACCTAAAAACACCACTGGAAAGTCACAGGAAAGCAAAACACGCAATTTCGAAACCAAACTACTGAACTGATTTTGATAAAATTTCTATGGGTCACACATGAAAGATTTGTTTCAAATCGGTTCATAAATGACGGAGTAATGAGGTAACAAACATAAAAAATATATAATCGAATTGTGAACCTTCTCCTTTTTTTGAAGTCAGTCAAAAATACCAAATTCATTGTATTAACAAGCGCTAATGAAAAATCACAGCGTCAATCCCTGAAATTTTGAATTTTCGACTTTCTTTCTTAGGGAATTTGGATTCGTAACATGAAGGCAATGTATCCAGGCTAAAATAAATTGGGTAGTTTCTGCCTCCCCTTCAGAAAAAAAGGATGAATAATGTGATAAAAACTAACATCTGTAGGTACCACAAAAACAAGACGTGTATTTCGGCAAGCCAATACCTTAATCGCTACTTACAACACCTACCTATAGACCAAAATAAGTCGCCTAATCTCCGTGCCACTCCAGACAACAATATCAATAGATACGGACACGCCATATTTCCCGACTCCGGCCAAAATGGAAGCGATAGCAATAATATTTTATGCATTATCCTCTCTCACGACAGACGACGTACGGAGAGAAATAAAACATTTCTACCCACTACTCCAGGGATGGCAAACCATTGGACAGTAGAGTCGCTTATTTTATACATATTTTTTTAACTGTAATGTTGTCGTTCAAAAGTGCCTTTTAATGACCTAATTGGAATAAACGTTTTGACTTTGACTTTGATTGGGATGCGACCAGAAAGTTGTTTGCACAGTATTTTGAGGTGTATAATATGTTACCGGAAAATTAAAGTTGAAAAAAGAAAGTTGGGTCAGTTACACCATTCATAACTCAAAAACGGCTGGACCGATTGTGAAGATCTTTGGTTTGTTGGATTTGCCTTTGCCTCGAATAGCAGAATAATTATTAAAACATTGGAAAAAGTAAAGAAAAAAAAATGTACAAAAATCATTTTCGAATACTACGCCATTTCTGATACATGACAGAAACAAAACACGGCAAAAATGTATTCTGAGGCTGTATGAAGTTCGCCGGGACCACTAGTATTTTAAAAAAAAATTTTTGGTGACAATAAATCCCATCCAAATTCAATAGTTTCCAATATATCCGTCTCTTATTTATAAAAAAATAGTTTACAATTTCACGCGATATTTTACAACCTTACGACGTTTGCCATTTTCCGGTGACATACACTCAACGTAATCTAAGGAAGTACAATTGTTTTTTTTAATGTTTTAACAGGTAATCTCTGGAATGCTTGAACCGATAACAAAAAGAGTGTCATTGGCTATTTTTTACACCAGAAATACGAATGGTTCTTATGTAAGTAACCTATTATCGTAAAATAGTAGTTAAATCAAGGGTCGATTTGAACAGGTATGGCAATTTATTTGGAGTCAGTGCAACATGTTATACCTAATTAATAAGGAATACATCTTTAGCTAATGCTTGTTTTAGCAATTGATAAAAGTAAGTTAAAATGTTTCTAAAATAATTTAGACAGCACTCCAAATCATTTAATTAATTTAGAATTAAATTGATTGATTCAATATCTACATGTATACGGAAAATTAAAATTGATTAAAGGAGTCGACATTGTTTTCCCTCTTAAATAATTTGGTTCATTGCTAGCGGGTAACAAAATAAAAATGCAGTTTTATTCGCTCTTACGTAAAAGGTTTACAATCCCTGCAGCAAATGATAAATGTGATGACTCCCGCACTTCATGGATGCGACGCAAAATGGGCCAAATTCGCGTCATTATCTGACGTTATATTATATTCCTTTATGCTTATGCTTTATATCTCATGTTGTGATATTTATGGCACAATAAAATGTCGTGTCACATGTGTTATTTACTGTGGCATCTTTGGATCAGCATTTGCTATACTGTTAAAACGTCGTAAGGAGGAAAAATGAGTCAATATTTTTTGTGTTACTTCTTCCTCTTCTTCTATTCGTGTCGATTGACTACTGTATTTGCTCCAGACGCTCTAGGCAAGGTGATCATATCAGCGAAAACAATTGCCAAATATTCCTGATTAGCTGCCGCCCGCGTGAATATCGAAAATTATCCCAAGAGGACATACTCCCGAGATTAAAATATCATATGTGTTATTCCAGACTATAATCTACCTCTGTGCCAAAAGCCGTTCAACCGTTCTGACGTGATTGACGGATTGCGATTGAGAAGCTAATACAACCGTTGTTTTAAAAATCAGTAGAAATGGTCCTCTGATGTTTTATAATCTAAACTTTCAATACAAATGACAGTCACATTAAAAGCTTGCCTTAACTATTGCCTCTCAGTGTACGCCTAAACGCCGACAGACACTACGCCGACAGACTGAACACCGACAACACTTTACTTCGACGGTACTCTTCGCTGACAGGACACTTCGCCGACAGGTCTCTTCGCTGACAGGGCTCATCAGCGACGCAACTTATCTCCGATAATCAGATACTTGCTATGGAAATCGATTATGAATTTCTTGTAATTCCTCTTCTGCAAAGCAAGCATTGCTTTGCAAAAGAGGAATTACACGATGGAAAGGAAATTGGCCCACGGCGAAGGCGCCCTCGCTTCGCACGCTCGCCTTCGCGCGTTCTGTGGTCACAGTTCTAACCTATCCTAACGTAGCCGTTTCGAATTTAACAAACTGTTTATTGTATAACTACAAGAAATTCACAATCGATTTCCATAGTAAGTATTTGATTATCGGAGATAAGTTGCATCGCTAATAAGCCCTATCGGCGAAGTGTCCTGTCGGCGAAGTGTCCCGTCGAAGTAAAGTCTTGTCGGTGTTCAGTCTGTCGGCGTAGTGTCTGTCGGCGGTAAGTTGTACACTCATTTCCTCTATATTTTACGTCCGACTAACCAGACAAACCACTCATCAATTATAAACGCATAAATATGTCCTTATTATTACCGCCGTGTGGTTAGCACAACATTAAAGCACTTTAATTAAACAAACATACTCGTACAATCATATAGAGAATGAGTTTTTGAACAGTGTGAGTGTATACTCAACCTTTATTTAGCATAGTTAGCTATGCAACGTTTTGGGAAGCATGTAATTAAATTAAAGTGTGTGCTATGCGCGTGAAGCTCGTAGTGAAATAATAATAACCTTAGCTTCGAGGTTAAGCAACGCTGATAGAGGTCGGTCCGTGGATGGGTGACCATCCATTACATACCGAGACTCATCCGTGCTTCAGAAGCTGATGGTTTCGGCTGATGTTTGTAAATCTTTGACAGTCGTTATAGAGAGTAGAAGCCAGAGAATCTGACTCCAGTCTTGCCAAGAAGTACCTACCGTGTTACCTAGTTAATGTATTGTGGAGGTCTGGTAGGCAGCCGCTTCACGTAAATTACTGGTATTCAGCTGAATCCGTTTTGACTGGTAGCCGACCTCAATATAGTTGGGAAAAGGCTAGACAGATGATGTTCAATCTGGATGAGACATGAGACAGAGAGGCGTAAGCCCAGCATTGGGTAAAGATGTGTGATGTATTCCACTCAATCTGCCTAACCTTCACCAAAATATGTTGGGATCGGTTTCCAGTCTAAACTGATTATCTGGCCTCGTAAGGCTACCAGTTACCATACCACTAAACGACCTATCCAACGACACCCCACACCATGGGGTAGACGATAGAAAAATCATCGCCACTTTACATGTAGGGGGCCACCCTAAAATTATTAATTTATAATGGAATAGTTTTATTATTATTTTAATTTATATTTTTATTTTTGACATGATTATTGTATTTCGGTCTTAATAACTTATTTTTGTTTTTAATGTTCTGTTGATTTTTGTTATTTAAAATTTAATTTTAAACCAATTTTATTGTTATTTTATGAGAATGTTTTAATTAATAAAATTTCTACATATTTGCACGTCACATCATGTGGCAAACATGCTGTACCTAATAATGTTGTTGTTTTTACCATCTTGCATGCATGTATTTTCTTGTATGTATGACTCATGTATAGCAAATAAATATTATCTTATCTTATCTAATAAATCAGTCTTTTACAGACTAAGACTGACTTTTCAAAAATAACATTCGTGTTTATTTCGCCTCTTGTACAATTCAACTTAATGATGTAGGGGACGTTTTGTGCCTTGGTTTAAGTAGTGCGGGGTGTAACAAAACCATAGCGCGATTCAGCCGGCGGCACAGCGCCATCTATCGAGCTCGATGGAAGTTAAGAGGTGTGTTTTGTTTGTAAATTGAACAAGGGTCGCAGGAATTTCATTTTTTTATTTATCTGAATGTACATATATGTCCAACTTCGAGGTTAAGTTACGCTTGGTGAGATTGGTCCGTGGATGGGTGACCAAGAATTGACATACCGAGTTTCCTTCATGCCACGAGAAGCACGTTAAGTTTATTCCCGCGTTTGTTCCTGTTGCCATTTGAAGTTCTAGAAAAGAATCTACCTTTCCCAATGGACGAGTCACTTTATTAATTTTATATTATTATTTTAACTGTTAATGATGACGTTCAAAAGTGCCTTTTAATGGCCTAATTGAAATAAACGCTTTGCCCTTTGACTTTTGTTCTTTTGTCGGAGACTTTAAACTTTTTTTTTATGTAACCTTATACTTACGGGTAGTCAGAAACCCGAAAATCTGACAGTTTTTTCTTTGCCAAAGTGTGTTGTTTTACCCAATACTGGGTTGTGGAGTTTGGAGCAGTCGCGCTGTATAAAATACTGGTATTCAGCTTAATCCGGTTAGACTGAAGGACGACTCCAACACAGTTGGAAAAAGTTTCTGTCAGATTTCATGGTTTCTGACTACCCGTACCGATTGTTAATTTAATTTAATTTATCTTGGGACAACTCACACACGGTCATCCGATCCCAAACTAGGCAGAGCCTGTGCTATGGCAACCAGACAACTGATAAACACTTCTATATTTCTAAATACATAATACATATTATAGACAAATTACACCCAGACTCAGAACAAATGATCATGCTCATCACACAAAGATTTGTCCTGGTGGGAATCGAACCCACAACCTCCGGTTTAGCAGTCAGGGTCACTAACCACTCGACCAACAGGCCAGTCAAAAATCTGTAACTGACAGGCGGGACCAACGGCTGAAGGTGCTTTTGAGGCACGGATGAATATGGACAGGTCTAATCAAATCTGTGTGGAATTTTCCTCAAAAGACCACTTCAGACATTAACCAACATGATTCTCATATGATTTAACTAGTACGATTGCATGGACTTTAAAAGAGACTTATGACCTCTGAGTTTGTTTCGGTGTTTCTTCTCAGGGTAGTCAGCTAGGAAACACCGGCCTCATCTAGTTTAAAATTACCCAAAAAGATTGACATGTAAAAATGTTAAATAAATATAATTTATCATTAATGGATGATGGTCACCCATCCACGGACCAACCTTGGCAACACTTGCCAGGGTTGGTCCGTGTTGCTTAACCTTGAAGAAAGACCCGAATGGCTGTTATTATTAAGCCGCGAGCTTCTTGTGTTGAGTCCAAGTTCAAAAATTTTGAAGTAGCACCTTGCAAAACACTAAACTCTACCCCCCCTAATATATCTCAAGCACTGAGTACTTTTCCAAGCAAAGTCAATTTCATTTATTTCGATTAGACCATCAAAATAATTTATGTAATAGGTAAGTAAATTTTTATCTGCAAAAAATGTGCTGAAGGACTTACATATATTTTTGGTGTTAAGACGATGCACCTAGAAACAAAATGCTTGAAAAGCGTCAAAGTCTCCACACGACAATATTCTCAGCAGTTCGGCTGCCAACGGTAGTAGATGTCCATAATTTATGTGCGAGGCGTCGTCGCGTCACGGGGACGTGACGGATTCCCACTATTTTCACAGTCGCACTACTGTCACGCTACAGACATGCAGAAGTGGGTTAGGCTGGGTGCATATTGTCAGATAATGTTAGTTCCTGATTATTTATAGACCTAGCTTTTTTCAGCAACTTCGTACGCGCATATCCCGTTTTTTTCCGTTTTCGTAGGAAATTCCCATTCCCGTATATAGCAGTAGCATTTCTCATGGATGTGGCTATCATATACAAAAAGAATTTTCCAAATCGGACTGACAGTTCCAGAGATTAGCGCGTTCAAACAAACTCTTCAGCTTCGTTATAATAGTTTAGATTGTTTTGTGTTTTCTTCTTGGTATCAAACTTCTTCCTGGTTTGGCTAGGGTCGAATCTCTTCGAAAAAAAAATGTATACAAATTACAGGTGTTTTTGACAGTTAGCCACTGCGATGCAAATGAAAACGCTTCATAAAAATACGAGTATCCAAATAATTGCTGCGCGTCATTGGAGGATCCAGGGGGGTGCTAAAGGGCACCAGCCCTCCCTAAAAGATCCAGATTTCTTTTATAGTTACAACTTAAGGAGGTCATTGAGGACTGTAAGAAAAGTAATCCATGGAGGCTTGTTATGCGTTAAACAAAATGAAAATGTTATGTGCTTTTTAGTGTTTATTTTGCTAAAACCCAGCCTCAGCGGGGATCAATCCTGAATCCGTCCCTGCTGTGGGCCGTTTTTTTTTCGGTCTGGGATATTCAGAGCCTTTTTCTTGGCATGGTCATCCCTACGTCTCAGGATAGGGTCTTACCTATGCAGCTAGTTTTCTTTGACCGTTTCGTGAATCACTGCTATCTTGAACGATACCTTGACAGTGTGCTGTGAGTAGGTAGGACCTTAATATTGTCCATGTAATCAATTTCTCAGACGACGAAAACTACATAAAAATCACGTTTCTTGCAGACTGGCTGCTAGCAGTTGGATGAGACGAATGGATTTTTATGTAAATTTGTTAAAATAACACTTCTGCACGTAATTTTTTTGTCAATTTCAACTAAATGAGAGGTTCTGTATGGTGTCGGACGTAAAAGAATGGCACCATCCCATCACTTCCCGTGAGTGTCGTAAGCATTCTCTGTGCATTGCAACAGCTACACTGCGATCGCCAACCTGCCTGCCAAGCGTGGCGATTATGGCAAACGCCCCTTCTTTTGAGGGAGTCCCACAGCCCTACCATGACGTGCTAATGCCATCCAATTCCGATGATGTAAACGGGATAGTGCTATTCGCTATGTATAGCTCCGTCTCCCTCTTAGAGCGGAATCATGATCGTTTTAAGACTTCATAGTAGGGCCCCTGTGTCCAGCAGTGGTCGTTTTTCGGCTGATGATGAACGAACTCAGATGGTATGGTGCACGAAAGAACTGCAATTGTAGAGGTCTATATGAAGTGCTTTAGGGTGATGATGACGAAAATAGTGGCTTCGGAAACTTGCTGTTTAGTGGCGCTTAAACCTTACAGTACTCTTATTTATTCATTAAAGTAATGCTTTTACGAAAAGACTATAAAATTCACTTTGAATATATTTTAAATGTAAGCTTCTAATTAATTCTAAACGTCGTTTGCACACCACAACCCAGTTTGTGGTTGAATAATGGTTAAAGAAAGGAAGTTCCAGTTAGAATGAAGCCGATCCCATATTGTTGAAAAAAGGCTAGGCAGATGATGGACAGATAGATAGCTGATGTTTTTTTCGCTATTTCGGTGTTATATTGTTGTATTGTAAAATTTGTTTATAATGATGAGTACAATGACCCCTTTTTTAGGTATTGCGTTTATTCTGTTACACGTTGTATACGTAAAGTATGGCCGTCTGTCTGTATGTTACCTCTGCACATCGTAAAGGCTGGACGGATTTGGATCAAACTTGGCAAACGAGTGGACCATTTCCTGGAATAGAGCATGGGATACTTTTAATTCATAAAATAAAACTATGTGGCCTGCACTATCACTAAATATTATTATTCAAAACAAAGTCCCTCGCCACGTCTGTCTGTCTGTTTGCGATAAACTCAAAAACTACTAAACGGATTTTCATGCGGTTTTCCTCAATAGATGGGGTAATTCATGAGGAAGGTTTTGGTGTATAATTCGTCCCGAAATTCATACGAAGTCGCGGATAAAAGCTAGTTAATAATAAACAGATGTATACTACACAACGTTGCCGGTATAGAAATATTGAAATAAGTTTTGTTTGAAAATTTTATTTTACTAGCCTGTGTGACTACTGGTTTATAAAACGCTACCGGGCCGTAAGAAGCATCTTAGTTATGAAATGACAGGCTATTCGTCTCATCTAATTTGCTATGTGCATTTGTGCAAGACTCATTTCTTAACTCAACTTTGTGTAAAACTCTTCCCTTGTTCATAAAAACTTATTAAACATTACTGCTTAAGAGATTCTAAACTCAAATTCTCCATAGAAATTTTTAATGAAGTCAAAGTCAAAGTCAAAGCATTTATTTCAAATAAACCATTATCAGGTACTTTTGAATTATCAAAGTCAGTCCGTCAAAAACATGAAGCTATTTGCACGTTCGAAAGCGTAGATCTCTATGGAGAAGAACGTGCAAGAAACTCCACGGACACTCTTTTAAATCAATTTATGTTTACAAAAATCCCGGTTACATTAACCTTGTTGCTTCTATATATGAGAACAATGTAAAGAAAGAAAAAACAATTTATAGTATCGCATATTAAAATGAGGCAGTGGCAACTAAGGGATGACCAGTCTCCACTGACGGCGCCCGTTCACGAACATGACGCGTGCATCAGCACCATTCAGCTCAACCATTTTGAAGGGAACTGAATGATCCGATACACGCGCCACCATTAGCGAGACATTGGAGTGAGCATGACACACCCTCAACTGCCCCCGCTATTTCATGTCAAACAAGGAAACTATCTATTAACATAATGGTCCATGGTCCTCACATAGAAGAATATGCTTATTAGTATTAGACGGTAGTGTGTGTTTTAATTCTTAGTTTTTCCCACGACATGTCCTCCGGGGCCAATTCCACAGAAGGTGCGATTTTTATTTCAAAAAGTATTTATTCAGTCATTGTAGTACTCCCTAGCACGGAAACCATGGCCAACAACCAACATTTAAAACGCAGGTTTGTTTTTCACATCAAATAAACAATGTAATTAATATTATATCCTCCTCCCGTACATGTCTCGTAAAACACGACTAAGTGTTGTTGTAAACTGACAAAATATCAACATAAAAACATGTTGTAAACACTGTTTGTGTGTTGGTCCGTGCGTTTGCATCAAAAACATTCTGCAAAATTAATTCCACAGCATAAAATAATGTTTATGGTGAAGAGAGCTTGTAAAACAGCGTTTGTCTGCTTACAGTGTTAAATAAAAACAAAATGCGATCGCCAATGTGTTCCCCAAGGAAGACGATTGTGACAATTTTTTCACACAATGTTTTGTAAAAAGGTTGTTTTTCTTTTCTGGCCTTGTTTAATAAGCTAATGGTAGACTAACCGCTATCTTATATATAAAATTCTCGTGTCACAATGTTAGTTACCATACTCCTCCGAAACGGCTTGACCGATTTTTATGAAATTTTATATGCATATTCAGTAGGTCTGAGAATCGGCTACTATCTATTTTTCATACCCCTAAGTGATAAGGTATGTCCACCCCTAACATTTTTTTTTCTTTTTATAATGTGGCGTTAAAAATACATACAACCCTACATTTTCACCCTTCTACCACAACCCTTATTTTTTATAGCGATATTATTACTTTAATTATTTTCTACTCTCGGCGGTCGATAATAATTGATCATTTACCACTCGATCAGTTTCTTTTTCTTGAAATATTCTTGATATATATTGATTCTGATAATATTGATTCTGATAATATTGATTCTGATAATATTGATTCTTGACTATTTATTCGAAATTTAAATATAATTGAAAAAATATTTTAGTGTTGGGAAGCCTATTTATTGAGGGAGGCTTTAGGCTATATAACATCTCGCTACGGCCAATAGGAGCCGAGCATTCATGAAAAATGTGACTCAAACGAAGTTGCGTGGGTCAGCTAGTAATATATATTATTTCCTCTTTGGCAACTGAGCCGATGACGACTGTTCAGGAAGCTGTTAGCATCTTGGTAGGACCTAAACTCGAGCGAGAGCTTGTTCCTTCCGAAAAGTCTCATACTACCTAGGACAATGTTGTTACAATTGTTTTGTTTTAAAAAGATACCTATGCTAAGGATCAAAATAAAATTAATGAAATCTAGAAGAAATAAATGCATAAGAAGTTCAGCTTATTTATTCACGTCCAACCTAGACAAACGGCACTGAAAACTATGGTCATTTTAAACTTTTATTAGTCGCTCATACGTGTCACCGCCTAAAATAAATTCCATATACTTTTACAACTACCATTTCGATTCCAAATGTCACTTTTATTGATGACATTTGGACGTCAAAAGACAGCAATTTAGTGAAAGTTAGCTGAGAAATTGCTGGATAGAGAAAATTACTGTCGATTTGGTATGTAGACGCGAAATGTTGAACGTGCCAATCATAGTAAAATCTATGTTATTTTTTTAGGTGGGAAAACGTGGCTGTGAAAGTTCGTGAACCCTTCGATGTTATGTTTGAAGAAACACGTTTTGCGGAAATATGTAACTGTATCTACTATAGTTTTTGTGTTATATGGTACTTGATTTTGCACGCGACTTCGTACGCGAACATCCCGTTTCAGTAGTTTGAAACCATCTTTACATTATTGCCTTTCTAATGAAAGCGGTTTGAGGCAAAGCTGAAACTTGGTATGTAGGTTCCTTGGGAAGTGTAGGGGAGCACTAAGAGAGAATTTCCCGAAATTCCAAAGGGAACGGGAAAAACCGGATATGCGCGTACGAAATCGCGAACTGTAAAACCCTAAATACCAAAAAAGCAGCCACATTCGTACGCTTGAGCACTCAAATTTTAAGTAACTTAGCTTGTTGCCACGGATTATTCAAATCACATGCGTTTCCGAACGAGCAACACTCTCGCTGGGACGATCTCACGTGGTTAGACTGCGCACACAATGGCGTATGCTGGCCAAAGAGAGATTTTTAGAATTGATCGAATGCCAGCTTTTATAATCTGCTATAGCAATATTGTAAACAGGTAAAATATTGTGGTTATATTATGTTTGTTTCACTGTCTCTAAAAGGTATTCTGGTACTGCCCCCTATTACGACGAAAAACTAACACATGAATGGGATTACGGAAGCTAAATTGTCTCGCTTCGAATTTATTTATTTATTATATATTTGAACGTAACGTATCCAAGTCGGGGTGCACTAAGTTTCCGAGCTGATGCGGTTAGTTGAAATGTTAATTATACAAAATAATAATTAGATCAAAAGAACGTTATACTAAATAATAACCTACTTAACGAACGTTCGAGAAAGTGTTGTTATAACATATGTTGTTATATATGCTGAACGTTATATTAAATGAAAATTATGTAAACTGTTGTTAGATGAAGTAAACGTTATGTCAAAAAGCAAATGTTCTTATATTAAATGTGCGGCACCTGTCAGCTTGGCGTTTATTTTGACAGAGTGTGTAATTCTTGTACGAAGGTACGGAACGAGTTCTACTTGCGATTGGCTACCTTATTTATAAAAAAAAAACATAACCTTCAATAACCATCAACTGAGATAGCCGACGTGATAACTTAATTCACTAGCCTAATTAACCAATTGCCAAGTTGTGTACTTAATACCACTATGTGCAAGCAATTTTAAAAAATGAAGCAGTAATTAATCTTATTTCGAACAACGCGTTACTTAGCAAAAGATTAGTGTTAGCACTTTAATAAATTACATTACACTTAAAGCTGTCGATATATGCTTTATTTTTATATTCAAGTAAACTAATAAGAAGATATATTGCTTAACTTAATCATAGGGATGGAGCGACTATGGGCCACGCCGACTAGCCGACTAGTCGCTGCTCAAATAGCCAACTAGCTTGCCGAATAGTCGCCGACTATAAATCTTCCCGGATAGTCGGCTTTTCCGACTAGTTTGCGGTTATGCGGTCCATCACTATTAAATATTTTTGCTTTTAATAGCTTGATAGTAGCGATACGGTTTGGAAATAATTGAATTGTCAATTAAGACGAAAAGAAGAAGAAGAGAGCCTGATTTAACTCTTATATACATAAAACACTAGCTTCTGCCGGCGAAAGCGTATGTGCTATTCCAGACAATACTCTGGAATGAAATTTAAATTGTGTACACACAATTTACTTAAAAAAGAAACTTCAATACAGAGAAGAGCACAAAAGTAATGCTTATTTCAATAGAAATTTCTTCCCGCAGACCTGCGACAGAAGAGTGGGATAAGAAACTACTCTAAAATATATCTGATAATATATGTATATCTCCGGTCCAAATTTCATTTAGTAACAAACATGCATCCATCCAAACTGTCGCATTTATAATAGTAGTAAGATGAACTAAGTGGAGGCGATTTATATCTTTTAGTTCCACTTAAAAAAGTAGATTTCATCATCATATCAGCCGAAAGACGTCCACTGCTGGACATAGACCTCTCTTAAGTGTCGCCACAGCAACCGGTCCTGTGCGTCTCGCATCTATCGACTATCCACGACCCTCTCCAGGTCATCGGTCCACGTTGTGGGAGGCCTTCCAACGCTCCGTCTTCCGGTACGCGGCTGCCACTCAAGAAATTTTCAGCCCGATCGACCATTTGTTTTGCTAGTAATTACTGTGCAAAGACGTTAATAAATGCCGACTCGGACAATCGGCTCAAAAATAGTCGGCTTTACCGACTAGTGGGCGAGAAATTGGTCCATCTCTATTTAATACGCAAGCTGAAAGTCGTCGACATGCCGAGTTTACATGAAAGTCAAAGGCATTGTAAGTTATGTGTCAACTTGGTTTACGAGTCGCATTGGAGAAACATTTACTCGTTTGATGGATGTACTCAAAGATAAGGTCAATGAACTTCATGTAGTTTGGGGATTATAGACGGCTTGTAAAAATAAGTAAAATTGTTTGTTTGTTAATCTCTGGAGTATTAATCCAATTGAAAATATTTTTTAACTGATGTAATAAAAATATTTATAACAATTTTTTGTAGATCTTTTACAGTCCCTACAGGCATCAGAAGCCTGAAAATCTGACAACAGTCTTACAAAGAGGTATCTTGCTACCCAGTTACTGGGTTTTGAAGATCAGATAGGCGTACGAAATTGGTACATAGCTGCATTGGGTAAGACTGATAGCCGACCCCAATATAGGGAAGCAGTTACAAGAGTCTGAGCATCGCTTATCGCAATATCACGACTTTAAAAAAAATATTACGTGTCAACCCTATTGAGTGTATTTGTTTATTGTTGGTATTTTTTTATTTATTTATTTTTTATTTAAGACGGGTTTGCTTAGTTAGGGTTGTATGCGTTCGGAAACACAGACGCAGGCAGAGAGTTCCATTCCTTTGCTGTGCGCATTATAAAAGACGTTTGGAAAAGTTTAGTGCGAAGTAAGAAGAAGGGAGGTCGTAGAGTTCCTGGACACTCATTGTCGTATCATCATTATAACTTACTTATTTTGGCCTCACTATAAGGAATAGAGCCCACAAGCCAACACCAAAAAAATACTGAGAAGAACACAGTTGCTATATAGTACTTTAAACGGCATATTATCAAACGGAACGAATGTATGTGTTTCTACCTCAAAGAGAAGAAGGACCACAGATACGTTTGTAAATAGAGAGGCATAGAAATGCTACTCAGTAGTATAGATAGATATTGCCCCAACAAACAATACCACAAGTAGCTATACTACTTCAATCAATTAAAAAAGAGCGTAAATATTTTTCTTTTTCGCCTTACAATGGCCAGTGATAAAGCATCGTTTAATTTATTACAAACTACTTGAAATATAACGTATTTAAAATTGATAAACGAACGAGACGTTGATGAATTTGATTAAAAGAATATTATGCTATACATATAGTATAGACTAGCTGCCGCCCGCGGCTCCGCCCGCGTGATTACGGAAATTATCCCAAGGGAACATATTCCCGGGATAAAAAGAATCCTATGTGTTATTCCAGACTATAATCTACCACTGTGCCAAATTTCATCTAAATCCATTCAGTAGTTTTTGCGTGAAAGAGTAACAAACATCCATCCATACAAACTTTCGCGTTTATTTTAAGTAGGATATTGCCCCGGTAAAGAATATCACAAGTAGCTTTACTACTTCAATCTCTTTATTTTTATTATTACAAAACCCGCTTGCCATATTAACGAAACAAACTTAAACACACGACACGAACACTTCCACCAACTAAACAAGAAACTATAACAAGCCGCGCTCCGTACAAACGAGTATATTTCTACACCGAAAAACGTACAAATGAATAAAATAAACAACAAACAGACCCCGCTAACTCATCCCATATCTGTATGTAGCACATTCTCACTCCTCACTTTATCACTACGTCATATAATCGTGTTTATTAACGATTTTTAATTGCGAAATTCTTCAACCCCCCGAGTTCCTTCGCGGTAGAAAGAGACAGCAACCCCACTGTCTGTCGGGTAACTTCGTGAATTTCAGCCAGTGTGCCGCCTTCAGGCTGTATGTGCGAACGCGTGCCGCGACGCGAATGAAAAACCCGACTATTTCGATTGAATCGAAGTGATTGTGTGTGTAGAGTGTACAGATTAAAAAAAATAAAAGTGGTTGTGATTGTATTTAAACTTTTTAAATCCGTGTAGATACTTCATAGTGAATACTTTTTGGTGTTTAAATTTTTTTTTAGTGTAAAGTTTGGTGTGGTGTAGAATCGTGTTGTTACGGCTTTTAGCAGGTAAGGCAAGGTCGCTTTTACCGTTTAGTTATGTCTGGAATGTTAAGGTACAGAATGATTTAAATATAGCACGAAAGGTCGACATGAATGTCTGAAAACGACATTGTTAGGTCTTTTGCGATTTTTTGTGTAAAGTTGATTTTGGTTTTTAAAAGTTATCTCTGGAATTAAACGTGTGTAGGTTTTTAATATTGTAGGAGACTTAAGATTAAAATTCAGCATTTAACTTGCTCATTAAATTTACAAGTAACTGTCTTGTTAAACTCTCCGTTTTGGCAAATGACGATGATGGGATTTATAACACGAGGTCCAGGTTTAAAACAATGGTGTATTTATTTAAAACAACTTGGTACCATTCAATTATATTTTAAACTCCAATAACATTAACACTAACTTTTAAATAGCAACGATAAAAACACGAGAATAACCTTTTATTCTTGTAACATTTGCATAAAAATATAAAAGAGCACTTTGATTAAAACCTTCGCGCTTTTCAAAGGCTGGTGAAAAAAGTAAAAAAAAAGAAAAATAAAAAGGTTTTTTTGTGCGCCAAAGTAATTAATAGTATGTGTCAAGTACGATGACTGGCGATCTGCGCGATGTTCCTCGACGATTAAGGCGTTATCTTGAAATTAGGGGCAAGTTTTCGTGAGAAAATTAGGTTTTGCTATTTATATATTTCATTAAGAAATAATTAGTTGCGTCTTAGGATATTACGACTATATAAATGAAATGCAATTTATTAGTGAGTGCATCATTTGAGTAATTTTTTAATTGTTCCTTGATCGAGAAGATTTTTAAAGAAGGAAAAAAAATGAAAAAGCTTCCAAGAAAATTGGAAAATTCGGGAAAATGTGCTTTTGACGAGATGTTTTTGCGAACACAGTCAGACATTACACGAGGACAACGTTTTTTAGGGCAGCCGACAATCGTTAAATTTAATCTTTCTCAAAAATAAACACTCATTTAGTTTTATTTGAAATCAGAATGAAACCTCCTTTCACCAGAGATAGAAAATTAAAAAAGAGCGTAATTATTTTTCTTTTTCGTCTTACAATGGCCAGTGCCAATGCACCATTTTAGACGTTTAATTGATTACAAACTGCTTGGAATATACGAGACGTTGGTGAATTTGATTGAAAGAATATGAATGATAAGAGAAAATAATTGTAGATACGACGACGTGATTTTTTAAGTTAAAGCCGTTATTTATAACGGCTTTAACTTAAAAATATGATTTATTGATTTGATTGCATAAGTTGGGCTTCTTGTTCAAGATTGTCATATTATTAGTATCCGTTCTAAAACACACAAAATTTTCGTTTAATCATTGATCAAAAGGCCAAATCAACTCATTTTTAGCAATGTTCACATTCGTATCTCAGTTGCAATTTGTCAAAATGTGTAAAAAATAGAGGTGTTTTTGATAGAATGCAAAGTTGCTAAAAATTATTAAAATTGAAGGAACCTGCAAGCTCTTAATTGGTATTTAGTACTAAACACTTCCGCCTAAGATCTAAAATATGCTGTTAGCTGATTAACAGCATAATATTAAAGCTAAAGTTTATAAAGTCGAACCTGTTTGATCCATGTTTTGACGTGTTAATTTTGTTCTAGTTTTTGCTAGACCAACACATTACCGGATCCGAGTTCCTATTTGCGAGACCGTTTTATCATACAGGTGATATCTATCGGTTGACAGCTAACGATGGTCAGAGTCGCTAACACGCCCCTGAAAATTGCTTTTCTTGACTAAAGAAAATAAACATAAGCTGGTGATGATGCGCAAAGAGTACGTATCATTTTGCACCACTGAAAAACGCTTTACTACATAAAAAAAAAATTTTCAAAACAGAATCTAGGCGCACTAAAAGTTACTTTACCTACCTTGTTGCTATTCCACCAATTCGCACTAAACGTTTCCAAACTAAGTCTTTTATAAAGCGCACAGAAAACCAGTGGAAGAAGAAGTGGAAGAAAGACGCATGCAAAGAGTGCCTGCGTCTGTGTTTCCGAACGCATACAACCCTAATCTCTTCAAAATTATAGTGAATAGACTTCTTCTGGGTAAACTCGCTCCATCGTCAACTTTGTCTCTGTCATCTATGACCTAAACTAGAGTCAAGAGCAAACCGAGCTCAATTAAAAAAAAAACATATTAGTTCTTCACTGCACACAGAAAACATAATTTAATCCCACGAAAAGTTCACATACAAAAGCAAAATTCTCCATATTACTGTATCAAGTTTTCATACAACAAACCTAACTATATTGAAAGATAGATTTTATAACCTCCTACAAAATGTTCAGACGAAAACGTTATGAAGGCAAGTTTCAACGAAGTAATATCACGGAACCCGTGTATTTTGATGAGTACAATTATTTTGTTCATAACGGGGTCACCGTTTCTGTTGTACCAACATTATATTTAACAATTTCTTTGGCCGGAACCTCCTTCGTTTTGTAGGCAGTGTATACCTAGATATATATAAAATTTTACGTTTTGTTGGTTGGTTTGTGTGTATAAATAGAACGTTTCCTTTGTTTGTGCATAGAAGAGAGGTAGTTAAGTGATTGGTTGTAAATTGTCGTTTTAAGTAACTAAATGTTGTCTTTATTTATATTATCAACAAGCTACCGCCCGCGGCTCTGCCCGCGTTAATGTCACAAATTATCCTAAGTGAACATACTCCCGGGTTGAAAGTATCCTATGTGTTATTTTAGACTATAATCTACCTCTGTGCCAAATTTCATCAAGATCCGTTGAGCCGTTCTGACGATCCATACTTACAAACTTTCGCGTTTATAATATTAGTAGGATAGGATTGATAACTTCGTACGCGTATATCCCGAGTTTTCCCGTTCCCGTATAGCCTTCCTCATGAATGTGGTTATCATATACAAAAATAATTTTCCAAAAATCCGATTGGTAGTTCCAGAGATTATTTTTTTTGTGTTTTTACAACTCACACACGGTCATCTGATCCCAAACTAGGCAGAGCCTGTGCTATGGCAACCAGACAACTGATAAACATACTTATATATTTCTAAATACATACATATTATAGACAAACTTTTACCCTTTTGTTCAAAAGTAACAATTTCAAAACAATCAATAGTAATTTATTTAGATGAGGATGAAAAAAAGTTTCTGTACGCAGAATTCGCTATCAACTTTGAAAATGCCAGTTCTCATTTCTGTAATTTGAAATAATCTTAGTAATACATCACCTAACATTCATGTATTACAAGACCATGTACTCTGCTAACCCACGCAGTAGGTACATACATGACAATACAAATGAAGATTAATCTCCCGATATATGGCGCCTCCCTTGTGGCCGCCCGTTACCTTGTATAACAGTATTACTGTGTGATACGACATTACATGTTCATTTTGTGTTTGTGTACTCTGAGTTATTTCCTCCACTCGACCTCGAATTAACCTCGACTCATCATCATCAGCTTAACTTCGCCCACTGCTGAACATAGGCTCCTCTTTTCTTGTGTCAATCACCACGTTCCTCATCATATCAGCCGAAAGACATCCACAGCTGGACATAGGCCTCCCCCAAGTATCGCCACAACAACAGATCCTGTGCGTCTCGCATCTATCGTCATCGGTCCACCTTGTGGGAGGACTTCCAATCTGTTCTGCGAGCAATGTGCCCTGCCCACTGCCACGTCCCTATGTAAGCTTTATTCAACCTTGACTCAGCCTCTATTCAATTTGACAGCTATGGTTGAATATATATTGACATTAAACGAGGTTTAATGGCGACTGCAGTGGAAAAGTTTCCTTCCCAGAATATATGTAGGTATATAAGGTTAAACGGAATATCATAAGAGTTCGTACATGGTTTCTGAAAGGATTCTTACTAATTTAAAGAATGGGAAGAAGTATCCCGATGGCTGCTTTAAAATTAATGCCATCACTTATCCATCTGGCAATTCCTTTACCAAACTTATCGTCAAACAATATATTAGAAACTTGTGTTCAAAAAGTACCAGTTCAAGAAGAGTCAGAATTCGGTGTTGTGATTGTCTCAAAACCTACTTTAATGGCTAAGTGACAGTAAAACGAAAGATTCACGTGACCCAAGGGCTGGCTTTTACCTTGGTCAAAGAGTAAGCATTGCCATACAACGTGGCAATGCCGCCAGTCTTTTGGGTACACTTCCAGTCGACAGCGATGCGGATGAATTTTTTGACGCCATATTCTAGGGTTAATTTAGTTAGGAGTTTTTATTTTTATTTCTAGTGTATATAGTTAGTTAAGTTTTTATTAAAACAGCTTTTTTTCATAATTATTAAATAAAAACCAAAGAAGAGTTTGACAAATAGTCAATTTCAAATTCTCAATTAAGAAATCCAGGAGATGATCACGTGACATTTCGAAAGTCAATGTCAATAGCATGCATTATGCCAGTGAAATCATTATCGCTGATTGGACGTCATTTTTCTAGGCCCCAGAAACACCAGATCCAACTGTAGTACATCATTTAAATTTTTAACATTCAGTTAATAATTATAATTATTCATGAAAAATCCGTCTCTTTCTTTTAAAATATATTAACTGAAGTCCTGAAGGCAGAAGATAACGAGTTTTCGTAATTAATAACCGCCATGTTAGCCTATGGGAGTCAAACGTGAATTAATGTGGAGCAGTCAGTGCGGTGAATACATTAACACATCATTTGTCTCTGTTAAGTCGGGTAAGATGTGCTTACAAAGTATAATTGTAATGTTTTTGTGATAAATGGCTTGATGGTGTGTTTGTAAAGGATTATCTTGTTTTTAAAGAAAACCTCGTCTAAAGTAATATTATGAAGAATTAAAAATTGTGGATTTATTTGTATGTTTGTAAGTGGTATCTCTGGAAGTACTGATCCGATTACGAAATTCGTTCACTTAAAGAAAACTACTTTAAGCCTTATCCTGTGGGATAGACAAAAGGAGCGAAACCAAGGGAAAAACCTAGTACTAAATAACTTCATCATCTGCCTAGCCTTTTCTCGACTATATTGGGGTCGGCTTCCAGTCAAACCGTATTGCGTAGCTTTATATCAGTATTTTACGAGGAGCGCCTACCAGACCTCCACAACCCATAAACTGGACAACACGGTAGATCTTGGTAAGACTACAGTCAGATTTACTGGCTTCTGACAATCCGTAATGACTGCCAAAAATCTACAAATGAGAGCCAGAACTAACGTGCTTTTCGAATCCGAAAACTCGGTATGTTAAGATGGTTACCCATCCACAGACCAACCTTGGCAAGCGTTGCTTAACCTTGATTGACCCGTGCGGCTGTTATTCTTTAGCCACGAGCTCCTCACTAGTACTAAAAAAATTAACTGATAAATATGATTCTAAAATTTAACTTTATCAAAACCTAACTCACACAAATGTGTTAGATTAAGCTTTTCCATACCTTTGCGTTCGAACTTAAAAAAAAATATAGCAGTACTGTAGGTATATTATCTCGCCAGTTATGTTTCAGTATCTATTCTCTCAAAGCTATTAGCATATGCGTACATATTTTGATCAACATCACAAAATCTTAAGGACCAAACGTAAATTTATTATTTAATCTAATCTCAAAATCATAAACGTCAAAAATAAATACAATTTTTCACAACCAAAATTGGCCAACCGATTCTCAAATCTCGTAGCAATCACTTGCCTACTAAATTGACGTAGCGATAACGTAGCGCTACGCTTTCGTAGCACGTCTACGAAAGTGCTACGAGGGGTCATTTCGTAGCGGCTGTGGATTATAATCGCTCGGAGCAAGGAAAGGGCTATTAGTTTAGTGGTATATGCCTATTAGGCGTTTGTGAAGATATATACTATCACGCTTGTGGGTATAATGGGGTAAGCAGAGTTATATTGGAGTTGAAATGATGACTTAATTATATTTTCACTTGAGTTTATGCAGTGAAAAGTATTCTGTGTTAGTAAAAAGGTTAATAGAATTTTGTAAAATGGAATTAAGTATCATCGTTGACATAATTATGCCTTTAATATTGCATTATTAATTGAAACTGTAAAGTCAATTTTGGTGACATACCGTTAGGTATACTACTGTTACGCTAGCCCATTTTTTTAAATAAAAGTTAACATTAAACTACCTAAAAATATAGGCTCTTATTCTAACGCGCTGATAAGAGGAAAAAAAATCCTGTTGTTTGTTGAGGAGTTGCTTCGTCTAGAGCCAATACTAGGTGGAAAATCAGGTTATAGATTTTTTTTTGAGAAACCTATGCATTTATAAAATTTCATGTGTGTACTGTTGACCGTTGTAATAAAAAATTGTAATAATATAAAATGAAAGAAGTTATTGAGATTACTTTTACCAAACATAAATGCAAAGAATTCACCTCTTCATAACATTATAATTTTAAATTCCATATAAATTTTGTATATCTCACTTATTGACATTTTTTATTTATTTGTATTGAACTATATTTTTTATCATTTTTATTAATTAAACAAATGAATCCCTTTTTTTAGTTTCAATATGGGCCTTGTATGGTCTGCAATAAAGATGTTTTATTAATATTATAATATCTCTCAACCACCTCCAGCTTAGTATACGTATTAATTAATATTTACGTAATGCACGAAGACACCTGTACTGTAACCGAAACAACTTGATTAATTGTTGCCCCAACAGCTCATTATTTATTATTATTTGAATAATGTCTGGAGCTAAATATATCGGAGTATTTCTAGACTAATCGCAAATGATGAATGACACTTTTGATATTGAATTTTTTGAGCTTTGATGTATTTTCTGTCAGTTAATAGATAGAACATGGCCTTGAAAATCAGTCTTGACATTGTAATCGTAAATATCGGTTGCCAGGGTTGCGGAATTGGTTCGAAAGAGTCACCGCGGCCCTGGAACGTAAAGGGCTTTAGAAGGAACACGGATGGGTTCTAAAGCTGATGAAATCCCACCCTTAAAAAAAAATCGTATATAAGGGAGAGTTTTTTGATCCGTCGTTACAAATTGGTTAACGGTTATGGGCACCTACATTTCGTTAGTTTGCGGTTGTTGATAATTATTTATCTTGAGAAATGGTTAAAAAAAAGTATTAGTTTAAAACTATGAGTTAAAAAAACCGGCCAAGTGCGAGTTGAACTTTCACACGAAAGGTTCCGTACCAAAAAACACGTTTCTTGTGTGGGAGCCTCCTTAAATTATTTTTTTAAATATATTTTTTATTATTTTGTTCTTATAGCGACAATAGAAAAACACTCTGTGAAAATTTCAACTATCTACCTATTACGGTTCTTGAGATACAACCTGGTGACAGATGGACAGACGGACAGCAAAGTCTTGGTAATGGGGTCTCGTTTTGCCCTTTGGGTACGAAACCCTAAAAATGCCCGGTAGAACTGGCTACGGGAGCAAATCAGCGGAAACTAGTATCTCGTTTACAAATAGTCCGTCCGTCCGTCTGTCTGTCAGTGGGCTGTCCCACTGACAGACAGACGGGCGATAGGATGGACAGCGGAGGCATAATAATAGGTAACCGGTGGTTAACCTTATGGTACGGAACCCTAAAAACTAACAATTGGTCGAAAAACGCATTTTAACGTGCCCTAATTTTTTTACCAATGGGTTACTACGAATCAAAAAACTAGATGGTACCGTGGTTGTGAAGGTCAGAAAGACAGTCCCTCCATCAAAAATACTGGTATTCAACTGCATCTGGTTATACTAGGAGCCGAAAACTACAAAGCTGAGAAAAGGCTATATGGTAAGCGCCAGATAAATTTGCAATAAAGTTCATTGCCCTTTCCTTAATTTCTCTGCGTAGGTACCCGGACATTAATTGATTAATCGCTTTTCATTACTAGATAAAGTGAAGGATCACGATAGATGTCGATTCAGATTAGCTTTATGTCATTATTTCTGTTTTCGGAATTAAGTATATCACTAAATGTATGTGGGTCAATGACCTTTATTACACGTTTATATGGTATTGACCATAGGGAGATTTATTAATTGAGATGTCTTAGGGAGTACCAATGTCTGTTATCACATTTTCCGATAGAAGGCTACACTATCACTATTTGTCATGGTCAGTACATGGTTTCTGTGGAATAAGCCACAGGAGCGAAGCCGCGTGAAAAAGCAAGTTAATCATTGTCTAGATTTGCAACAAGAAATTGGGTTGGCAAAACTAACTGGTATCTACCTCCAGTTTCACGAAAATATTCCGACACTACTCTAATTAAGTATTCATGAACTTGTAAAATACTGTTCGTAAAACCGTGGGTCAAACTTCTACATTTTCTTTTATCACATTTAAGTTTGCCAGTGTTGTTTTAATTTATGAATCGCCATCTTGTTTGGTCTCGTTTAAAACAGAAACACACAAGTCTTTGTTTTTCGTGTAATTAGGTTATGTTGTAACAATACTCCTTGCGTGCACTGAATACGGCTTCTTACCTTATGTGTAACTGCGACAAAGAAATTAATGTCTGAAATGTTTTCTTTGAAAGTAATATATTTAACACGACTAGAAGTCTGAGTAGTACTTTAAGTAATTAAATATCGTAATACTTTGAAGGTTAAGTTGCAAACTAAAATCCTGCCAAGTGCGGGTCGGATTCTAACACGAAAGGTTCCGTACCGTTAACCAAAAAAAAAACACGTTTCTTGTATGGGATATAGCGGCAATAGAAATACACACTCTGTGAAAATGTCAACTGTCTACCTATTACGGTTCTTGAGGTACAGCTATACAGATATCGCTGACAGACAGACAGACAGACGGACGGACGGACGGACAGCGGAGGCTTAGTTATAGGATTCCGTTGGTTACCCTTCGGGTACGAATCCTAAAAAGGTAATTTATTATGGTTGGTGGTACCACAATATTAAAATATGTAGGGATAATTTTTAACTTAGCTCAATTTTTGTCGATAATCTCTAGTATAAATAAATCGAAGTCGCTTTGTCTCCGTCTCCGTCGTAAACCACGCAACAGATTTAGAGACAGTACAGTTTTACTGATAGAAAGAGCAATTATTGAGTAAGTTGTATAGTATACATATTGTAACACTAGCAAACTCACGCTAGTACTGCTTACGATATTATTATCAAATAAAACTATATTTGAGATTAGAACTTTAACATATATTAGGCGTCTGCTTGCCCAAAGAACGTTGGTACCGGAGTCCAAAAGAAAACAAAACATATTTTTATATTCCTATTTCAAATACCTTATCTGCCAGAGACCTGAAGCCAAGGATATCCTCGTCACAATACACAAA
The DNA here is from genome assembly GCA_002192655.3 of Mamestra configurata. NCBI lineage: Eukaryota > Metazoa > Arthropoda > Insecta > Lepidoptera > Noctuidae > Mamestra > Mamestra configurata. The sequence goes on from NDFZ01005055.1 coordinate 191,928, forward strand.
TTGCAATATATATAAGTATACAAATTGCAGTACCCGTGCAGCGCCAAAGCAGATTGCAGTAATTTAAAAGTCAACTTTGATTCATAATTTTCATACCCTGAGTTCGTCAAAATTTTGCATGGCAACTCAACAGTTTCTGTATACATAGAATAAGGGTTTCATATCCACTCTTTCAGACATAATTTCTAATAATAAATAAAGACGCCTCATCCTTCACAACTCTCATAAAAGGCAACTTAAACCCGAAATGAGCCCACCAACATCCATCACACTTACTCAGCCCCACAACTATACCTACTCTATACATTCCCAAAGACAACACTAGCGGTACAATGACCCCATAACGTCAACAGGTACTGTCACGCAAGCGGCAGATTACTTAAAACTAAAACTAACTTGTCTCTGGAAGTCTGTGAAGCCGAAACTTCAACATTTTGCGGCAGAGTTGACAACCCCTGGTCCCATGTGTGAGTCTCTCGTTACAACTTCTAGGGTGACATTTTGCAGGAGTTGTAAACGGTAGGGTTGAGTTTTTAATACGAGTTAAGTGAGGTTTTTGTTCAGGCTTTGTTTCTCTAGAGAGATTTGTCATTGTAAGTTTACATGTATGTATTTCAGAGGGCAAATTCTACTAAGTACTTTTAAGCAAGGTTCGCATTTGCATCTCATTCGCAATGTGTCAAAATAGCCTCAATTTCCATACACTTTTGACGGATGGCCACATAGCGCGTCTTAAGGATCATAGATGGACAAAAACTGTTACGTTATAGAAAGGCCCATAGGGCAAGCGCTACAGAGGAAGACCATTTACTAGATGGGATGATGATATTATAAAATTAGCTGCTCCACAATGGCAACAAATAGCCCAGGACCGGGAGAAATGGAAAGCTTTGGAGGAGGGGTTCTAGTAAAATAATGTACCAATAATACTAATGCGTACCTACTAAAAATATGTTTTTATAATAATTATAATAAGATATATATTAAGATAATTTAGATAACATAGATAGTAATATTTTTATTTTTTTCTTCTTGAATTGTTAACGAAGTAGATAAAATAATCATTTGTAATTTGGAAATAAAAGGCATTTTTATTTATTTTATTGACAGATGGCGACGGACATGCAAAAGCGAACGAAATTAGAAAATGAGTAGAATTGACACTCAGATGAATGCTCGTATGCCACTCAATGTTAAGTCAATCCTAATTTAGCTTAGATTTTCATGCTATGGTTATTTCCATACTTGAATTTGGAATAGGGAATATGCATGAAAAAAATTTATTATATATAACAGTGAAATGAGAGTCAAAATTGATCGAAAAACAAACGTGAAATAACTATTTTAAACAAATATATCTGTCTCTCTCGCGAAGACGCCGTTTTCTATGGCAGCTGTATAGGCGACATAGTATTTGACGTCATAGTTCGTATCGGACTTCTCTTTCTAATTGTCATCTTTGAAGCCCTATAACTTCATCGTTTATGATGGTATTTTAAATTTGATTTCATAATTGTTTACTAGAGCTAATAAGTGTTTCATTTTGCAAATAAAAGAAATGCATGCATATTTCCTATTGGATGAAATATATTCTATGTCTATTCCAGGAAGTCTGTAGTCTACTTGTGTTTCTCTCACGTCCAAACATACAAAGTTTCACATTACTATTGTAATTGTAAGCCCTTAGTTTCCCACTTCAGGGCTTAGGTCTCCCTCCCTTCTTTCCATTTTAATATATCTTGGGCAATCTGAGCTCTGTCTCTTAGCAAACTCCAGTTCGTCTCACCATTTCCTGATGCAATCTGTGTGTGTGTGTGTGTCTTTCGCCCGGCTCTCTTGTGACATGCGGCAGATACGGCCTTCCCAACTGGGCTGATCCGGTGACATATAATTCCTAATATGGAACTCCAAATTAGGATTTATATATGTCAAAGGAAAATTGCAGACTCTGTAAGAGTGTAATAAATCTTTATTAGATTATAAGTTCTCGATAATATAATGAAAAAATCGTTTTGTATACAATAAATCCCATCCAAATTCAATAGTTTCCAATATATGCGTAACTTATTAAGAAAAACTAGTTAACAATTTTACGGTTACATATATAAAGTAAGATAGGCCATAGCATACAGTAATTTGTTCGTAGTTTGACCTCGAGTGCTGTAACGCCTACACTTTTAATACGACAGCTTACTTATTACATTTAAAACAACTTTATTTTTTTCAAGGATGGGAAATCATCAAATAACTTCTTCCGCTTTGGATGGAGCGGAGCCAGACTCTTACTAACTAAAACCCATCCGTGTTCCTTCTAAAGCTCTTTGCGTTCCAGGGCCGCGGTGACTCTTTCGAACAAATTCCACAACCCTGGCAGGAGTGTTGTAACTCCTACACTATTAATACAACAGCTTACTTATTACATATATAACACCTACAAATATGTTAACGTAAGTAATTTCGTCCACGAGTGTGCGTAGAGATAAATTACAGTAACGTATATCAAGCGCTGGATAATTCAATTAACGAACGTTCCAGTACATGCCGATGTTATTTATTGATATATTTATATTATTACGGACACAGTCATGTAGCTTATGGGCAGGATTTCTAGCAGGAGAATGTTGTAAAAGTCGTTAATTGAACAAATTAGTCCTTTTTCCCGTGGCATTTTTCGCGATGAAAACTAGCATAATTATGACACTGAGCAACAGTGCAGCTTGTACTATAGCTTTCTATAAGTGCAATATTTTAGAATTCGCATCAAGAGATTACATCCTACAAAAACAAAAATAATGTTTCCTCTTTAGAATATTTGTCTAGATCGCAGGTACTCAAAACTGTTATACAAGAAATGCAATACCATTATGTTTCCTCCAATATGTTTTAAACTGGTATATGATGGAAGCATCGCTAATAACTGGGCAACTATCCAGACAGATTTAGGCCTGCTTCTGAAAAAACCCTTAAGATGGAAGGGCCAGGGTAGCCCGCGAAATTCAAACTTTCTTATGTTTTTTTGCAATTTGCACGTCAGTGTCAGGCTGTATGTTGAACAAAATATGATTCGCGACCGTGACACGTATTTATTTGCAGAATTATTAACATTTAAATCATCAATACAACCTTCTAAGTTCATTTAACTCGATTGAATGGTTATTTCATAAAAAAACTCATTCAATCGAGTTACATGAATGATACGACCTGTATTGATGATTTTAATTATTATAACTCAGTAAAACCATATTTGTTACGGTCGCCAATCGTATTTTTATCAACATACAACCTGACACTGACCTGCAAAATGCAAAAAATGTTTGAAAATTTGAATTTCGCGGGCTACCCTGGCGCTTTCACTTTAATCATGGAAAACGTACGTACTCATTAACCCATTTGAAGATTCTTTTTCTCTGAACTTGCTTATTACTTGTTTCCAATCAATGATTTGTTAAGAAACAAATAGTCTCACCAAGATATCAGCCCAATTGTATCGTCGGCGACGTGGCGAAAGATTAAACTCTTGTACTAATGAGTTTCTCCCCAACTTTCTGGCTAATACCACAGTTTTGTTTGCTTCGTTAGTGATAAGATTAGTGGCTGAGTGGCTCAATAAGGCTGGTTAAAAGTTTCTAACACTCTATGGTTAGATGAAGAAACAAATCGATGTCTATGGTTCTCAAGATGGCGTCTGCGCGCGAAAAAAGCTGTCAGAATTGTAAATTTCATTTGTATTTTATTCAATTGACAGTATTAAATTACGTTTTTATGTTTATTTTGAAGTCAGTCTCGCAGGAGATATCAAATGACATTTGAAGGGGAGCCTTGAGCCTGCTTTCAAATGAGATTGATTCAATAATAACGGCCTTAGTGTCATCTGAATTTCATGTGAAATATTTCGTAAATAAAATAATTTATGTGTTATTGAAAAGCCTTTTAAGTAAGAATTACTTAATGCAAATGAAGTGTAAATGTAGATGAATTCACTAATGATACCTTTTTTTTTTTTTTTTTAAGGATGGGAAATCATCAAATGACTTCTTCCGCTCTGGAAGGGCGTGTCAGACTCTTACTGACTAAAACCCATCCGTGTTCCTTCTAAAGCCCTTTGCGTTCCAGGGCCGCGGTGACTCCTTCGAACAAATTCCGCAACCCTGGCAGGCTCTGGCCCTAGCGGGCCTCGTCTTCTATCTTTAATTGTTCTCTACCTACATAAATGAATTATATACTTACTTTTATTTTAGATATGTAAATTTTTTAGACAAGAATTTTAGTGGACTTATTTTTTATTAACATTTCAAGAAAAAAATCTTACTGCTTTTCAGACGTAAGACGGCAGTTTTTAAATTATTTCAGAGTTATAAAAAGAGTTGAAGGAAAAGTAGGACAAAAGATTAATCAACGGGTCAAAGACTAACTAATAGCACTTTTTTGTACAAAATAATCACACGGAAAGTTGAAAAAAAGAGCTTTTGACATTTCGTGAAAATTCTTGAAACAATTTTCCACGAAATAATGTCCATATTCCTGGCAGCTTTTTTAAAACTTTTTCTTTTAGCTCTTGTCAAAATATAACTTTGTAATTAGAACGGTGTCGAGAGTAAAATTTGTGATGATTTACTTTTAAAACAAATGATTTCGCGTTTGCTTTGCTTATGTGGTCACTTGAGTGAGGATTGAAAGTAAAGAGTTCTAAACAAACACCCGGTTTCTGAACTAAGAATTTGAAGTTGAGTATTTTTCAAACTCTACTTTTGCCTGAAAATCTGTGAAACGTTGGCATACAAGTAAGGCTTGATACAATCTTAAATCCAAATCCTCAATTCAGAAATCGGCCCAAAGTCACATTCTACCTATTTAATTATTTATCTCCTCATCAGAACCCTCCCTCGCTGCAATTACACCAATCAGCGCACAAATCGAGAATCTGTTGTTTTTCATCATGCTGTGTGCGGGGGACTGCTGGACATCGAATGGGCGGCAGTTGATCACGCACACTCGCTTACGCAGCATCGAGCCATCGCTTCTTCAGGCCTCATATTAATCCATATCGTCATTCTTAACAATATTGCATGATTAGATTTCAAAATAAAACTGATAAAATTTAAAAAACGGAAAATTTTGGTCTATGTGATTGACAAGCTCTTTTCAAATGTCATGTAGTCATCACAAATATTTTGGACATTTTGTCGTCAACAAAATGCCACTTTTTATCGGATAGCAGTCTGTGGTATGGTTAACGTATAGTTCTTCTAAATTATCATAGTTTTGTATCAAGTTAAATAATCTATACATTAATATAATAAGTGATAGCCACATTCATGAGGAAGGCTACAGGCTATACGGGAACGGAACGGTCTGTCTGTTATCTTTTGACGTCGTAACGGCTGAAGGGATTTGGTTGAAACTTGTCTCTCGACCATGGACATAGGATAATTTTCATCTCGGTGATAATTGGGATAATATTCAACTTTCACGTGGGTTAAACCGCTGACAGAAGCTACTATAACATGATAATAATATAACAATATTAATATATGTATGGCCTACAGATAGTTGTTCCGGGTCTGGTTGTTTGTGTATGTGAGTTAAAAACGTTTATAAAAACAAGTGTACCAAGGGCGGTCTTATCGCACAGGGCAATCTCTTACAGATAACCTTTGCAGTGTACAATCATCATAAATAATATTATGTAGTCATAATAATATTTTGTTTTTTTTTAATCTTGTATTTTAGGGGCTTTTGTTCTAGGAACATGTCAGCCCCGTTAAAGAAATATTTAAAAATGTAAATTATTATTTAAGTAAAATGAATAAAGAGAAAAATATATATTAATACACTTCTCATCAAAAAAATCGAAACACCTCGCAGTTTATGATTTGATAAGGATTATCAGAAAAATGTGTATATTTAGGAATAAATGTAAAATGTCATTTAATAGTGAGTAGTATGAGGTTTTTAAATCCTAATGTTAATGTTCTAAATTCAAATTAAGTCTTCATAGGTTTCGTATTTTGTATAATGAGTAATTTTTACCCTGTATGGAATATGAAGGAAATGGGTAAAACAACACGCGTAAATGAAAAAAAATGTAAGAAACGTTTATTTAATAACTTGTATTCCCTCCGCGAGCTCTTATTACTGCTTCCATACGGTTCTTCATCGATCGGATGAGAGTCACGATCACATGTTGTGGTATATTATCCCATTCCTCTTGGATTGCATTTTGCAGCTGGCTAAGTGTTTCTGGGGCTGGATCTCTTGCTCGAATTCGTCTCTTTAATTCATCCCATAGATGTTCAATGGGATTCATGTCCGGGCTTCTTGCTGGCCATACCATAATGGAGATACCGACTTCGGTAAGATAATCTCGTACGACGCCCGCGGTGTGAGCTCTAGCATTGTCGTGCATGAATATGAAGTCGTTGCCAATAAAATGTGCATAGGGCATCACATGAGGTTCAAGACACTGTTCGATGTACCGATGAGAGTTTAGTGCAGGCAGCCGTGGCCCAGATACAAAGGCAAGTTCTGTCTTACCGTCGGCGCTGATTCCTCCCCAAACCGTCCACGAACCGCCACCATAGCTGACCTTTTCTTCAATGCAGCATTGTGCAAAGCGTTCTCCATCTCTTCTGTAGACCTTGTTCCTTCCGTCGTTACCATACAGCATAATTTTACACTCATCAGAAAACAGTACTTTGCTCCACTGAAGGTATGACCAAGTTAGGTGCTCGCGTGCAAAGTTAAGGCGCGCTCTTCGATGGTCTGCAGTTAATTTCGGCCCATTCGCTGGCTTATGCGGTGCCAATCCGCGTTCCTTCAACCTTCTTCTTATTGTAGAGTCACTTACAGCTACTCTTCGTACAACGCGAAGCTGCTGCTGCAGTTGAAAAGCGTTAAGGCGTCGATTTCGTAAAGAGGTTGTTACAATAAATCGATCATCTCGCTCAGAAGTGACCCGATTCCTGCCAGATCCTGAACGGCGCGTGAACGAACCAGTCTCCCGATAGCGTTTGTAGACTCTATGAACAGATGATAAGCTTAGATGCAATCTTGCAGCCACAACACGCTGACTAAGTCCAGAATCCAGCAATGCCACCACTTGGGCGGCTTCTGCGGGCGAAGTATCCATATGTTTTAGAAAAAAAAGTTTTTTCAGACGTCCCAAAGTCACAGTAAATGAAATAAGAAACAAAAAGTTTAAAGACAAGCGCTAATTTTAGTTTTTAAACGAGAAACGTACTCCAACCCTAAATACACATTTGTCTCAAAACAGTGATTAATTTCATTTATAGGATAAACAAATGAAATTCTAATTTCGAATTTTGATTTTTTTCTTCTTACTGTAATGACCAAACTGCCAGCTACACAATAATGTTTTTTTTTTCATGGAATTAATTCTCTTTTGTAAAAAATTAGGACAAAAACAATAAAAACGAAAGTGTTTCGATTTTTTTGATGAGAAGTGTATATAATAGCGAATAAGATTTTCACAATAAACTTAGCAGAAGCGTGCAAGTTGCGGTTGAAAACCACCGCGTTTGTCACTTCACTGTACTTAGACAAGTAGCGTCAGCAAAATAACGCAAATAGAAAAGTAATATTTTAATTATTTTGCATTAAAAATAAAATAAAAAAAGCCTTTTATTTCCTGTAAATTTTACATTCTATGCATTAGTTATGTTTTTTTTATGTATGTACATAACAAATAAAACATGTATATGAACTACTACTACCTACTTTTTTTAGCACTTGTATTAAAACTGTGCTACTTAATGGAAAATGGTAAATCAGAATCTATCAAGGCTAAGTTTTTGCTGAACGAAAGGTCTAAATTAATACTGTAAAGATGTTTTGTTTTATTTTTAAATATGTTCGCGACAAAGGCACTGTAATCATCTGCCTAGAATTTTCCCAACTATATTGGGGTTGGCCCTGTGTCAAACCGGATTCAGTTGAATACCAGTATTTTACGTGGAGCGGCTGCCTACCAGACCTCCATAACCCATTAACTGGGTAACACGGTACTTCTTGCAAGCCTTTTGTCAGATTTTCTAGCTTCTGACAATTTGTAACAACTGCTATTGGTCTCCAAATGATAGCCGGGACCAACGGCTTAACATACTTTCGCTCTATGTTAAAATGGACACCCTTCAACAGACCGACCTCGGCAAGCATTGCTTAACCTTGAAGATCGGCTTGTGCGGCTGTTATATTTTAGCCACGAGCTCCGAGACGGCTCGAAGAAACCGGCAAATATGTCCGTGTCGGTACCGAATTAACCTGTGGCTAATATGTGCGAGCGTATAAGTTAACATGAGTCTATTTTGCCTGCACCGATCAGTACCGATCAGTACCGACCTGTCTGTACCAAAAACCTGCTTCTTTATGAACGCACCCTTATAACATAAAGACCGGCCAAGTGCGAATCGGACTCGCGCACGAAGGTTTCCGTACCATTAACTATAAAAACGGCAAAAAAATCACGTTTGTTGTATGGGAGCCCCCTTAAATATTTATTTTATTCTGTTTTTTAGTATTTGTTGTTATAGCGGCAACAGAAATACATCATGTAATTCTGTTGCAGCTATATGTGAAAATTTCAACTGTCTAACTATCAAGGTTCATGAGATACAGCCTGGTGACAGATGGACAGACGGACAGCGAAGTCTTAGTAATAGGGTCCCGTTTTACCCTTTGGATACGGAACCCTAAAAATGTCCGATAGAACTGGCTACGGAAGCAAATCAACGGAAACTAGTATCTCGTTTACAAATGGCTGTCCGAACAATTTATCTTTTTAGTACCAACAAAGAAAGGTAATCTTACTCGAACTCCAGCCTTTTAAAATATAATAAAATTGAAATAGTAACAATCTTGTACCCCGTAATAAATTCACTCCCTGACCCAAACTAGACTTTAAACTGTGCCAAATGATCCAGTCGACATTAAAATTGTGTTAATTAATTCTTTTTATCTTTTAAAACGTCACTTTTATCGTTCTGTTATCGCACTTGTGTTTGTGCTAATTTATTTTAGCGAATAGTTTTAGCTTTTAGTAGAGAATTTCTTGGAATTCTGCCTTCGTCTGATAAGTCTGATTAAATGTCGCCGAAAGTTGGGTAGTTGAGCTTGTTAAGTATTTATGTTTACTGGATTAAATACCTATAGTAGGCGCCAGATAATCGTGGAATAACGGTCATTGACCCACCTACAATTATTGACATTTTTAATTTGAAAAACGGAATTAATGACACAAAGCTGTCCCGAATCATCATCTCTCGTGATCCTTAACATTGTCTAATAATGAAAAACGATTCATATTTAATTGTTCAGGTACCTATGAACAGTTATTAGGGAAAGGTCAATATACTTTATTCCACATTTATCTGGCGCCTACTATAGTGGACTTGTTGTTTAGTGTTTTAAGGCTGCAAGATTGAAATGGTGGCTTTTTTATTATTAAAAGGCTTGCTTTAGACCACAATCCAGAGGGGCAATTTGTATTTTTAAGAACGTTCTTTCTTTCTTCTTTACAAAAAAAACGAGCGAGTCTTACAGTAGTCGCATAGGATGTGTTACATCTGACATCTTGGTAAAAAGCTTCATTAACATTAAAAGTACCAACTGACAGCCAATTCGATCACTGTGCGCTCTCATTGGTCAAATCGAATAGGGCGCTCTCATTGCGGTCAATTCAAATAGCCAAAACAAAGTAATATAATAAACAAAAAAAAAAACCAAAACTTAGTTGAGATAAAACTAAAAAAAAACTGTTGCTCACTGCTGAACGACTTATAGTAAACTACATATTTTTTTAGTTGTGTCCGATTTAGGGTTTGCTAAAATGCTTTGAATCAGACCTACATCCAGCCTCATCATATCAGCCGAAAGACGTCCACTGCTAGACATAGGCCTTTCCAAAGAAAGGGGGGGTTGCCGAAATCACCACGCTTGGCAGGCAAGTTGGCGATCGTAGTGCAGCTGTTGCAATGCACAGAGAATGCTGCTGCCCATTCCAGCCTATTTAACTTTAATTCGTTTAGTAGCAAATGCTGAACATCTTCAATTTTATTACAATTCATATAATTGGGAGAATCAGATTTTTTCAATAAGAAAGTAAACTTTGCTGATGGATGTTGTCTGGATCTAAGTCTAAGGGCTATTTTAACATAATTTCTACCCTCTGGTATTCAGCCACATCCCGGAGACTTGAAGCGGACCTCAACAAAGATGAGCCGGTAGTAGTTGAAGTTGTTGCGGAATTTGTTCGAAAGTGTCACCGTGGCCCTGGAACGCAAAGGGTTTTACAAGGAACACGGATGGGTTTTAGTCAGTAAGAGTCTGACACGCCCTTCCACTCCACCCAGAGCGGAAAAAGTCATTTGATGATTTCCCATCCTTAAAAAAAAAATGGCTGTCTGTAAAGTCTGTTTTCGGACGATAGTTTAACGTGACAACGTCATATAAAAACATTGATGAAATGATCGTAACGTTAGAATGAGCGTAACGTTACAATGAGTCATCCTTTTTCGTGCGTGCAGCCGGCGTTCATCGATTTATTAGACGTTGTCAAGTCAAAAGTAGTTGAAGTTAGTATACTTGTGACAGTTGTTCAACATGAAAAAGAAGATCTGCTGCAGTAAAATGCTAACTCATGCAAAGTGCATACTAATTATTTAAACTTTAACATAAAGCCTGTTGTCAAGAGCAAGTATCTTATTAAAAATCACTAAACGTAGCTTACTTTAAGAAGCAGCATATTTAAAAGAATAAAACACGTTTCATTAAGAAAATTTACACTGTCCAGACTCAGTGGTCACGGCCGCGACTTGCGAGTTGAATATTGTGGATTCGAATCCTTTTTGTTATGTAAATTATTTCATCACCACTGCTGTCAATCCGGTGAATGAAAACTTCCTGAGGAAACTGGCATGTGAACCAAAAATTCGATGACATGTGTCATCCACCAACTCGCACTGGGCCCGCATGGTATGTAAACTCCATGACTTGCATCATCATACCAGCCGAAAGACGTCCACTGCTGGACATAGCCCTCCCCCAAAGGGGTTGCCATAATCACCACGCTTGGCAGGCGGGTTGGTGATCGCAGTGTAGCTGTTGCAATGCACAAATAATGCTGCTGCTCATTCTCTGGTGAGTCCCTTAGTCGTCTCTTATTACACCCACAGGAAGTGATGGGATGGTGCTATTATTTTTCATCCGACACCATACAGATAAATTTCTTGGTCAGTTTTAACTAATCATTATTTACACTTAACAAACACGACCAAAAAATACAAATGAACTTACTAAAATCAGCAACAAGCACAGTATTCCTGCAAAATAACCCTTATTATCAAGTACAACACCACTTAATTTTCTTACTTACAACTCATATTAAAAAGTCTCGTCATAGCTTTAATAAGCATCTGGCCCACTTCTCGTCCGCTTCACACAAAAACAACTAATTCACAATATTGTTGGGAACGTGACACTGTTACTGATGCATTAGTTTGTATGCTGACGGTACTTGCTGGCTGCTGGTTACAGTTTGCAGAGGAGGAGATAGTTCTCAAGTACGAGACTGTGCCATTTGTGCAATTAATATTTTAATTTGTTATTGGTTTTGTATATTTTCTCAATAGGTTATTTTACTAAAAAATCTAATTAGTCCGTCAGATAGATTTCCAAAAAAATTTGGACACGTATTTTTTCTTTTATTACGTAAACAAAAAATGAAGACGATACAGTACGTTGAAAGCACGCGTGACGTCACTTCGCTGGTAAAAAATGTACCATCATAGTGACGTCACGCGTCCAATATTTTCTGGAAATCTATCTGACGGACTAATTTTGCTTTTTTCAGTAAAATACCCTATTAAGTGACATTTAACAGAAGGAAATGCTGCTGCTGTGCTGGTAATCTGTCTGATAGGATCCTAGTGCTGATACCAGGATCTCCACCAAAAGGATGTATTTCGATTGTGATAGTTTAAAAGGCACCTTTGTGGAAGAGAAATATTTTTTTTATGACATCCACTACCCAGTTATTGGGTTACACGACACCCCATGGACTGAGTTGTCAGAATTTTGGATCGAGGGTTGTCAGAATCAATGATTCTTCTAATCACGGTACTTATCTAATTAGTGGTATATTGCCATAATAACTAAGCTAGGGAGACTAATAAGTTTGCCTAATGTAGCGATAATTTAAATATAAAAGACTACCCCTGTTGACTGATACTTATTTTCCTTTTAAAACGCTTAAAAATTTAATTAGTTTCAATTAAAGCAAGCGTATAGCCTAATAAAAACAATTCTACGTTCCCACATATTTTAATATTAATACAATATATTAACATATAATTAAATTAATATATAATATTGTTCGCGCCAGAATTAATGTCGGGTACATTAAGTTACTACTAGCGTCATCTATTATCGAGTAGCAGAACTAGTAGAGTCAAGTATTTTCTAGACATTTCTTTGCCAGAACATTCTACACTCTCGATATCTGGTCAGTCGGCTGCGGTAGTTACGAGTAATTTCCAGATGTTTCGAGAATAGAAGTTACTAGAATTAAGTGACCTATATAAGGAGTGCGTAGTCCGCGACCGAGTCAGTATTGGATTAGCGATACAAGCGAATACTTCGGAAGCGATCTTCAAGTGCGATTAAAGTGATCAGTGGTGAAGTTGTGTTTTACAATTAGTGAGTTTAAAGTTGTAATTAGTGTTTTTTAAATTAAAGTGTCATTTTGGTTATTTAATCGGCTGTTTTTATTGCCACGAACCCGAAGCTCGTAACAATATTTTATATAATTTAATATATTTTAATATACTTTCCTTTTGCAATGTACCTTTGGTGTACAATAAAGTATATAATAAATAAATAATACCTTCTATCAAAAATGTCGCCTATTAAACAAAACCACTCAAATCAACAATTTCGGTCTGACAACGTCACAGGCACCGGTTTAATAACCGCACAGACATAACATAAACATGTAATACAAACATTACCATACAGAGTGACATAAACATCAATATTAATAATAATAATACATTGGACTATATGGGCGCGTGACTTTACTCGTCACTAGATTTTTGGTGTCAAAATTACAGGTTTAGGTATAGATGGATGGATGAACAGTATTATTTCATCTTTTCATTAAAACAGTTAAGGGATTTCCAATCACGTACTTTCTCCCCCACAGTTTTTTTAACATCTTCCGTGAATTAGTCAAATCGAGATCAAATCTCCGTTTTCACAATTTCCCAGTGACACGCTTGCCATTTTTTTAATTTTTTTTCAAGTAATAATATCTAATAATATAATATCTTGGGACAACTCACACACGGTCATCCGATCCCAAACTAGGCAGAGCCTGTGCTATGGCAACCAGACAACTGATAAACATACTTATATATTTCTAAATACATACATTATAGACAAATTACACCCAGACACAGAACAAATGATCATGCTCATCACACAAAGATTTGTCCTGGGTGGGAATCGAACCCACGACCTCCGGCTTAGCAGTCAGGGTCACTAACCACTCGACCAACAGGCCAGTCAAATGGAAATCATGGAAATCATCAAATGACTTCTTCCGCTCTGGGTGGAGCGGAAGGGCGTGTCAGGCTCTTTCTGACTGAAACCCATCCGTGCTCCTTCTAAAGCCCTTTGCGATCCAGGGCCGCGGTGACTCTTTCGAACAAATTCCGCAACCCTGGCAAGTGACCCGCTTGCCTAGAAGTAACATATACCCGTTCCTAGTAGACTTCATCGATGGATGAAGTCTACTTGGAACGGGTACGCGGTTACGATGGTAACCGCGAGACAAGATCGAGGTTAAGAGCTGTCCACCACGAAAAAAACATCTGATGTGATCAACAATGATACTCGCTTACCTAGATGAACCATCTCCACTCGCGACTAAAAAAATCCAGGTTATAAGCTTTTATTTCAGAAAATAATTAAACATACGACACTCCAACGAAGCTTGAGGCATATCTAGTATTATTATAATAACCAAACCGCGTCTCTCGTTTCACTGACATAGGGTTTGTTCAGAGTGACGCGCGGTTACTAGGGCGAGTACGGGCGCGGTAGCGGGCGCGATAAGGAGGCCACTGTGCATTGCGAGTACCCGATCTAATAAATTTAAAAAAGATAAAGATATTTATTTGCTAAAACATGTGTCATACATACAAGAAAGACGTGCATGCAAGATGGTAACAACATTATTAGGTCCAGACATGATTTGACGTGCAAATATCAGTAACTATTATTAATTAAATTATTTTCTATAAATTAAATAATAATATTGCCATAAATTTAAAAAGAACAAATACACAAAATAAGTGAAGACTTTTTTACAATTATTATGTCAACAGTAAACACAATAATAATAAAAGATCCAAATATATAATTTTTAACGTTAATGCAATTGTACGCTTTATTTTGGTTACTTATCCCACGGATTTACAGCTCCGGCTCATTTCAGCTAAGTTTTCATAGTAAATGTTTACTGAATAAAACTGTTGTTGTAGCGGGCAGTAGACAAATACATTATTATATTGTAAGAAAAACGCGGACCGTTTGACGACCGTTTTTCGGACGCCATAATTTGGTTATAATAAACCGAAGAGAACTTGCCATGCGGTCAGCGGTCATCTTCGGGAGCGGTGCGCCAGATATGGAAAATTCCGTGTTTCTTGTATGGCAAACGCTTATAATATAAGCGTTGTATTTTTTTTTTAATACGGCGTAAATTCTGAGATAGGGACCTTTTTGGCCTCGCACAGATATAATTAATATTGTAAGCTTTTATTAACAATTTTGTATAACTGTTACTTTTTAAATTTATTTTACTTTTTTGTTAGTCTCCCAAATAATTATTTTTCTTTATTTCTATGAGGATAGACGTGTTTTCTCAGGGTAAAACAGTAGCCGTTTTGATAAGTGAAGTGATAAAAATGTCATGGGATTGAAAAACGCTGTTGAAATGTCACGTGATCAATCCATATTTAAGCATTTCGACTATAGCATTCGCTGATAGAATGTCACTTGTCTAGAGCCTTACGATGGACAGAAACGGCTGATTCATATGTTTCATACATCGCGCCCGCGGTAGCTTGTCACCCTGGTTGAGGCCTTAGGATTAACTACGGTGGAGAGGTAAATGAAAATTATGTTCTCACACGTATAATAAATAGGTAGAGGGAGACAGTAAACTGTTCTAGATATTACGATAGTAACCCGAATATTGAAAATTTTGCTCGCAGTGCGGTTAATTCTGGTAGCTTATTAAAGATATAGACTATCTATCTCAAATTCATCACATAAGAAGTAATGGTGTATGTAGGAGGTAATTTTTCGCTGATACGTAGTTACAGTGATGCTGAGTTTTATGGCCTTCTTTAAAACTCCCAGTAATCGGTTTCTGTGGGAAGCTGTGGGGAAAAGCCAGTTAATAATAAGAGGAAAGCAACTCATTTTTCGTCGACATTACTAGGCCTGTGCTGTCCGTCCGTCTATCAGCGAACTGTATCTCATAGATCGTAATACAGAAACATAAATTAAAAATGCGGGGGGATATATTACGAGCATAAGTTTTTTTAAGATGCTCATATTTTAGTCAAAATCCAAGTCAAATTTAAAGTCAAAACTTGTAAGGGCTTAAAATTCTCTCACTCAACATGTATGTGCATAATATATATCTTATATCCGAGACTAGAAGAACCAATGGGCCATTCCAAGCTCATGTGTAGAAGCTCTTACCCCGCCATGCTTTTAATATAACCGATATTGAGTCCCACCGATATGGCATTCCATTAGATAACATAAAGTATACTTCCTAATCCCCTTAGCGGTAAATATAGTTACGCCACTGAACTTAGGGAAGTAGGTCATGGAATATGCGTTGTATACAGGGTGGAGAAAATAGTTGTTTGATATTGAACGCCTCGTAAGTTAGAACGGCTAACGCATAATATTACATTCTAAGTAAGAACGTGGTGTCCTGGGCTCAATTCCTGAGTTAGAAAAAGTGTATTCGGTTTATCTACCTGCACCAAACAAAAATGGGAGACTTGATACTATTTCGTAGTATATTTGTCAATTTTAGGTGTCGAATTTTTATTTTCTAGATAGTTACAATACTTTGTTCTGTATGGTGTCGAACGTAAAAGAATAGCACCATCCCATCACTTCCCGTGGGTGTCGTAAGTGACTAAGGGACTCACCAGAGAATGGGCAGCAGCAGTCTCTGTGCATTGGAACAGCTACACTGCGATCGCCAACCCGCCTGCCAAGCGTGGCGATTATTTCAAACCCCTTTGGGGGAGGCCTATATCCAGCAGTGCTGATGATGACGATGAATCGTTGTTCGGTGGGTACACGAAAGATTTACCTCGTTTACCATATCCCAAAGCCCCTTTCCAAATTCTGATATGTGATAAGTTTTCCAAACTAGTCGTTCAAGATCTACGTACTACGAACCAGGCGGTTATAGTATACATGAGGTCATCCTGTATATACATTGATGTCACTCAGATCTGTCCAATGGCCCAACTATAATCTATCCTAGTATATTCATCGTCACGGATTGTCTTGATATGGACGGATTTCATTCGTTATGCATACGTAAAGTTTAGCATAAATATCAACACAAGAGATGTGTGTATTTGTGAGTTCGAACAACAGGGACTTTCACAAGGCTGCTATGCCTTTTTTCAAGTTCAAACACTTATAGTATGACAACCAGGCTTATGTAATGTAATGGAAAAAGTATCAGAATACTTTTCCGGATTCAGCTGAATACCAGTATTTTACGTGGAGTGGCTGCCTACCTGACCTCAACCTATTAACTGGGTAACACGGTAGTTCTTGGCAAGACTGGAGTCAGATTTACTGGCTTCTGACAATCCGTAACGACTGCCAAAGATCTACAAATGACATCTATATATATAAAAATCAATTGCTGTTCGTTAGTCTCGCTAAAACTCGAGAACGGCTTGACCGATTTGGCTAATTATTTTTTTGTTTTGGTCGCCAGATTACAGGGAAGGTTTTTTTTTAAAAAAAAGGGAAGTAGGGTAGGTATGTAGGGTAGGTATGTAGGGTAGGTATGTAGGGTAGGTATGTAGGATATGTATGTAGGGTAGGTATGTAGGGTAGGTAACGGTTGACGGTTGTTGGTGACGGGAACGAAGCCGCGGGCACAGCTTGTAATAATATAAAATACATAAATACCATACCAATTTATATACTAATAAATATCAAATATATAATTGAGATAGGAGCGGAAAAATTAAAGTGAAGGGTAATGCTCCTTCACCATTCTTTTAAACGCTGCTATATATATATATATATATATATTACATATATTTACCATATGTATTGGCTATTATATTTTATTGTATGTTTTGTGTGCAATCCTAACTAATAATATAAATGCGAAAGTGAGTGTGGATGTAACGCTTTTAAACCCAAATCGCCGAACCGATTTTGATGAATATTGGTCCAGAGATACATAGATGTTTTTCTGGGGACGATTATAGGCGGATTATATTAACGTGAGCGGAGCCGCGGGCCAAGTTTAGTAAAGAATAAGAATGGGATGGATAAAACAGCGACAAATAACACAAGATACTCGTAAAACTCAAACATGTCAACACAGCAATTTTCCAATACTAGGTACCTACTCCAACACTTGGTTTCTAGCCAGCAACAAAGTACTTAGATTATTTGTTAGAAGTTCTGTCATACATTGACGTTCAAAGAAATTGCATCAAGTAGGGTAACTTTCGAAAGTTTGTATTCGAGGAAATTGCCATTTTAAAAATGTAATAGTAAAGACTGGGTCATACATAAGCTTCGAAAATAAACAAATTTGAAAATAGAGTTCGCATTCCAAATTTATTGATAGTTCATAACAGATTTTTTTTTTTAAAGAAAAAGTAGTGATTAAATAATTGTTAAACAAACAATTTAAAATACTACCTTAATAAGGGAACGTACCCCTACTACGTGACCCATTTTTAAAAAATTTTACCCCGCCTCCCCCTTCGGTGACCACCCGTAGTATATGCCAAATCCTCCTGCTCCCCCTCTAGTCTTCACGTAGTTATTCATAAATATGATTTTAAATATTCTTTTGCAAACTCATAGTTGTCTTTATTAATATGGCGCTTGCCGCGTGACACCAAAAGTGCTTGCATACCTATTTTCTTCTTCAACAGGAACTTAAGTAAAACGCTAATCGGACGGCGAGCATTGGGTGGCTCGCTGTCCGATCACCACCGGGCCCGGGTCGATGGCGCGTTGTGTTTCACGCGCGCCTCAAAGAGATGTCAGCATAAAAGAAGGGGCCCGCTATAGCCAGAGCCTGCCAGGGTTGCGGAATTTGTTCGAAAGAGTCACCGCGGCCCTGGAACGCAAAGGGCTTTTGAAGGAACACGGATGGGTCTGACACGCCCTTTCGCTCTACCCAGAGCGGAAGAAGTCATTTGATGATTTCCCATCCATAAAAAAAAAAAGTAAAACGCTAATCGCTGCGTGCCATATTTGAATGTAGCTCAAAAAAAAATCGATAAATCTCCCTAGAGGATATTGACTACGTGACTTTTTTTTTTTGAAGACCCCTCTCCCCCCTGAACGGGTCACGTAATATGGGTATGTTCCCTAACACGTCGATCTAAGATGCATAACTTTTCCTTGACGTACTTTGATGCAGTTTCTTTGTACCTGGTGGTTCATATATATTGATGCATCAAAAACTGACTGAGTGACTGACAGACAACGCACAGCCGAAACTACTGGTCGTAGAAAGCTGAAATTTGGCATGTAGCTTCCCTACGCGAGCAAAAGCCAGTTATAATAATATAATAGGTACTTTGTTTCAAACCGGTAACAAAGTACGCCAGTTGTTTGTATGAGTTCCGTTATATTTCTAGCGAAGTATCGAGGATGTAGGTATCAGTCGGTGCAGTGACGCGACGACAAAGAGAAATATATTGAGTCGCTTGTTAAAAATTGTACGCTGTGGCGAGAGTGCGATTGTAAACTATCGTAAACAAAATAAAACGAGTGGCGGTATAAATTGTAAACATATAATATCAGTTTGAATTTACAATAAACTGTTCTACTTAACTTCTAACTAAAACCCGTGACTTAATTGTGAGTTTTTTTTGTATGAAGTACCTTGTATCCTGTTGTACGCGAATAACGTAGCTTAAACAGTTAAATAATGTTTGTACTTACTCGGTTTTAAACTATTAGTGTAAACATAAAACACGAGTGTTGGTGTAAAAGATATTGTAAACATATAATATTTATTTGTTTAAACTTTTGATCAGTAGTGGTACATATGTGATGGATTTTTGTGTCCGAATAAAAGCATATTTAAAAAAAAAAAATATAGGTGGAATAAATGCACCAAGACATTCTCTACCAGTCAACGTTATACCGTGACTATCAGTTTAAATAAGCGGTATACTATACTTATCTTACTTCTTACTATCCAATCCAATCCAATCCAATCTACCAATCCAATCCAATCCAATCCAATCCAATCCAATCCAATCCACCAATCCAATCCAATCCAATCCAGCAATCCAATCCAATCCAACCCAAGTATATTAACCGCGAAAGTTAGTATGTATGGATGAATGTTTGTAACTCTTTCGCGCCGGAACGGCTGAATGGATCTGGATAAAATTTGGCACAGAGATAGATTATGGTCTGGATTAATACATAGGATACTTTTTATCTTGGGACTATGTGCCCTTGGGATCATTTTACATTCACGCGGGCAGAGCCGCGGGTGGCAGCTAGTAATTTGAAACAAAAATTATATTTCATCGCATACCTACACTTTTCTATCAGTGAAATAACTGTTGTACTTACGTGGTTTTATTTGCTTTAAATCTCAAAATGTATATTGCAATCCATAATTTACACACACATAAAGTTGGTTCTTAGAGGAATGCTTCGACCATATCATCGCTAACCATCAGGTGAGATAGTGGTCAAACGCGTGCCTATTCAAAGTTAAAAACAAAAAAATCTTGTACAGATACCCTTTTTTTGTGTTTGATCACTATCTCACCTGATGGTAAGCGATGATGTGGTCGAAGATGGAGCACGCTTGCATAGAAGTAACCTACTCACTCTTGACTTAAAGACTCCCAGGTTCTAGCTATCAGGAAACACAGACTCTGGCAGGGAATTCCACTCCTTAGCCGTACGCTCAATGAAACGTGTGAACCATGATCTATAAAAAAATGTTTTTTTATGCTTTATTTAAAAAATCATTTGGTTTGGAGAAACACTGTGTGAACTTGCTGTGAACTGACAAATTTCACAATTTGAAGACCAATCTTCAATCACAATATCAGAAAAAAAGAAGAAATGCATAGTGAGGAAGTTGGTATTCTCTTTACAACATATATTTTTTAACTATTGCCAAGGTAGCTCCCCAATAGTTTCTTAAAGTCCATCCTACATAGTGCATGTTTATCGAAAAAGATTACAAGTATAAAATACCACTCTTCAACTAATACCACTCAAAGTAAAAAAACGTTGAAAATGTTCAGCTCAAAACACAAGACTATTAATACGGAAACGAATAATTCTTGGCAACTACCCGCAAATCCATTGGTACCACAGACTATGGAAAGTAATGGATACGCCACGGCGGCCACTGATACAGCCTTTTATTAATGAATGGGGAAATCAGCAAATGAACTAGCGGTCGCAAGTGCTATTACTGGGCATGAAGTCCTTTTTATGGGGTGGGATATTATCAAATGACTCCTCTGGCTCTGGGAGCGGGAAGGAGTGTCAGATTCTTACTGACTAAAACCCATCCGTGTTCCTCCTTTGCGTTCCAGGGCCGCGGTGACTCTTTCGAACAAATTCCGCAACCCTGGCAGGATTCCGCAACGCCTGCATTGTCAAAACTTTCCGTATTGAAGTTGATCTGTTCAGACTGTTCATACAAACCAAGTATGTCAGTGAGTCACCGTTTACTCAAAGAAACTGACGGCTTCTATTAAATCTGACTTCGGCTGTGTCAACCGAAACTTTTGCTCTGGGCTAGAATGTAATATGTAAAATTATACATACATACATACATATACGCAATTTACAACATTTTAGTCAATAATTCGCATTGTGAGATCTTGTGTTTCATGTAGGTTTTTAGATTAAAGTATGTGTTATAATAACAACCCTACTTAATGACTTCATACAAATGTGGCATCAATATTAACATCAAACAAAATACAACTCAAACCTCAGCTTATTTATTTCAATTAAAATATGGACATTTTTGTACTTTTAAGGAGTCGGCCAGTCGTAAAGATGAAGCTTACTGCACATTCCAAAGCGTAGATCTCAATGAAGAAGAACTTACAGTAGAAGAAACCCCATGGACACTCTTTTAAATCATGTAACATATAGATATAAAAGTAAAATAACACAAAAACAATTGAAAAGCTAGTCACTGCCAGTGTGGCAAATCCGTACTCTATGGTTGATACTCGTACACCAATCACATTTCGATTAAAAAATCCCTCTATTCAGACTCGATCGCTCGGAGGTTCCAAGTTTAAAACGTAACGGACTTTTTTGTTTCCCGCTCGATCATTGGGCCGCCGGTACTTTTGACTGTCAAAGGAAGACTTGTAACCGAAAACTGACGATTTAAACCTCGGGTAGGAGAGAGGAAGTTTGCAATTGAGCTTAGTATTTTGTGGTGGAAATATTTACTGGTTTCTAATTTTCTATGCAGAATAAAAATAAGAATTAATGAGCAAAATTTTCGTAGACAATATGAATGATGGGACAGGATGTTCCCCGTTGTCACTATTAGTTGTAGTTAATTTTGTTTTTTCCTTGTTTAATCGTTTTAAAGTAACGTTAGTTATTTTTATTCAATCCCTTTAAAAATGAAATGAAAATCCATTACGACCACATTTATTAATACCAAAAAAGAAGCCAACGGCTCCATTTGATTGTACAACGACATCATTCCATCAATTTGATATGGGCAGATATTCTGCTGACCATCTAAAAATAACAGACCATAAAGATAAACCTCCTAGATCATAAACGAAACCGTTCGGAAACGGAACCAATGAGTTAAACGCTTCCAGTCGAAATTCGAATTCTAAAATTCGAACTTCGAAATTTAAAATTTACCGTTTATTGAATGCGATATTTTTGCGCGCGGATTAGCTTTTGTGGATTTCAAAATGGCTTCTTTCCCTTTTAGATTGGCTTTTGGTTGTAAATCTATTATTGATTCTGTTTGATATAATAGTATGGTCTTTTTGTTTACCTGCATAAACGGGAAATGGAGCGTGAGACTTTAAAAGGCATTTTTGTTTGCAAAGTTCCTTATTGTGCTCTTAGAAAATACACTAATTGTTAAAATTTGAAATGGTGCAAATTGATCATTTTATGTTCAAATATGTATTTTGATGGGTGCCAAAATATCGAAGGCGTCAAGCCTTATTTAAATATTGGCAAACTTGGACATTATTTTTGACTTTTGAACTTGGTGACACAGAACTTTATAAAGAATAAATCATGAAACATGAAGATTTTTCGTAACAAAACTTCCAACCAGAGCACATGATTTTAGAAGCTTGTATGAGAAACAAAATCGCAACCATCTCCTAGTTGGGCTTATTGTTGTATTCAATACCTACTCACAGTTTACATTCAAACACTGTAAAACTACCAACATACAAACTTTATAACAGAAGAATAAAAAATATACAATGTGTGACTGTAACGTACAGTCGCAGTAGAAATAAGATCGTCACATTAAGGCATATTTTAGTTTATTCCGTGTGTCAATGATACGGTATTGTTGTAAAGTAAGTGCTTCAGAACGACTCAACTATTATTTTAAAATGTGATATTGACAATTAAATAAAAGAGATTGGATTTATTTTTCCTAACAGGGCTAGAAACCCATTAAAAAGGTTTAGCTTGTTGTTATTGAGGCATTAGAAAAAGTTTATACTTAAAAAAAATGTTTTCAAGAGATTAGTAGTACCTAGTTTTTATGCAGAAGTGTGTTTAATATATAAGCTTCAAAATACATAATATGTCTTGCCTTGATATAGGAAAGAATGTCAACATTGACGAAAGAATAAACGTCTCGACTGTACATACGTCATACATATTTGAATTTAGAACGCCGCCATCAATATTTTTGAACGAAAAACTTTCTAACGGTACAAAGCGTTCGTTGCAAATTCAAATTTGTATTCGGAACCGACGAATTGTTTTATGTTCCGTTCTATTGGAATACTTGAAGTGACTGACGGGTCTGATAGTCCCGGCTACACGATGGCCCATGCTGTTCGGGCTAAAGTATCGATTTTAGACCGCCTTTTTTAAATAAGGAACTTTTTGTATGAGTATTGCTGAATTGCAGTGTGTTGGTTTACTGTAGGTAGATTTCGAGTTTAGCCTTTTGATTGGTTTTCAACGTTTTATGTATGTTGTGTTGATTCAATTAATATGTCTAGCTTTTTCCCAAATATGTAAGAGTCGGTTACCAGAGTAACTTGATGCAGCATAAGTATCACTATTTCTATGAAATTACTCTTAAAATAAAAATAGCAGATCCATACTTGTTATAAATGCGAAAGTAACACTTTCCGTCTGTCTGTTTATTCTTCTTAATGGCTGAACGAAATCAGATGAAATTTTACACACGGATACGCCATGTCCTGGAAAAGGACATTAAGATACTAGATTATTTACCAGAAGCTAGTACCCAATTAACGATCAAAACTTCTGATTGAAAAGTATACCAATAGCTTTTTATCGATCAGTTCAGTTGAAATAGGTACCAGGTGATTAAGGCTCTAAAGAATCCACTCATACAAGTCTTCAAGAGGAAAAGTTTTTGAACTATGTAGACCCATCGATCGGGAGGAAGGTTTTTAGGTACGAGCTCTTCAATTGAACCGTTTTATTTTAGGACCGGAATAAATACGGTCTGAAAATATAAAGATACTAGTTAATTCCGTGGCTTTGCTTCCGCAGCATATCACACAGAAACGGTGCTGATTTTTGCGGGATACTGTAGCTTTAATTTTTGCTTTAGTTCACTTAGCGATAGTGTAGATCCGATTTTGAACTTTCTTTGGCTGGTTAACGGTGAATGAAAGTTCTAAATCGGATCTGTGAGCTTCTAGAGTTTACCTCCAACTTAAAAACAAAGAAGTCTACCTTAAGTCGAGAGTGAATATCGTGCTCCATCGTCGACCATATCATTGTTTACCATCAGGCGAGATTGCGGTCAAACCTGTCTAGCAATAATAGAAAAAAAAACGTTTTTTGACTATTAATTTTGACAGGGCTGAGTTTTTAACTGACTTAAAAAAAAGACGACATTTTTAATTTGATAATATATATTTTTTATTTTTTATTACCTCTTAGCACCGTCATTTATGAACCGATTTGAATTTTTTTTTTAAATTTTATAATATGAAACGATATACTTTCCGATTGGTGCCATAGAAATTTTATCAAAATGGGTTCAGCAGTTTGGTTTTTAAATTAAAATAGCAGGAAAATTACACAATTCCGTTTATTTGGACGACATAAATCATCCAAGTAAACGAAATTCCGTGTTTTGTCTTTTGTATCTTGTGACTTTACGGTGGTGTTGTTACGTATGGGGTACCACTGAAAATAATAAATAAAAACTTTGAAAAAAAAAAACAACCGACTTCCGAATAACAAAAACACCGACTTCCGAAATTAAAGTTACTTTATAATTTGTAGTGTTTTTGTTACTTGGAAGTCGGTTGTTAAAATCACACTAACCACAAGCAAAAATAACGCTCCGTTACTTATAGAAACCCACAAAGTACCCACACGTAACGGATACAAGAACGTATACTAGCCATAAGGAAAAGCGAGAGTTATTTCATAAAAGTAACATAATATTCAGTAATAAATTCTAGTCGAGTTTGGCTGTCATGGGCAGGAAAAAGTTTATGTGCATTCATAAGTAATGGACCAACAACTGCTAAGTGCTTAAGTACTGTATAAGATGCAGTATGGAGACAGGGATCAGGTTTATTTTTAATCGACTTCAAAATCAGGAATTCTCAAGTCGGTTGTATTTTTTTTTGTTACCTCATAAATTCGTCATTTATGAACCGATTTAAAAATATCCGATTGGTTCCAAAATACAACCGAATTCCATATAAGAAAACACTTTTATTTCGGAAGTCGGTGTTAAAATACGAAGAAACAACCAAAAGACAATGTTTATGTGCATTCATAAGTAATGGACCAACAACTGCTAAGTGCTTAAGTATTTTATAAGATACAGTATGGAGACAGGAATCAGGTAAATTTCCGTAGTTTTAGTTGACATCAAGCCTGGGGGGCTACTCTCTAAGCCCGAAGTCCGTAGTTTTGGGCTTAGTTGCGGGCATATTCTAGTCCGTATGAGAGTAGGTGAAGCGTATGGCTAATTCAAAAACGAATATTTAATAACTGCGTTTACATAACACTACCCTATAAAATGTTGAATTAACACTTAAAAACTTAAGGTTTTATTGATCCTTTTGTCACTGTGACCCGTGTGTGACATTCAAGCAAAAGATGCCTACTAAAAATGGCCGCGAGTGGAGCGACGCGCGTAGAGACGCGCTAGTGATGTGCGCATAGTTACAAATTTTAGTGTTGGGATTCCAACAAATGCGATAGTAACCTTGTTAGTCTGTCTGTCTGAATGTTACCTCTTCACGTCTTAACGGCTGAGCAGATTTGGATGAAAATTATCACACGGGTAGACCATGCCCAGGATTAGGATGGGATACTCTTTATCCGGGGAGTATGTTTCTTGGGATAAAAAATCCCAAAGCCGCTGTAACATTTTGTATAAGGACGATAGAATTTCATGACTCAAATTATATACTTAAAAGACAATGGTGTGGGTACTCAAGTTTGACAGGGGCATACCGAAGCCAGTTCTGAACAAGCCTATCTAGACATATAGCTCAATTCATGGAAATTTTGCCATTCCGCCGCGTTATTGGAATATTTCGACGGCAATACATAAGATATATCTAGAATATGTAGATGACTTGATGTCGGTAGCATGAAGAAGCTATCATAGTATAAGTAGATATATGCCTAATTTTACAAAAAAAACCGACTTCCAAATAAAAAAAAACTACAAAGTATAAAAACGACATCCAAATTAAAAACACTACAAAGTATAAAATAACAAATTTCGGCAGTCGGGGTTTTTTTGTTGTTTTTTCGTTTTTTGACACCGACTTCCGAAATTAAAGTTATTTTATACTTTGTAGTGTTTTTAATTTGGAAGTCGGTTTTTTTTGGATAAAAGTTTTTTATTTTCCACTTTTTAGTGGTGATACCCCACAACTAAGTTCCATTATTCCCATCATGAGTGGTTGTACTATTTGCCGTTAAGGAGTTTCTTTGTCTGCCTTCGTAATCCAAGTCCACACCAGCTCATAGTTAAATATCTACTTTGCTTTGGTCCTAGTTTTTACTGATTTTAAGGTGAGGAGGTCACTGGTTTATTTTTAAAGTTCACAGTACAGTGCAAATGCAATATAGCTATAACTAAACGCAATGCAAAAAGAGTCATCAAGATCGGTTAATGAACAATAAAGTTATGCCCGAATAGATAACCCCAAACACATGTTAATTTAGGTCGACTTGTTTGCATCTGCGTACCCCTTCACAGCGTACCGGCGTGATGTTATGTTGTGAACTGGTGTAATCAATAAACAGACATGCAATTTCAGCAATCCCGGGAGATTTGCTGTCGTTTATTGAAGAGTTCCGTTGCCTAACTCCGGAATCCTTCATCAGATCTTCACCAATTTGAAATGGAGCCAGTTTGTAAAAATACTTTTCCAAATAAAAAAGAACCATCCGCATCGGTTGACAATTGGAGAAAATATCGCTGCTCAAACATATGTCCTGGGATCCCAGCATCAGATCCTAACTTATACCTTCTATCATGAGCTCAGCAAGATGAGATGTGGATCACCAGGCAAAATTATCTGAATTGCCCTCGATTTCCCTAGGATCCCATCATCAGATTCTGACTTGGTGCCAACTGGACCACCTCAGGAGTATGAGTAATGAGTAAGGCTTTCGAATAAAAAAACAATTATCAAAATCCATTCATAATTGACGGAATGATCGCACAACAAACATACAAAAAAAAAAACAGTCGAATTGATAACCTCCTTCTTTTGGAAGTCGGTTGAAAAGATAAGTAGGTGTATGTCAATTCTTGCTTGCACTATCAATAATGATTTTTGTTGTGTTGATTTTAATTTATTAACACACAAGGATGTAACTACAATATTGATACTAATAAACAACGAGACTCATAAAAACATTCAAAAGTTAAAAGTCAATTCATTTATTTCAACTAGACCATTAAAAGGCACTTTTGAACGTCAAATTTACAGTTTAAAATTAAAATATAAGTGACTCTAGTTTTCCATTCGTAAAAAGTAGATTCTTATGGACAAGAACGGACAAGAAACTCCATACCTAGTTACTTTTTTCAAATATAAGTTATACTATATTTTGTACATTGATCAATTGATTATATTATGTGAGCACAATGCACCCAACATTACACTAATATACAGCACACACTTGTATATCTACTAATATTGTTTATGTCGCAGCCAACTAGTTTAATCAGCCATTTCATTAAAAGCCTAGCCTTTTCATTTAACTGCACCGTTTTTTAACTGCAAGATTTTCATAAAAGTGGCTAGAAGACTGGTAACAATTCCAAATTGAATGGCAATGTGTCGACTAACTTTTAACAAATTATCGATTATTTCAGAATATTCTGAATTTTCCGTTTCGCTTACATTATACAAGATTTTTTTAACCGAATGTTTTTTACTGTCAGCAACATAAATACACGACTTTATGTAGTCGTATATTTTGCGATCATCAATTTCATCCAAACACATCCCATACAAATGGTACACTCTAGTTCCCCCATCAGCAATTTATTTCGTCCACCTCGCTAGCGCTGACAGCGTTCTTACAAACATAATGTCAATGACTTATGGCACGGTAAGGAAGCCTAAAAGCATTCCATGTTTCAGGTAAGTTATGGTGAGCCATGGCGGTTGGGATTTTTGCCCATTGACTGATTATTTTTTTTACTATATTGCTTCGTTCGTATGCGTGTCTAGTTAAAAATTAGTAATCTTTATTTATAAACGGGAAATGTCTGACTGACC